>JAUBOD010000572.1:3368509-3380048 GCA_032353885.1 Nothura maculosa
TCATTCAGAAACTTAATGAAGTGCTTAATTGCAAGCTTATTGCAAGTTTAAATAAGTTTAAAAGGAACCAGCAGTAGTAAGAGTTCTCAGAAAAGTTATACTCTGGCTCCATGAATGGGCAGAGCAGATCACTCAAGAAGTCAAGTCTTCATGGATTTCATAGAAAAGATGAATAGCCAGGTGCACAGCTTATTCACATATTACTTTAATAAAATGAATCAAGTCGCTCTGGGTTATATCACTAGAGGCTCCATGCCCTTTTAGTTCAAAATGTCATATTCAAAATACTATTTTTTCTTGGCATAAACACGGCAATGTGCAGAAGAAGAAGAACAAATACAAAATTTCAGAAAGTCCACCAGTACCCCTCAAATTAGATTATCAACGCTTACCTACAAAACATATATGTAAGATTCAAGAAATCCCCAGAGGACCATTCCTTTCTAAGCAATGGTCTTAGCAATTCAAGATGAGACCCTGTCTCAAAAAGTGAAATCAGTTGCAGCAACTGTTTGTTTGGATGCTGGGCCCCTTGTGCAGTTTACTAACTAAAACTGTTTTCTGGGCAGGCAGACTGACAGGGGCATTTACACACAGCTGGGGATATGGCTCACCACTCTTTTCAGGATACCTAGATAACTTTTTTTAGCTGGAGGAAAACAGTCTCTACCACATCCAAGAGACAACCTATTTTGGGAAACATATGTAAATAATTCCAGAAATTGTTCATAGATTTCATTGCTTTCTAACATGTACCTCTAACTGCCAACAAAGTTATGCTACTGTCCTGACTATTCTTGGATAATTTATTATTCTTGGTATAGTATCTCTTATTAGCCAAACTATTAATCTAGCTGTCCCATTCAGATAATGCAGTACCTTATTCCCAATTCCCTTATCAGCAAAGTTAATTTGTTGTACTGAAACAACCATATAGATCTATGTGTCATCTGTAAAGAGAGATAAGATATGAAAAGGCAACCAGAGCAATCAATGTATTAACTAATTTTTGATAACATAAAACTTCACTTGGAGAATATTTGGAGGTTATGTCTGTATTAGTCTGTAGTGTCTGTGTATGTCTGTAGCGGGAGCTGCAGTAGCACAGTGGGTCTGCAGAGCAAAGCAGTTTATGCTGAGATCTGAGATACACATGGAACCTATAACTATAAACTACAAAATTTCCATTTCTGTGTTGCAAGAAGAATTAAAATTCTGCTTATTCTCATAGACATAGAAAGGAAACTACCATTAGTGTTTTGGAGCCTTCATGATCGCTACATTATTATCCCTTTAGTGGGAGCACAGAAATTGCATTGGATGCAAAGACAAGAGACCTCATGAATACAGGCTCTCTGCCTGCTCCTAAGGTAGCTGGCAGCTGCTGAGAAGGAGAAAATAGTATTTTCCAAAAGAGGACATTCAGAAAGTCACATTGACATTTGTTAGCTGAAGCACAAATGCAGTACCTGCAAGCTCATCACCACATGGAGTAATAGATCACTGCAAGGGTGAGGTATAATACTTTTTAATGACCATATGAAGCCAAGATTCTCACATTCATAGTTACAATATACAACGCAGGACCTTTTGCTAAACTGAAGAGGTTATTCAGTCTCCTAGTGGACTCATGATTACTTGATTGACTAGTTTATTTGACATGAGTGGTTTTCAATTAAAAGAAACAAGCTCATTGACTGTCATTAATTGTGCTAGTGATCTTCAGCTAGTAACCCTCATATCCCACAGCAGCATTTCTATTTTCCTTGACCTTGATATCAAGCTAACCATTCTACAGCTACTCAGGTCATCCTTGTCATTTTAGCCATCACTTCATCTTTCCTTTTCTTTCACTTGCTAGGAATTATCCCCTATTGCAAGATGTATAAACACATAATACAATTTTAAAAAGTCAGCAGTTAAAAAAAGTCACTAGCATCCTCTTCTAACATTCCAGTATTTATCATTCCAAATTTATTTCAGTATGGTTTGGCTTTATTCCAATAGTTTTAAATTACTTAATATTCCAATATTTAATAAGGCAGTGACTTTCAGGGCAGTGACTTTCAAACTACCAGGGCTGATAATATCCAGGACAGGCTGCGTTAAATAAAGGCTGGAACATAAAACAGAAAAAGACAAAGCCACCAGAGACAGGTAGAGAGGGCTATCATCTGCTTTTACACAACCTTATCTTCTCCTGCCTAATACTTTTCCACCACAGTGTAAAACACATATACTTGTTCCTGGAAGCTGCAACATATATCTGCACGGATCACTATGAATAATTGGTTTAAAACAAGGAGTAGACTCCTAAATTTTTCAACTATGAAAGTGGAAACTATTTTTGATGGACTACACCCAAGAAGAACTTCACTTCCGACACTTTTAATACAAATGATTTGTCTGTTTGCAGTGACAGACTTATTTATAGTGACAGAGCTTTTAAAACTTAAAAACTAAACTGAAAGGAACTTGTGCCTTCTAGCAAAAATGAAGAATGTCAGTCAGAAAAATGTCACTGCATGTGCTTTTATTTCAGAGTGAGCAAATGCATTGGAAAACCCACTGGAGACGCTTCAAACTCAAACCCCAAGCAAGCAAAGCAGCTCCTCAGGTGCAAATTGTTAGTAGTGCAAGAACACACTGGTACCACAGCAGGGATACTTATTATTGAATTCACACCTCATAGTTACAAGTATTGGGGAGAAACTGGGGCTTTCAAAGGCTAAGGCTATTTGCACTGATTTGTCACTTTAAAAAGCTTTACTTTAAAACAAAGAAGACTCCCTAAGGACTGATGGTGAGTGAGGAGGCTTCTCTAACTGCAATCTCCACAACAAAACTACATATGAAGATAAATGTAGGTAACATTTTGGGTTTTTTTTTCCAATAGCCCTTCAGAGCCACCTGGAACTTCTCCTTAAAGCACTTACTCTGAGCATTTGCAAGGAAAACTCAACAGGGAAACCCAATTGTTTTAATTGTTTGACCATTACAGCTTCTTACTAGCCATGCATTATATATTTTGAGATATATTTTCTTCTTTTTGCAGGATGTGTTATTCAGGACACACATCCTGGAGCTTCTTTTCCACCTAACTGTTCAAGCCAAATGATGGCCTGGAGGGTGAACAAAAGGTGAAGGGTGTTAAAGACATGGTTATTTGGCCAGCCCTTTTGCTGCTGCTCTGGGGTCTAAATGGTCATAGTTGTCACAAAAATGTCTGTATGGGACTTTTATGCAGGGATGAATTTCATTTAATAATAAATGGACTTAAAAGGCAGAGAAATGCTTGTCACAAATCTGTTCCATGGGAATCTCTCCAATAAAAGCAGGCTGCCCATTTATTAGGGGCTGATTAAATGTCACACACATAGTCACCCAACCTTGAATTATCTGAAATAATCTAAATGCAATGTTAAGTACGGTTCATCTGAATTAACTCAGGAAGATAATGATATGAAAACTTGGGATCAGATCTAGAGAGAAAGAGAAACCTTTGTACAGATGCAGAACACATGCTGTGAGAGCACATATGAGACACTCTCAAAGAGCTGCTTGCCTGGCAAATGCCACTTTTCAAACATATTTTTTTCTTCATTTTGGTCCAGTGAGCTGTTTTAACTTTGTCTTTTAATAATATAGCTTTTCACACATTTTTGCAACTCATTTTTAATATATCCCAATGTGTGACAATAACATTTGCCACTTCTCTCTCCCAAGACAGACAGATGTCCTACGCTCTAGGGCGGGGTCCCAGGTTAACTTTCATTTTGAAATTTTCTAAATCACGTCTTTTAAGAACTTCTGTTGTTCCTGCAGAACCAAACAAAACATTTGTCAATTGATCCCAGGAACTGATGCTTCCAACCCTCACTTTAAGATGAAATTGATTTAGTAACACCACTGCAATTGCCACTCCAACCAAATACTTAAAACCAAATCTGATTTCAAAGCTGCTTTTGCTAGTGACATGCTACTGACATGATGGTCATACTTTACAGCAGCCACTAGAATCTTTAATGACTGCTATTCTCTTTCCAACATAGTCATTGCAATACCACTCTGGTATTAATGGTGGTTAAATCTGTCCACTTGTCCATATAGAGACAAGTAACAGCTGTGTACTTAGCCTTTCTGTGTCATTTGAACAACACTTTACTGCCTTTTCCTTATGGCCAAAATGTTATGGTGACTCAGTGTGACAACTGTTAAATGCTCCATTGACAGAGTATTTCAGAAGCCTCTGTTTGATAACATATCACTAGATATCAATTGCTGTTTTGGCATGGAGAGATAGTGTATGCTCGGTGTTAGGCATGCAGAATTATGAGAACATCTTCTCTAAGCATTAATAGATGTCACGGGGCAAACTGCCTGAACAGCACAATTAAAATTTTCCCATGAGAGATTTTAAATCATGCTTAGGAAGGCTTGATATTGCAGCCACTTGAAATCACTTGAGCTGCAGCAGCTTTCCTTTTCTAAGTAGTTTTGGGGTGCTCAGTGCACATTAGAGATGCTTCATGCTTCTCCAGCTCACGTTACTGACAGACTGTTATGCTTTCCTTTGGTGATTTTTGCTTACATATTTAAGCAAACAGTAGAAACTGTCATAATGTTACTCCCGCAAAAATCTAGTGTAGAAAGGCTAATTTGAAATGGAAGTAAATGTTGTTTTAATTTAATAGTAGCTTAAGCAAGCACAAACACCTTCAAGGGAGATTTTTTTTTTTTCATGTCAGAATGACCCAAAATGTGATTTAAAGACAAAATCCCACCAAACAAGGAATTTGACTTTGCAGGTAAGTTAAACTTGCTGGCACTGAATATGTGCTGATGCTAAGTAGTTTTTGTTAATGTGCTGCTGCTGCTGCTTCTTAAGCAATTTACAGTCGTGGACTGCCATTAATTTATTCAGGGTGTGGATTATTTAATTTTAAACAGGTAGCAATTGTCCCTACTGATGAATGTGCAAACACCATTCTAGCATCAGAGCTTCCTTCTAAGTTCTTAGATTGAATACTATTGCTGACAAAATAGTATAGGTCATGGGTATTTTAAATATTGTGGATTTACTTTTCCCAGCCACCCATGATGATTGTTGATTTCATCAAATACTCTGCAGGTATTTGATGAAAAGAATGGAAAATCTGAAAGATTGGAATATAATAGGTACATATACAGTCACATTAGGTTCTTATCCACACAGTGCTAACTTACTTTTTGTGGGAACACTTCCTCTTGTGAAATAAACTGAAAAAGGACAGAAACAACAATTGATATGTTTTAATTTCAAAGTCATGCTGCCCTTGTGTGGACTTGTACATGCCCCTCAACTATCAACCTGGTTAAAAGTGACTGACTTTATCAAATAGATTCAAGGAAAAAAATTCAAGATTATCTTATAATTGCACAAGAATTACAAAATGGATGAAATTACTAATTTAATCCTTTCCGTAGCTTCCTTTATTTTTTGATCTTTGCGCTGAGTAATTGCGTTCTCAGCCAAAATGTTAAAAAAGTGTATCACTTCTTTTAATGGGGTTAACAAATCATTGAATGTGCCAGCAGATATATTAATGATCTTGAGGAAAACAAACCCATTTGAAGTAGAATACCCATTTTTTGTATTTTATTATTTCCAGCCAAGAAATCATTAGAAGTGTCTTTAAGTCAAATCAAACTAATAAGAGGAAAGGAAGGAAGTAATAGAAGTAATTTAACAATTATCACTTTCAGCTGTTCCAATGGTCTCATATAATAAGGTTTTAAATTCTGCACATCACAAAAATGTCACATTAATATGGACATCATCATCACATGGTTGTTGTCTGCCTTCAACAAGGCTCTCAACACCATCTCCCAGAATATCCTCATAGGGAAGCACTGGAAGTGTGAACTAGATGAGGTAGATCTAGAACTGGCTGGATGGCAGAGCTCAGAGGGTGGTGATAAATGGGGCTGAGTCCAATTGGAGGCCTGTGGCCAATAGTGTCCTCCAGGGCCCGATGTTGTTCAACCTGCTCATCAATGACTTGGATGAGGGCACAGAGCCCTGAGCAAGTTTTACTGTGAGGGTGACAAGAGCCCTGGAACAGGCTGCCCAGGGAGGTTGTGGATTCTCCTTCTCTGGAGATCTTCAAAATCCACTTGGATGCTGCCATGTGCTCTGGATGTCCCTGCTGGAGCATGGGGTTGGACTAGATGATCTCTCCAGGTCCCTTCCAACCTTGATTCTGTGATATCTATTGTGCAATTCCTTGTCAAAAGTCCCAGATTGTATCAGGTCCAGTTCTGCAAAGTTGTAATAATATTTCTTTGAATACGTAGCAATATACCTTCACTGTTAGCATCACAGGTGGCCAGTACTTTCTTTGTTCTACAGCTTCAATAGAAGATGTGCTGAGGAGTGGGCCCCACATCAGGAAGGAACTGCTAAATTAGATTAAGTACTTCAGTGCATCACTATGAGTGCATAGATCTCTAAATAAGATAAATAGGTAAGCAATATTTATAAAAAGAGGTAAGAGAGACAAATGCACATAGTTCAATGATAATAAAGTATATATAGGTAATATAATGTTTACAATGTAAAGGAATTATGTCTGCCTTAAAGAGATCTCCTTTCCTTTTATGCATTTATAGAAGATACTGCTTTCAAAACTGGATCAGTCTACATAGTTCCAAATAGTGCAAGGCTACCATATTTGATCACAGAAGTTACCATAACATTTTGGATGCTTTTCTGTTCATTTTGCTCTACCAATAGGCATATATGCAGGCAGTTCAAGTTTCTAACATATAAGAATTGTTCCACATCTAAAGGTCTCCGTCTCTGTCAAAAAAATCTTTTCATCCACATCTGTTAGGCTGAGATTTGGTGATTAGGAGAAAAAAAAAAGAGTAATTCAATGAAAAATTGGAAGTATAATAGTTCTAAAACTTGCCAGGAAAAAGGTAATGCTAACTGGTCAGAACGCTCTCTGGCAGCCGTGGGATATGCTGCTTCATCAAGCTCCCATTTGTGCCAGAATGAGTGATAAAATTTATTGTTTTCCTTTCACGACTTTCCTGTAACAGTTTTCATCTCCCATTAAACCATTATTGTGAACAATATTTTAGATTCAGAGATACTTTGTTAGAAATGAAACCAATTTATTTCCCCAACAGGAAATTCTGGTTGTTCTTAATTTGCCCATTTATAAAGTTCACTCTGATCTCCTCTTTATTTAACTTCAGGTTCAAGTCCTGCAGAGTTTAGGGGCATTTATGCTTTTTAAATAAGCCATTCTTAGTCTAGGCTTTTAATATGCAAATCAAATGAATTGTGGATGTGAATGTAAATATAAAATTCACTTTGTAGTCATTTTAAGCTCCACAAGCCATTCCTATACTCAGTTTTGTTCCTAACTTCACACAATTCGGCTCTAAATCAGAGCAGGATAGGGCAGAGGCAGATTCCTTGCTCTTTTTTACACTAAACATCAGTATTAATTTTAAGTAAGCGAGCATAGAAGAACAGCAACTTGGCTTAGAAGCTAATATTATTATTTATGAACAGATGGATGGTTTTAGGACAAATTTCCTTAAACTTTTGAATCTTTTTCTTGTTTTGACATATTCTCAGTTTCAAGGTCTATAAATAAAACGACTATAATGAAGCAAACCTTTCAGATATAACACTGTTCAGGAGACCAGGTTTGCAACAGCCCACAAGGGAAGCCTGCAAAAGTTGTTCACAATTTCTATTAGCTTTAAATAGCTTAGGAGTATCAACAGCTTTCATGTGTTCCTCCTACACTAATCTGTGGGCCTGTGTGAATAATTTTTTCCAACTAGTAAAAATCTGCCTGGAATCTGTCAGGGTCTGTTAGATTCATCAGATTTTTTTTTTTTTTAAAGGCTGAATTTTTCTTTCAGTATGACAGAAATCAGAAACTATTTAGATTATTCCATGAATTGAGGAACCATTTCAGTGATGAATTTTTTATGTGAGAGCAGTAGTTTTCTTCATCTGAATATACTGGGACTAGAAGGGTAATCTATCAATATAAAATCATTCACATTTTTAGTTAGCACAGAAGATAGAACTGCCCTAATTTGGTGGAACTTCCACATAGCCTAATAGTTAATACAAATTAAACATGTAAAGACAAACATCACACACTATTTTGAAATTAATGGCAATTGCCTCCCAAGATCTGTGCACTGTTTTTTCTGTAGCACGGACATGGAAAACTGACATTTGTGTGTGATTACACAGTTTCAGTAGCTGAAGCTTTTGAGAAAACTTCATATTTTGCAAAATTGCTTTATGCTGATGTGAAGAACTACCTGACTCTAGGCAGCCACATTGGGCTATGGACTGAATGAATCGGGTAGAATGTGGAAACTGCAGCTCTTTAATTTCACACAAAGCCTGTGCTTTCATTATATAAAATGTTATATGCAAAACACTCTACAGGAGCTTGCAGAGAGCTTGGACAACAGTTTTAAAGTGCGACTGGTCACTCACATTGCACATGAGGAGGTGACAGTACCATCACCTCATAGCAAAAGGGCAGCCATAACCATGAACTTGGGTTGGATAGTTTTCTGCTTTGTATGAAAGAAAGGGGCTCAGCTTGCAGAAGACCTGTAGAAGTCCTCACTGAATGCTTCCTGTTAGCTATAATCAGCAATCTATATAGTTGCACACGTCAAGGAAAGGGATGTTGGTATGTTTGAATGCAGCTGTGGAGCAAGAATTTCCCACTTCTGCAACAAGGGGCTAAGAGAATGGAGAAACAAATCTGGGTTTTGCTGCTGAAATACTGCTGTGTGCTGTTCTGGCTGTACATGAACTTGGTCAATTTTTCTGACTGTGCAGCTTTTTACTCATGCACTTGAACATGAAGGTTGTTTTGCATTCACAATCAATCCTCAGTTCCTTTACATTAGACTGAGATTTTCTGTACTCATCACATTCTTGCAGAATAGAGTCACCAATTAAGATGCAAAGAATAAACTTAGCTTGAAAAAAAGAATTGTTTTCCTTTCCCAGTTCAGCCTGTAATAAGATTGCTTTTAAATAGTTATAAGGATCTTAGATACTTACCATGTTGATCTTCTGGCATTAGATGAATAATGCCAATGAATTTTAAATAGAAAGAGAATTTATTGTAAAGCAGCTCTGCTCACTAAAAGTCAGAGTAGAAAATCTCTATAATGAATTTATAATGGAAGTTAGGTTTTGGTTAAGGGTTATAGAGATGGATCTATAAAGGATATCCCATGGGGAATCACAGCTCCAATAATGAAGCTCCAAACTGGTAGCCAAGACCATTTTATAATTAGCACTGATGCACACAGCAATTCTAGAGCACATATGCTATTCACAGCACAATTATAGGAAAACAGAAAAAAAAATCATCTAATTTGACATGTAGATCATAGGTCATTGCATTTATCTTAAAATGATTTCAATAATTTTAGCTGACCTATCATTTTTCAATCTCTAGGGATTTTGACTAACAAGGGAAGTATTTCATGAGTAGTGTTCCACAAACACAGCCTGACTCAAAACACTAGGCCAGGCCAACTCAGAACACAGTTTATCCACTAACAACTGTTTTTTATCTTCAGACAAGTCCCAAGTTTTGATAGAAAGGTAGAAAACATTTGGAGAATTGTACATCAGCCTGCCTGATCCAGCACAAGGCTTGCATGACAGCACAGGAATCAGCAATCTGTTCACATGGGCATCAAGGCTTCTAAAGGCTTAGTAAGGGGAATTCCAGTTAAAGAAAAAAATATGGGAAAAAAATGATGAAAAGATTCTTGATGAGAAATACTGATGAAAAATAAGAAATAAAAGATATATAATAAAGTGACACTGCTTTTCTTGAAATACTGTCCTTTAAAGTCCATTTTGCTCTCTTGATCCAACTGGAGAAGAAATAAACTCTGCATTTCCTTGAAGAATAGGCTTGGTATTGGCCCAGTTTCCCAGTTGCAACTGGGTCATGCTGCAGAGCTGAGGCTTTCCACGCAGCAGGCTGCAATCCCCGTGAGCACTGCTGGCGAGTTTGGGTGCTGTTGCACAGGCCATCGGCCAAGCTCCTTCAGGACTGTGTCCAGACTGAAAATGCAGCACTGCATCCTTGGGAGGTGGGAGCAGGTACCTGCCCTCTGGAGTTCAAGGAGCAAGGAGACAACAAGGGAGAGGCCAAGACCAGGGGCATCAAGAAGGGCTCTCGCAACTGCCACCATATTCTGCAGCAAACCACAATCCTGTGAATTGATTTTTCTGCTGGTTCATTGCATACTTTAATTTCATTCTTTACTGTTTGCTTTGTCACACAAAGAATTTTGCTCATCTGCCAAAGAGCTTTTCTTTGCTTTTCTCTAAATTTCTCTCTATTTTACATACAGAATTGAAAATATAGCAGCTGTCTTTCAGCTCTCATTTCTTCCTAGCAGGAAGAATTTATGGCTATTTACTTTCAGCTCCTTCTAATGTGGTTTTCTAAAAAAGGGAGCTGATATTCATAAAGGAACACCCCATTAATATTGATTGTTTTTAAATGACTAGTCTGTTTTAAAGCTCATGCAATTATTAAAATATCATTCTCTGGGATATAGAAGGAAGACATTTTAAGCATGCAGAGCAAATTCAGCACAGTAAGTTGCTGCTGTATGATTCAATAATTTATGAAACATAAGGAGTCTAAAGAAAGACTGCCAGGCTGTCCAAAGTCTGGGATCTGCATCTTGTATTATATCACACAATTTGCAGTATATCCAACTTGTGATTAGAATAATTTGCTGTCGTCTCCATATGTTTACATAGAGCTTTTTTAGAATGAAATTTTCTATGTTCACTTAGAAATACCACTTTCAGAGTTAACTTTCTGCATCACAGCACAATTCCTGGGTTTAGATTTTGTCCTCTTTTACCAGAACAGGGTGTTTGCTCAGATAAGCAATTTCCTCGCACATAGTTATCTCACCTCCTTGGGTCACACCATCACCATGATGTAATGTGACCATTTCTATACTGGAGCATAGAAATGTTCAAATTTCATCAGTACTGGAAAAGATGTTAATTGTAAGATATTTCAGTGTCAGGAAATGTTTCAAGGCAATTCAAGATCTTGCCTGGCTCATGAATTTTCATAAGTATTTTTATCATCATAGGAATGTTTAAGCTTATTCCTTTTTGCAAACAGTCAAATAAAATGCAATCCTTTCTAAAAATGTAGGTTAGTTGCCTTCATGGCTGTCAAAAAAACTCCTGGAAAAACATGAGCCAGATTTTCTCTTCCTCCTTGAAGCCCCTTCTGCTTCAGCTGTACGGCTTTTGGTGATACATGCACAAGATAGATTGTGTGCTTCATTAGTAGCAACTTTACATCTCAAATGCAGATAATAATCTTACCATATCAGCTACAGTTTCCTCCTTCTAGAGATGAACTGCTCATGCTATTCTGCAAGTAGTGCTTCAGAGAGTTTTTTTGGTTGAACAAATATCAAAGAAATCTGTCTCTTTAAA
>JAUBOD010000572.1:3380148-3392993 GCA_032353885.1 Nothura maculosa
GCTCATGCTATTCTGCAAGTAGTGCTTCAGAGAGTTTTTTTGGTTGAACAAATATCAAAGAAATCTGTCTCTTTAAAATTAAACAAAGCTATATTTAGG
This sequence comes from Nothura maculosa, assembly GCA_032353885.1. Taxonomy (NCBI): domain Eukaryota; kingdom Metazoa; phylum Chordata; class Aves; order Tinamiformes; family Tinamidae; genus Nothura; species Nothura maculosa. Next base: position 3,380,248 of record JAUBOD010000572.1, read on the forward strand.
TATGTTCTTAAATTAAAAAAAAAATCTCGAGCTTTAATGGGTATTTCAATTAAACATTTTATCTCAAAAGCAGAAAGATGCTCACCACATTCTACTGGCTGCCATTTGCTTTGATGTCCCTTATGAAAATGCCACTTAAGCGCACAGCCACTTATGAGATCTCATCTTTCTTCAGAGACCAGATCATCCCTTCTGTAACAGGCTTGACACCTGTCAGAAGGACCAAGAAAACTTTGCAAAAACCTAACATATCATAAAAAAAATTCTCCAAATCCTTTGGACTCGGCAGGGCATGTACCACAATTCCAGCACTCCCTAAGCGTGTCCCAGGACCTAGAGATATCCAAATACAAAACTTCCACTTGGCCCCCCACCCCTGAGATACACATGTCCCTCCAGTAAATTTACTTTCATCTGGTTTACTCTGACACCTGAGAAGCCTAAGGATGCCTTCCTCTAGCAAAATACAAAGTTCTTGATGACAACAGTCCAAAACAGAAATATATGACAGTAAAATGAAGTTCTACATGGTATTTAAGAATACTTAACATTCTTGTTTGACTTGCTAAATTTCCAAGTCATTTGCATCTTAATTGGTCACAGATTTGGCACCCCCTTTTTTTGCTTCTTTTCTTTCTCTTCCTCCTTCTATTCTTTTCTCCCATAATTTACATAGAACTTCTCTTTGTTTGCCATGTTGTTGACAGTTTCAGGCTGTTACAACATGTTACAAATCACACATCAAAAGCAGCATTTGCTGTTTATACACCTGATGCAAGTCACAGCCTCTAGGACATTTTTAGTTCTTAGAGAGGCCACATGTGACAGGTGAACTGCACAGATGGAGATCCATCAAAGTGTCCTGTTAAAGTCACCTCTCTTCCTTTTGAACTCATTGCATCACATGCTTTCCCATTTAAACGTGAGGTTTTGACAGCAAAAATGTTGTGAACCAGTAGAAGAAGGTTGTGGGGAAAAAGGGAACAAGATAGAGACCAGACTCATTACAGCTAAATCACAAGGAAAATAATAATAAGATTGTTCTTCTTACAAAATAGGATATTTTAGTAACATAGTGGATTCAGCAAAAAAGCTACCTAAGGAAGATGGGGAAGGCACCTAATCTAATGAGGCTGACCAAATGCACAAGCAACAAAAAAAGGATAACTTTAATTCCCAGGAAATTATGTTCAGATTGTGTTGATTTTCAGAAATTTGTAGCTTACTAAACATGTTTCTAAAAATAAAATAACTGAAATGAAGGTGTTCTTAGCTTATGATTCTGTTTACCTGCTAAAATTGCCCCTCCAAGGGGTGACCGGAGAAGATGAGAGATTTTGTACGGAAGAATGGACACTTCTTTATAGCTGGAACACTTGCTCAGGACCTGCATGTCTTGATAGCAGTATACAGTTTCCCAAGCCTGGGGCTAGCTTAGGGCTATGTGCTTAAAAATATCAAGAACTATTCAGATGAGGAAACATGACGCAGGAGCTGTATGTACGTCAAGGCAGACTGGCCGAGAATGTAATGGGAAGTAATCACAGAGAAGGCAGTTCTGCTGGCACATTGATGGGTGGGTTATCTAAACAAAGTGTGGATTTCAGCCATCACCTCCTCCCCTCATCAGCCCTAGACTGAAGTTCAACAACTCTCTAACACCGAAGTCTGCAAGCATATGTGCTATACAGCACTTACGTAATTTGTGGCATTTGGATGTTGGAAATAGTGAAAAAGACATCTAAAAGTCTTGTGGTTGAAGAATACAGCAGATTGATGACCCCAATGTGAGAAGAAATACAGACTGGAGTTGAGAAGTTTTTCCACATGCTTCACACTCAAAACAGTTCAAGTTGGATCTGAATTCTGATTTCAACAAGTTTGAGTAGGAGATTTGTTTCATTTTGTCTATGAAAGGTGTTTCACAACTTGGGGAAAAAAGCATTCAGGTTATTGTTTCTCTGTGACATTGCTTCCAATACTTTTTTCCATAAGATGACAGACAAGACAGTGAATGTGTTACTAAGCTTCAACTCCCTCTTTCCCTGGGGCTAATGTATCTCTAGGGGGTATTTTTAATTCAAGTTGGCTGAAACTGATTCTCCGGGGGGGGGGAAAAAAAGGCCAAATTTTCAATTTTTCTTTCAAAATACAACCTAAGCAATGCCTAAGGCTCAAATTTCAATTAACTACTCACTCTCCCCAATCCTGTATATCCATACAGCTGTGAATCCAATCCGTGGACCCACTGTTCACCCGTAAGTGAAATAGCATAGACACCAAGTCTGCTGTAATAAGGCATGTTCTGTTCTAATGATATTTCCAAATGTATTAATAATTAGATCAAAAAAAATCAACTTCAATACTGTTTATTTTAAAACTAGGTGAGGTGTAAAGGAATTAATGATACCTTTCTTATTCAGAATTATGTTTGAACATCTCCATGTATTGCATCTTGCGCAATACAAATACCAATCAATGCTTGCTAAATATTTAAGGATTATTACTTTTGTTCAAGTTTGTGATAAGAGAATCAGACTTTGTCCTAGTTATAAAGCAGCTTCAGATAAGGGTAACCTACTTACATCTTATTACTTCTCCAAAACAGCATATAGGAAAAAAAAGAAAAAAAAAAGGATATGGATCGCATAAGCAAAGGGAATCTCTTTACTGGAAAATTATTTCAGATGCAAGAGCAACATCAAGCAGCATAAAATACTAAGGAGGTTTACCTGGATTTTAGGATTTCTACAGGTCCCCCATTTCTTCTCCCATTCAATAATTTTATCTATCATGAGTCTAAGGAAAGAGAAAGGAAGAATCCTTTGGAAAAAAAATGATAAAAGCTGGAACTGTGGAAATAACAACTGCACATAACAACTACATAAAAGATGAAGGTCTAAATTATTTCAAATTGTACTGAACTTCTTCTTGTAATAGGATTTAACTTCTTATGTTAGTTTTACTCCAAGAAATCCATAAGAATAGCCAAAGTCATCTCTTTCAAAAGCATGTCATGCTTACAAAAACAACTAGGAAAAAATCATAGGCTCATTGGCAGGTCTCTTTGTAATGTATATATGTAATGTAATGTATATAATGTAAAGTCTGATTATCCTATTACAGTTATCACTTACACTTTGATACATTCACTTCCTCCCCATATTTTTCATCATACACTTAATTTTAATGCTAGATAGCATGCCTATAATAAATACAGTGTAACAAAGACTTCAAATTGCTATCCAGGAAAGACTTTTTCCCTCATGCACCTGATATTCATAAGAAGAATATGCATTAATCGAAAATCCATCTTCCTTGCCTGGGAGTTCTGTTAGTCACTGGTGTAAGAACAACAGAAATTAAATCTGTATTAATATAGATAAGCTCTATATTATCTCCAAAAGTCACTAATAGGCATGGTTCAGAAAAGATATTAAAGGACCCTAAAGAGATCAGTAGTATTTTTAAAACAAACAAATAAAAAACGTAAATCAGTTTGAGTGTGGAAGGACCCTGTACCTGCAAGGGTCTCACCACACTTTGATAGCATGCAGCAAGCCTGAGTACACACTTACTTGCCATCCCAATGAGAAGGAAGATGTGCCTTGGAATAAGATGGAAAGAAAACTCATCTTCACAGAAGCCACTTGAGCTATGCAAGATGGAGTTCAGGGAAATTTCAAGAGTGAAAGTGCCCAACAGCAGCAGATTGGCCCTGTCCCAGCGGCACCCACCGTGGCTCTGGGGTATGTCCATGGAGTTCATGGATGTATTCATGGGACCTCACCAAGAAAGCCCCTTCCCAGCGGCTCCTGCTAGGCACTAATAATTTCCCAGTGTGTTCAATGCCTCCTAAACATTTTGCCTCTTTCTCGCCTCATGCGTCTGAATTAGATGAGTCACACGTCCTTTTTTATAAAAGGGTAAAAGAAAGGAACTCCAAAGAGGACGAGAAGTTACGTCCAGTGGTATCTGAGGGTTAATATAGTAAAATGTGCTTCTGTGCCTGCAGCTACTGCCACTCAGCTGGTTGAGTAATAAAGCCTTAAATGTTTACATGATGGATGTGAGTGCATGCCAGCTGCAAACCAACAGACCAAGCTGTAAACCCATTTTACTTGTTCCTCTCTTTTTTTTTAAATGTGCTCTCAGCTGAGATCTTGACTCTCCTGCATTGTATCACACTGACAAGCACAGGCCCAGCTAGCCAGGGCATAGAGGTACAACCTAATATGACTCATGATGCACAGCAAGTTTTAGTCATCATGCTTATTGTTCAGCTGCGGTTAGTGCCCAGACTGCAACATTTCAACCATGGCACATCTCCACTGTTCCTTCAGCTGGAACAAGCACTTCTTGGGTATTTGCGAGATCTTCTCATTGAGACTGCTTTCATGCTAACACTTGTGTATTAACACATATTTTAGTAACAATGGTAACAGAAATGTGCTTCTAAAACAGTTATGCCTGAAGCTGAAACTTTCACAATTGTATAAGTGATTTGTTTCGGAGATCCAGGTGTCTATTTCCTCATAGGACAAGTTTTTCACATCCACCTAAGAACACCAGCTTTCAGAGCTAGCTGAACAAAAATCTATTTTGCAGTCTGTATTCGATAGGTTTGTATGCTATATATGAGACCGATTTCTGTGCATGTAAAATGTGTCACTGTAAAAAGCACATTGAGCATATTTAAACTAGGAGCATAGGAAGCCTTCCTTGCTTTGAAGTTCAAATGTGCACTGTGATCCTCAAAATATAGCCACTAGGATCAAAAGCAGAGGGCTCTTATTTTCTTCCATCTCTGTGGGTTTGGTTTGCCAGGGAACAAATGTAATAGTTAAAGAACATTGGGGTCCTGAAGGCACCAAAGGGCCTTAATTGTCCTGAACAGCCTCACCTGGGACCTCCACCCACGCACCCTCAGCCATAGGCCCAGGGCACGATTTAAGCTCGGGCCTGAAGCCTCTGCTTTCTTTGGCTGTGCTGTAGGTGTGCTTGTCTCCAGCCCTGCTTTGTAGTAGGCCCTGAGACTTAAGTGACGGTCCTTGCTCTGCCTATGAAGAGGAAGCTGCAGGACGGTTGAACATGCTGAGAGCAAAGTAAGCTTGCTTTGTGTTTGTATTGCTGCTAATGCTCAGGAAGCCTCCTAAGTGAACTGTGTGGTTTCAGTTGGAGGAGAGCCTTGTCTTTCTGTTTAGCTGTTTGGCTTAACAGAGGTGCTCCAAGGTGTCCCAAAGCAGGTTTATGTTCAGCTGAAATAATAACAGCAAATGGCAAAGAAGACAACTGAGTTTAATTAAGCTCACTCATACAAATGCCTCTTCTTTTACAATAAATCTAAGTTTTATCTAACAGGGTTCTCTATAGGCATCACTTCCTGCTGTGCCTCCTCTGACCTGTCTTTCAATAGGTAGCCTCAAAAGTTGAGAATGTAAGTTAAATTTTAAGACCAACTGCCATGTCATTGCAACAGCTTTGCTTCCTTTTCTCTGTGTTTTCTTTATAGTAGCACAGGCTAGCTCAGTGTTGAGGTGTTTGCTGTTTAACCATTCTCTTCCTAGAATCCTGAGTTACAGACTAAAATTCATTCTAACAAATCATCTGAGCTATTTGATTCCCATTATTCCATCTGCTCTTGAAGCTCTTTCAGCCTTCTCTGCCCTGGAAGCTTCCAACTCTCTGTAAATAAGGCTGGTAACTTAGCAACATTGAGTGACTGCCTTTCCCTTGCTGAATAGCACTGGGCATAATCAGATCAGCTTGTTATGCTCCCTGCAGCAGTAGCACTGGCTGCTGGAGACAATTACATATAGCTTGCATCTATAGGCATCCTTTTGCGTCGGAAACTTTTTCAGAATCTTTAAAGAGCTTTCCACAAAAGGAAACACAAATACTTGGTGTCAAGCTTATGTTTATTGCAGCCTACTTCAATGGTAGGAGCAGAAGCAAGGCACAGCCTTGTCTCTATGTTCTCATGCTTGCATGCATGTGAGGGGGAATTGCAGCAGCTCCAAAGGGTGCATCTCATACTTGCTGTATACCCTGCAGCTTTAGGTTATTCTTCCTGGAATCAATGAGGTTGTCTTTGAGGAAATGTTGTCTTTTGGCCCCTGCACAGTGAAATAAATTGCAGCATAAATTTCCTCATCTTTATAGCAAAATATCAAAATGTTTCATCATTTTTGATCATCTGTAAAGACTTGCCATCTGCAGGTTTTGTGTGTGTATGTACGTGCAAGTAAAACTGTTTTCCACTTGCTGTGTCTCTCCATTTCAGAACAAGGAACTCCTTGTTCTGCATTTTAAATTGACCTTTTTAATCTAAACAAGTTTGATTGCGCAATGAATGATTCCAGCATAATGTTATCACAAGACAGTTTGTGATTCCAAGCGCAAAAATAACTCCATCTTTCTCTCCCTCTTTTCCTTTCTCATTAGTGATTAGCATGCACATTAGTAAATATCAAGAAATCTGATTTTATTTTAAGTTTGAGATCATTTACTTTTATTGGTTGGAAAAAAAATCTAATCTTAAACTACTAAAAATAAAAGCGATCAAGTGGGAGAAGGAGAAACTAACCCCTTTTAGGATGAGGCTCAAACAGAATTCATTTTTGTATTTTGAAAGCTTTGCTTATAAAACTTTGTGTAGCTCTAAAACACAAAATTTTATTTCACACTGTAAATATTACTGAACATAGGAAGCCAGTTTACTTTCTTTTTATATTCAGTTCTGCCTAACTAGCTTATATTGATGAAACCTGGCAGAGAATCTGATTTACAGTCACAAGAAGAGCCTGACTTTCTTTGCCTCAAGCTTAAAATATATCTAGCTGCTTTCTTAACTTGGTACACAGCCCAGTGGATGGGGTTGAAGATACATGTAAGATAAATCCATTTATTCTCTGGAACATACTTCCAGGTTCTGGGATGTGATATTCTGCCATAAGTAATTTGTATTCACCATCCTTTGATCTCAGAGGGTGGTGGAAGGCTTTCTGCTCAGTAAAGTCATTGCTTGCTACTGAGGCAAGGTATTATATAAGAATATTATATAATTAAGGATGTGTGTGCCCTGGGAACCTTCCTGTCTGGAGACTGAAACCTGGTCTTGTTACTTTTGGAGACATTTCACTGAATCTGGGTGTTACCTCTTCCTGCTCCACCTGGTAGCATTGCAGCAATATGTCTTACACTGTGGTCCTACTCTTCCCAACATTTACTGCTCTTGTTCTGAGTCATCCCTTCACTAGCAACTGAAGTGACAGTAATTGCTAGGAACTAAAGGAAGCTTTTGACTCTGGACCAAAAAAAAATATATAGCAATGAGAGGAAAATGAAAAGCTGAAGTCTAGGGAAAAGCATCTTGGAATGTGCCTGGAGAGGGGTTGTGAATTGAATTTGAGATGTACAATTATGTGCTACAGCAAATAAAAATATTTAAAAAGAAACATTCCTCAACAAAATGGTGAATGAAGGGACAACTTGAGTTAATGGAAGAGGAATAAGGTATAACAAGAGTTAAAGAACAGTAGGATGGAAAGCAATAGAAGACCCATACATTAAAATGATCAAGTGGAAGATAATTGAGGACTGGATTGAAAGGTGTAAATGCTGTGAGTGGGAGGAAATGCAAAAATAAGGAGCTGCTTTTGATACGTGTTCTGACTGCAAAGATGGGAATGCAATCACACCTGCTATGATGTCTCTGACTTGATTTGCAGGATTTCCCTTAATCATCTTAACCCGTTGAAATCATCCCCAACCCTATTCTCACTATAGAGCATGTTTTTCAGTTTCTTTTCTTGTTTCTATAACTGTCCTGAGCTCTAATGAGATATTTCTTTCTTTGACTGCAGGGAGTTGGAGAGTTTCTTATATTAAAACAGAAAGAAAAAATATATTTGGTTGGAGAAGGGAGAAAATATACTTTAGCACTTGTGTTTTTCCTGTAAAATACAACTACAAGAATGACCTCAATTGGATTTTTACTGAACTGAGACCAAATAGCATGCTGAAAAAGCACATTGACAAAGGCGAAAGTGACATAATTCCCCTGCCTACCTGGCTTTCCTGTCTTGAGTGGTCAGAATTAGTTGTGGTTTGTTCACTAAAATCTCAAACATGGCATAACACATTAAATGTATATTCAAGTTAAATGAAAGCAATTGACAAGGAAAAATTGAATATGTATCTGTGACTACAGAGCCAGCCTGTATCCAGGTTTCCTCAGATTTTCTCAAGTCTATATAAAGCTCTTGCACTCCAGGTGAAGGGGTATGGAGCATAACAGAAATGAATTATTGCTGCTCTGCCATCTTCTGACTCCCCCAGCCCTTCTTGTACCTGCAAACATGCACTGCTTTCTGGAACAGCCGTCTGGAACCTGCTGCTTTCTCAGTGCTGCAGTGCCCTCCAGTGCCAGAGAACAGTCTTTGGCTTCCATTAGCAGAAGACAGGCACCATTTTATATTCTATGAAATGATTGAACTCATTAAGATATTTCAGCATTCGTTTGGTTTCTGAAGCCCTAAAGAAGCTGCTAGCTATACCTAGCTATTGCTTCCCAATACTCACTGTGACCCTGGTCCAGCTGAAGGAAGAGCCCTCTGAAAATCTCCTAGATAGAAACCTACTCCAGAAGCCGCAGGGCACTGCTCAGGGCCTATGAATCCACCTGCATCACTGCTAAAAAATAATTGAGGTAGTGGTTGTGCCCTCTCTGAGATGACCCATGAGGACACTGTCTCATAACCATGTACTCAAGCAGCTACAGGAGCCAGGACCTTTGGTTCACATTGGATTTTCTTCTCCAGGATGTCTCTTGATGCTTGAAATACTTTCTAACCTAAACAAGCTGACTGAGGTGAATGATTATCACCTCAGTGAGTCATATCCCAAAAGACAGTGGTTAAAATGCTTTTCTAATAGAAGTACTTACAGTGACATACACACTGTACTTGACAGTGTGTGTTCAGAATAGTAATGGTTCTTTTAAGAAAAACTAAGGTTTCAGGTAACTTTAATAAAAAAAAACAAGATTATAAAGCTCAGTGAGGAAAGATTTAAGTTTTCTTTCTGCATGTTACATTGTTGCTATATATTTCTTATATGGTGGATTAATAATCATTGCCTAAACAGCATAGAAGACTGCTTAAAAATGAGAGAGGAAAAAACTCAACCTTCAAAATGCCTGTTTAGGTTCAAAGAGCTCAGGATGGTATTTTAACAGACTAAAGAAATTTAATTTTGAATTCCCATCAAATATTAATAAGAGCTGCTCACAAAAAGTAGGATATTTTGATAATTTGTTCAGCATGGAAACATTCTATAAGTGTGGTCTATTTTTTCAGTTAAGAAGTTGCTGTTTCAGAAGTTGCCATGTAAACTCAAGGTTATACCAATAATCCAGATAATAGTAATCCTCCCACATCTTTCATTCCTCCTCAGAAGTGAGATTCCTGACCTGGCCCAACACATCTCATGAGCTGCTCAGGGTATTTGCTTGCAAATCAAGTATACAGTGCTTCTAGTAACTAAGACCCTGTAGGGGAATAGGAGAAAAGTGAGGGGAGGGGAATAAATACACAAAGAAATGATTGTGTGGAAGAAACATGAGAAATGAAAATTTGTATTTGCAGAGATGTAGAAGGGCTAAGGGCTGTTCAAATGCCTTGTATTTTGAAACTATTTTTAACCTTCCTCATTTTTATCTGTGCAATAGTGTTTTCTGTATGTGTTCCTGAGAATAACAGCGTAATCTTAAAGGGAGAGATTTAAATGACACTTTCTTCTACACATGATGTGCCATGACAATCTAAAGAAAAATTGTGCAGCTAAATAGGAATAAGTATTGGTAGTACATTTTGGAATTGGCCAGGACTGTAATTTTTCCAGCACTTTAAGTGTCTCTCCTCTTAGGAAGAAGCAGGTATGCTCACAAGGCCCTTTTCTGCCAAGTTTCCAAATCCAGCAGCAGAAATCCTAACTTAAAGGAGCATGTTGGTGCTCCTAGCTGATTAGGAGCAGATGCTTGAGAGTTGTCCTGAGCTATATTTAGCTAGCAGCAGCATGCTAGACAGGCTCTCAGAGCTTGTGCTTCATTTTTCTGTATAAATCAAGGAAGTCTGTAGAAATTGAGCTTGAACAGAAGCACTAAGATTACCCTGTTGCCTTGAAAATATTATCCTATACTGTAAAGGGCCTCAGGCTTTGTGCTGGGCATTTATACTAGGTTTGGGTTTCATGATTCAGTCTACAGACTGAACTGATGGGAAATTGCAGGACAACTGTTATTCACGTGACTTTGCCCACTCTGCAAGTGGGACTTCTGACCAAGTTAAAGCAAAACCTGTACTGACCAGAAGCTCCAGTGGCAAGTTTAGATATAAAGCCACCCAAGCCCTGCGATGGATCTGCATATGAGTCTTTGCGTGAAGCACAGCTAAAAGCAGGATGGAACTTGATAGGAAACACTGAAAACACAGTATTACTCCATGTCTTTCAAATGATCTTGAGTAGAACTATAGAAGCCAATAAAGATGCTTGTTCTGTCAGTAACATTGCATAGATGAATTCTCCAGGTGACCAGAGGTGGCCTAATGTCAAGTTACTGTCACAGAACTGTTCTTGAGATTAAACTGGCAAGCAGAAGCATTTCCCAAGGCTACGAAGGGTGAAGCTTCAAAAGGATATGTGAAGTGTGTGCAAGCCTTAGAACTGCTTGTTAAATGTAAATTAGGCTATGACTATATCGGTGATCAAAACTTTTGGTAGTTAGCTGCCTTTAAAACACCATGGAAGGTGATATGTAAGTTGCTAGCCAAGCATTTGAAGTAGCTAAAGTATATAGACATTTTCTCCATTAAAAGACAAATTGTTTTCAAATGAAAGCAAATGATTTGTAGTCTTGCATGTTATTGCTCTACAAAAGCCTTGACTTGACAAAAATAGAAATCCACCATATGAGCAATTAGTCCCTGATTTTAAACCTATACTAACATGTTCTAGGAAGACATTGAGTTGTTACTAATAAGGTAATAGTTGACCACAGGATTATGAAAAAATTACTGCCCTAGCTACATCATTCTAAGCATTCTTGTTCTCATGGTTTTTATACTTAAGATACAATTATAAATACACAACATCTTGTTATATACCTCACATCAGCAAGAAAGCTGTTTTAGAGCAGCCTTCACTGATGCTTGGTGTCTGGAGAGCTACCTGAACAGAAGTAGCATACTATAGCAGCCATATGGTGATTTTAGATTTTCTGCTATCTTATGATGAGAGAATTTGGGACAATCATTTTCCTGTTACAAATAGATTTTCAAGTGCTTCATGTTCCTAGAAGCACTTTGAAGGATAAGTGTTGGTTTCTTATGGCTATGATCATCACAGACATAACTTGGGTACCATAAAGAGCTTCAGTAGATTCCTGTGCTCATTTTATAATCTACAGTGAGATTATTTTAGTGACTTTTCAGAAAACCTGTATAATCCCAAATTATAAATCACTATTAGGAATCAAAAATACTTAAAGATTTGTGGCCCAAATAGTAGTGCCAGACTGATTTGGGTGGCATATACATTGTTACAATACACTGTGAGATTAGACTTAATGGGTATAGTAAGAGTCTTTATGGGAAACACTTGATCCTGAAAGGATTTAGGAATTCTAACTTACAGTTCAAAAACTGAATTATAATTTGTAGTATTAGTTCCTTTTCTTGGTCATCATAGAAAAAATGTTGCTGTTTTCGAGTAATGAAAATTAGTATACTATATATACTACTATTTTTAAACCTATATTTATTAATGTTTGATTCTCCTCGACAAAACAAGGATAGATATTTACTTCGTTTCACTAAACATCTCTATTCTGTTACTTGAAGTAGGATACCATGATTAATATTTGTCCTGGGGTTAAAAAGTATTTTCTGCTTATCTAAATGATATTGCTCTCAAAAAGGCTCTCAACATGCCCAACTTGCCCCCCTGCAAGTGTAGCAAGTTCACATTTTACAAGTTCTGTCCCCTCAAAGTCCTGTGGTGTGACATGTGCTAGCCTCAGGATCAGCAGAACAGACAAGCATGTGCAACCGTTTTGAATTCAGTCAGTCATAATTTTCCTCAGATGTCTTGGGTGCTACAGTACATCCCTTGACTTGTAGATATAATGCTTGGACTCTTTGTTGACAGAGTCCTATGTCATGTTTCAGGTAGTGATGCAGTTCTAACTGAAGGTAGTTTTGCTTTGACAGCAGCCTCTTATCTCAGTATAGTGTGAGATGTAAATATTTCTGGAGATTGCAGAATGTCCTGAGGGGAGAATTGGAACTGGGATGTCTGTCATCTTACATAGTTTTGGTCTTTCTTTTAAGCTTTTTAGGGCACAGATAAAGATACTGCTGTTTCATTGCTTACAAATTACTAATGTTCTTCAGATGAGAAATTGTAGGCTGAATGCCATCTCTACCTCAAGTGTTATGATCAAAATAACAAACAGCATTGGTGAGCATATTTTTGACGTGAATTTCATTTCAGTTTAACTCATAGGCAGCTTTTTGGGGTGTTTACATGCCCCTAAATGTTGGAATGCTTTCAAGTGACATAACTGTCAAGTAAAATTGAGTCATACGTGTCTAAAGCATCTTTTTGGTCTGTGCAGAATGCTATTTTTACTGCACTGAAATAACCCAAAACTCAGGAGGGCTCTGTATGTCCACTTTCAGAGACAT
>JAUBOD010000572.1:3393093-3419255 GCA_032353885.1 Nothura maculosa
TGTGCAGAATGCTATTTTTACTGCACTGAAATAACCCAAAACTCAGGAGGGCTCTGTATGTCCACTTTCAGAGACATTCTTATACAGCCCCAAGCAAGTGTCTAAATTTAAGTGTTTAGTTTCTTTGCAGCGCCAACTGCAGCATATTGTGCTAGTATGTCCAAATAACCTGTTGATAAAGAGGTTTGTTACATGTGGGAGACAAAAATGAAGGCACTAGATGGCAGCAGACATCTTAGAACTGATTCTGTCTGTGAACTGACCCAAATCTGACAACTGTAGATCACTTTCCAGCTGTGAAGTGCCTCATGGGGCTTCTTGCATGGTTCAGTAGCTTGCCAAAAAGCTGTAGTTTCTCAAGCTGCTGAAATACAGTTCAGAATACAATGCTGATATGGCTTCCTTGATCAAAAAAAAATTGTCTCCTTCATGCATAGATACTTACACATTGATTCTTAGTTTTATCTTGAACAGTATATGAGTAGGATTGGGTTCAGATGTTATCTATGAGCAATTTTAGCTCTGAGCAGATGTGGTAAGTTGTGCCGTGTGCCTTGCATACTTTCAGTAGTATAATTACATTCAATACTGGGTAACACTAGTACTATACTTTTTTAGTCTTCTAATTTCTCTGTAGTGGCAGCTAAGTAATCAAGTGCATCTGTCATGTGACAGGGTTTCATTCTGAGCTATATTTCCTTGTTGAGATTAAGTCTACTGCTGTATTGAAATGCACTTTAAGTAAAATTTTCTTCTCAGTATACTGAAGAGGGAGTCAACCATAGACTTCCTACAGATTCAGGGAAGCCAGATGTTTCCTAAAGATTTGTATTTCCTTTGCTAGGAAGAGAAGTATAGTATAGATTTTGTATGCTCTTTTGTAAAGTATTCTTTCACTCAACTGATTCATTAGACAAATCTTTCAAGGCTATTTTTGTATACGTGCAGCTGAAAGTAAGGTCATACAAGAAATGGGACTGAATGTTCCCTGACCCTGGGATGTTTGAGAACTCTTTATTTGCTTGCTTCATTAGGATGGATTTGGTGCATTAGTGTACAAATAGCAATGAAAGATAAGACAAATTTCTCTGCTGCAACCTCTTTAAAAAGCATATTTACAGTCTTACTGTAGATTTTAAAATCTGTATATATTCACTTTACAATTGTAATATAGACTTTCTGCAGCTGTCTGTGAGCTCAACAGTTCCATGTCAATATTATCCATGTGTGTGGCTATGGAGACTTCAGATTCTCATTGTTCAGCTCCATTAATGGTCAGAAATTAATGTTAGGACTTATGAATCAGCAGGATTTATAATAATGGTAGATTATAATAGAATATAGTAATTTCTCTTGATTATCTTGCAGCAGATATACCTACTGTTCTTCTGGATAACTGGAATTAATTTTTGATAAAGCAACTTTTCAAAGGGCCAAGAACTTAGTTTTACAAGATATTACTTCAATTTCTCCCACTCAGTTTTATTTGACAAATTTGCTTCTAACTTTCAGATGATGTTTTTTCATGGGCCTTTACTTTGCTCTTTTACACTGTTCCCCTTTGGTCTAAGGTCCAATATTTAAATTATTATCATTCTAACATGAATCATTTTCCATCATTTTTCTATACTCTTACTTCAAATCCTTTCCTTTTCCAAAATCTTCTCGTTGTCATGTGAAATGGAATAACAAATGCAGGGAGTCTTTTAAGAAATGTAGCTGAAGTATTTCAGGAATATGACTGAAAAACATTAGTTTCCAAAGAAACAAGTCTGTCCTTAACCTTAAGGCTTCCTCCTACAAGGAGCACAATATCAAGGAGCATTTTACAAATGCTCAAACAGTTACTTCAGGGTCTAAATTCCAAGTCAAGATCAATATAATACACATTTTGTCATTCCTTTTTATAAGAGATTATTTCTGGAATTACTCTACTGAAAGAATTGCTAGTTAGCAGCAGCAAAATATTTTAAAGTTTTGATAGATCATGCACTTTAGAATGTTTAGCATTATAGCATAAACATTTATAGAATAACACCTGCTAGTAGACTGTAAGCTTTCTTATTACTGCAACTCTATGCTATGCTGTTTGTACCAATGCAGCATAACTAAATATTTTATTAGGAAGTGTTGAAGTCATTGTCAGGTTTAAGTGTGTAGCTTTTTATAAAAAGTAAGAAATTTATTGTTACTCTTAACCAATGAAAATGAGTTTTTTGTATCTGTGGCAGGAAGAATTGTATGTGCACATTATCAACAACAGATGTTTACTTATCCTTCTTAAATCCCTGTTCTGAAAAGTAGAACTTTGGTTTCATCTGAAAATGTCCAATATTGTTTATGAACAGTAGTGAAAGGTTGGATGGTATCTGCCAAGATAAGCTTGTTCCCTTGAAAGGAAATAGTTAGAGGAACAAATATTCCACTCCAAGCATTCCACTCCTTGTCCCAGTGGGCATCATGCCATTGTACCTACAGACATTGTCTTCACAATGAGCTTCACAAAACAGGTTCTGAAGCAGCTAAAATACATTGTTTCATTATATATTTATTTTTCACTAAATATTTTTCACTCCTATTCAAAAATAGAGAACAGGCTGGGATTTGCAGCTAACATGTTCTCTCTGTTTTATTGACTTAACACAAAGCTTAAACTTAGTGTTTTGAAACAGTTGATACTTGTATAATTTGCTCACTTAAGTATTTTAATATTGATAAAATTGGGCTTTAAAGCAAGGAATTTTGTAGATGAGTCCTTGATGTGTAGATTTGACTTTTCCATATGGACAAGAAGCAGGTTCAAAATTGAAAACAGATTTATCAAGAATTCTCTTGTGTGTTCTTAGCAAGAATTGAAGTGATTTCTTTTTACTTTAACACTCACATCACTTTAAAATTAATTTGAGTTAAGAAAATGGACAGCAGTTGCTTGCCTTGCTCTTTTGAATTTTAAGCTAATTATACTAGTCAGATACATTTGTAGATTTGAGAAGTTTCACTTATTTTTAATGCATATTTCTTAATTTTATAAGTGACTTTTGCTTGAAGTATCCTTATCTTCATTTTACTATCGAGTAAAAACATGTTTTAAATCCAAATGAGCCTTTTGAAAATCCATTTTGTTCCTGAACAAAGCAGTTCTTCAATTAAAGTGAACTGTCCTGTAGTTTTCAGCAAGCAGTGGTGAATGTGAGTTTCTGATCTTAATTCAGTTTTAATTCAGACTGATGCCTAGCAGTGAATTAATTCTCTCCTCCTATCCAATCTTTTGTTCTCTGCTTTTCTATTTGGAAAAAAGAAATTCCAATGTCAGGTTGATGCTTCTAATTTTAGTTCTTTCACATTGCAATCTAGAGCACAAGGAGATTTATTAAGGATGAAGTTAAGGGAAGAATGAAAACATTTAAGGGCTTATAGACAATTTCTGCACACTGTTGCTTGTGTCTGCTTTGGTGTTGTCACCATCTAAGACATCAGCAAACTTGTATTCTCAAGTGCCCATGAAACTCCTTGTGATGTTGCTCTAAAGAAGCAATCAGGTGACTTCGAGTCTATTAATGACTTGTTCTTGAGGCAGCTGTATGAACTGATCCAAAGAAGGAGCTTCCATCTATCTGCTAAAGAATGGAGGCCAGCTGCATCTTCTGCCTCAAAGGATGAATTGTGAATTGCTTTTGCTCCTGACCATTACATTCCTATGAGTCACATCACATGGCATTAAAGTTCAACTTTCTTACCTACATATTTTGCATGGTAAATATCCAATGATGGTGCGTGTATAAATATATATGATGGTGTAAATGTGCATGCACACATAAAGCCTTTAGTGAGCATTCAAACTAGACTCCACACAACTGGGAAAGATGAAAGCACCAGCAGGATGTCCTGCTACTTTTTCCACTCTAAAATACACAGACAGAATATTACACTGATAAGATGAATCTTAATATATTAATTATGATCAGTGTCCCTGCACATTTTCCTTTGTATCTCCATTTAAATATGGATGCAAGTTAGTGAATTCTTTAAAGCTTTGCCAAGAGCAAAACAAGAATAGATGAAAGCTCTGAGAATCCCATGGTCAAAGCTGACTTTTTTGGTGCCCTGCTCTGTGGCAATCAAGCTGCCGCCTGCTCAAGGGGAAGCAGTTGTCGCTGGGGCACACTTCAGTTGTTGCTGCTGTTCTGCACTGCGCTCTACTCTGACTCATAATTACAGCAGCACTTCCTTAGGAGGGATGTGAGTGATAAGTGCAACGTTTCCTTAAGCTTTATCGCTTCCTCAGTGCCACAGAACAAATGCTTTCTGTCCGTGTTAAGGACATTGCTGTTATTATCAGGTGTTAATGTTAAAGAAGGTGACTCTTTGAACCCGTATTCTATTTTTAAAAAATGACTCTATAAGTATCATTATAGCAGCTGAGCCTCCACTTTGAGATTGCTTGTTCCATATTTCTATAGAACAAACTGACGCTCAATCCTGCTTAGAAGCTGGGAAATCAAAATCATGTTACTTAATTCATGCTGCCTTAATTGTACACAGTAGCTTGCAGCCTAGATCCTCAGTGCCAGCAGGGAAAGTATTTTTTTAAAAAACTTTGCAAGTAGTCTGGGGTTTCACAAGTAAACTGACATTTCCAGACTTGTCTTCAGTTGTCCTCATGGCAAGTGAATAAGCTGTGGGAAAATAACTGTCATTCAGTGTCTGAGCAAAGATGGTTGTGTGGCAGAACAAAACTGAAATATTCTCTCCCTTGGGCAGGCACCAAGGGGTTACATCAGCCCATGGTGCTGAGGTCCCAGAGTGGCTATGGGTGTGCCTCACCCTGCCTGGGAACCAGATGTTTTTTAAAAAAAGAAAGGAAAGAGCCAAGCTGTTAACTATCTGCATTTGTTTCTCCTGGCAACAGTGTCACATATGCTGCTTTGCAAGTCTGTTGTGCTGAGCATACAAAACCAATGCTTTATTGAACCATTGATTTTTTTTTTTTTTTTTTTTAGTGTTTCAACAAGTAGGAATGTTGTTACTCTAACTAGGTGGTTGTGGGCAATAAGGCTGCTGATGATGTTGGAAAATCAAGGAAAGGTGACCTTTAGCTGAAGAGAAGTAGTACTGATGTCAGATCTCATCTGGATGTAAAACATCTTTGTTTTTACCTCATTTCCCTTTACCTTCATTTCTGTTCTTGTCAGTCTTTCTTAGAGCAGGATTCTACCTCAGATTTATTCCATTTTTCTAAAGCAATTAGTTGGGTTCCATGGGCAAGTGGTTTATCCACTGAAATACAATCACTCTGAAATCCAAGATTTACCACTTGTGATTTTCCATGGCTTCAGAAAACAAGCAGAGTAGTCGGAAGGGCCATAGCAGCTAATTTTCCTGGAGAGAGGCTTATTTTATCCCTATGAATGCTATGGGCAGACCAAGGGCAGTGTTCAGGAAGATTCAACTTGCTGCCCATCTCTGCAGAAGCCTTAGCAAGTTTCTGAAGAGACCTATAATATAAATGCAGTTTTGCAATAAAAGCCTTGATAAAGACACTAAGTCAGTGAACCCTATTCAAAGACCAGTGATCTTTTAAGATATAATCCACATGATTTTTTGCTAATGAATTTTCATTACTTATCTGTCCAGATTAGTTAATATTATAGATTCCTAATTCAGTCTTCAATAATTCCTGGACTTGGGCTCTTTCTTCTCTGGTTGATCTATCGATATTTCTTTCTAGGAATTGAAATGTGCTTTACATTCAATAAGGAGATGCTTACTCAGGAACTCAGGCTCCCTTCTGCTGGCTGCAGAAGGGAAAACACTTAGGAAAAATGTCCTGTGGTGAGCATCTAAATAACTGACTTGTGAATAAGACTCCTGCCCCATTTTTCCCAAGCAGTTATGTTTTGGGGATGGCAAAGGGAGGTAGAAGTTAAACTAGTTCTATATTTAATTACATTTCTACCTTTTCTTTCATAAATAGCTGATTTTGGAGCCTGATTTGCTTTTTCAACATTTCTCCGAGTACATCCTAGTAAGTTCTGAATATCTGACAAGTAATTAGTAATTGCAACAGTCTTTGAAAAGAGAAGCCAAGGCTCCAGTTTGGTTATGTTCTTGGTGCTGATCTTGGTATCAATATTGACATCAGAGTATGTTTCCTGTCTCTCCTAAATCTTCCAACTTCTGTAAGAGTGGGAAAGAGTGAGCATGAAGGGTGTTCAGAATTACAGTAATAGGTTGTGTGCCATAAGTGGTCCCAATGTCATTACTGACAGACTATGTCTCAAATTCTTGAAAGATGTAGTTAATTACAGATTTCAGAACATTATCTTAGTGATAACTTTGCAGGTAAATTTATTGCTCTAAAACTGCTATTTGGCCCTATAGATAGTTGTGCAAGTAACACCATTTTTATCAAAGTCCTGACTACACACAGAGCAGAAGCTGAACATTTGCCTGTTTTCTGCCAAGTTCCCTGATAGACTGCTGAGAAATCTAACTATAATATCTTATGGAGATATATCATAAAATTTCCTTCTACTTTGCAAATATTTCAGAACATAAATGATTGCTCTTTGACTTGTTAACAGAAACTGCATGACTATTAATTTCACTTGTGTATTCTTACATTCAAGGTCTAAAAACCATTACACCTATCATTAAAACATTAATAATCAGTTGAACCTTTTTAATTTTAACTATTTCTAAAGTTATAGACCTTAACTACTGTAAAGGTCTATGTCTACAGATACTACATGTCTGTATTAAAAATCAGTTTAATCAAATAGACTCTGCATTCTGGTACGCCTGGAAAAGGTTGAAAAATGTTCTTTCATGACCTGTATGAACTATTCAAAAGTCTTATTGCATCACTCAAAATGTAATACATTATTAATATGAAGTCACTTTCATTTTTTCGGTAAATCTGTAGATAAAGCCATGTCCAAGCAACAACATTTAAGAGTTGAAACAGTGTCATTGTAGTACCCTCTCCCCTACCATATTCCTACTGTGACTTCTCTAATGTCATTTTCAGAATAACCAATTATTCCTTTTGCAACCAAAACAAACATCTTGAAAAATCTCATTTGACCTAAGTATTCACCAAGTAAAATGTCCCTATCAACCAATCTTAGCTTCTTCAGCTGAAAGATAAGCTAATATGTTATTAGCATTACATAAATCTCAATTTTCTGACATGTATCAAGTTACTTATGGAATCTTGGTAAATAAAAGCACATAATTTGATGTCACATCAAGATGAATTTCCTATAGATAACACTAGTATACTTTGCTTTTTCAGAAACTGACCTGTTGTTTTCTGTATTTTTGTAACTCTTTAAGAATGCTTTAAATAATTTTAAGCTGTGAAAAAGCAATAGATATAGAGCATTATTCTACAATGGTATTTGGTGCTGACTGCTTACAACAAGCAACTAAATTTGTGTAAATCACAGTAATACTAGTAATTATTGTATTAGTAGCAGTCTCTGAAAAGTCAGTTCACTCTCTGGAACACATCTAGCTTCCTGTCAAAGGCTGTATTTGGTCTGGTTCATATCACTCTCTGTACATATAGGGCTGAATGCCACCATGAAAAATACATGAATGCACATTTTCAACATCAAGTTCACTGTCTGTATTGATTGCATTTCAGTCCACTTTCCCAGTTACTGTCTGGTAACAGTATTTAATTTGTAATAGGTATGATATAAAAATCCTTTTAGATAACAAAGACATGAAATATGGAGAGAGTTCACTGCATATTTTCTGAGTAGACTAAAGATGCTTGAAGTGTGTTTCAGTGCTCTTTGGCAGTGTTTTGAATCATGGCTGAAGCAGAACACTTATTATTTGCCTTTAAAACTTAAACATCCCAGCAAAGTATTAAGGTCAAGTAAGCAACACTTGTGCAGGAACAACGAGGAGGTTTAGGGAATGGAGTAGTCTGCATGAATAACTCAGATTTTGCTCCCTTTGGAGTGTTCCATGGGAGAGCTGGGGGGCTCATAGGCTCTTGCTCAGTCCTTCCCAATACCAGTTTCTTCATCTCCAGCTTAAAGATGGTGTTTAGACTGCAGACAGGGAACAACCTCTACCCCCTAAGGATGGGAAAGATTTAAATATGTTAAATTGCTCTAGAATCCTTTTTCACTGTTCTTATATCCTGTTCCTAGATGATAGTTTCTCTTCCTATTTTTGTCAAAGGCTCAGGGCTGACCTTTCTCAGCAACACAGGTTGCATCATGTGTACATTGCATTAGAGTCTATACAGCCTATGGACTGCTGAGTCAGGTAAATATTACCAGTTAATGCTTCTTCCTGGAAGCTTTCACTCTATGCCGCAAAAAGTTGGGATTGTTGCTGTGTCTCAAAGGCTTCTCTGTATTCTGCATTTCCAGAGTTACTAAAACACGCCAATTTCTCTATTGGGCAAGAGCTTACAGTTTAGCAAGCAATACTGAACTTTCCCAGAAATTTTAATCTTTGTATGTCACTTCTTTGACAGTTGCAGATTAGGGAATGAAGGTCAGTTTCTTGGCAGAGACCAGCTTCAAGCAAGAAGTTCATCTCCAGTATTTTTATTTCATATAGCTAGGTCAGGGCAAATTTAGGATAAATACAATATGTTACACTGTTCATTTAGTGCCAGCAAACTCTGTCAGGTTGTGATTTAAGCACAAGTTGTGCTGCTCAGCAACATTTTAATGGATTTACACTTCTGAAAGATTGCATCTTGTACTGAATGAAATGATACACATCTTTTGAGATGTGAGAATGCTTGCTTTTCCCTTTGATTTATGAACCTTGCTATTCATAACATATATCCAGCCACAGATAGGAAAATGGTTTGACGTGTGAAATGCATCCCTATATCGAATGTTAATGTGCCATACTTTTGCATGAAGAATGTGACCTCCATATGAAAAGTTTCTCTATTTAACTATAGTCTTTGACTGGAGTTGTCAACACTACAGACCAGTACATGTTTTTGTAAAACACAAGAACAGGAAAAGAATTAGCAAATTTGATTTGAGAAGAAAGGATCCCTGTTTGGGAGGGGTCATATCACAAGTCTCACATTGTTCTCTATACTGCTATGTCAGTTCTGCTGTATCAGCTCTGCTGTTGACCTGCTTGTCTTTTACCTTCTGACATTTACCAAATGGTTGCTCAGCTAGGCAAATGTCAGGATGGCTTCCAGCTGGACATCTTTGAAAGATCATCACTGATATAAATGAAGACACACTTGGGGAATACTTGCTCCAAATGGAAGAAATTTGCTAACCACATCTGTAAAAATCTCATATTGGAGATCTAGTATGCTAGTCAGTGTGCTCTGTATTCTCAGATGAAGAACCTTTCATTTCCTATACTTCAATTTACCCCTAAATTAAAGAATTAGCTGTTTTAAATGGGTGTATATATGCTAAATCTCCTGGATATGTCATGAAAATGTAAAAATACAGACTTTCTGTACTTACCCTTCAGAAAGGATTAAGATGGGGTTGCTGGCCTGAGGCAGGCCTCTACCTTCAAATGTGAAAAGCTGTGATAAATTCATTCAGCATGACTGTATTGGCTCCTCAGGCCCCCAAACCTGGCTGCAGCAGGGGCTGCCAAAGTGCAGAGAAGTGCTTGTATTTAATAGGAAGCCTTAGCATGATTACAGAAAAGCAAAATGAAAGAGGTCCTACCTTTGTATATGTCCTAATTGTCACAGGTTTCTAGGTTCTCTTTGCCTAGGTAGAAACAGGTTTCAAAAATGTTGAATGTTGGTAAGCAGAGCAACCAGGCAGCACTCAGCATGAGCTATGATATGGGAAAGAGAAAAGGAAGGACTTCAGGCAGTATATACAAAGTACAACTTCTCTATTTTGAGAGATGGAGAAAGTCTGAGCTATCACTAGCTTCTGGCCTTGCCTGAAGAGTTTTAAGCTTAAAACTGCCATGCTGAATTCAGTGTGGATTACACAAATTAGGCAATTTCCACACACATACACCTCATTTTCTGTTTTTGTTAGAAGTGAGAGCAGACCCTAAGTGTTTTGTGCACAAAACATTCTTATGCTGTAACAGGTGCACTGTTCATATAAGTATTATTCTTGTTATTTTTAGCTCAATAAAGGGCAATGAAGAGTGACATCCAGTTTTCTGATGGAAAAAGCATCATCAATTTTTATCTCCTACTCAGTTCTGTGCATTCATATAGAAATCTAGGAGAAAGCAACCTTTTCTCACAGTTTTTCACCTCACAATTGGCATTCCCTAGTCATTTCTCAAAAATGTCATCATTTTGCTTCCTGCAGATTAGCCAAGGTTACCTTCAGGTGATAATAGAAATGGCTAAGAAGATTTTATATAAAGTATATAAGAAAAAATAGGAAGCATATGGGAAGAGCAGATGTAGATAAGAAACCACTAAGTAGTGAGTAGCCCATGACTTTATACGCATTTGACCTGCTCTAAAAATATTTCTTAACATTAAAAGATATTTCCAATCTTGTAAAAGAGCTCAGAGTACCAAAAATAACTTCCTTTTCATAGAAGCACAGTCAGGGAAGTAGCTACATTTAGCTGCTTAAAGAAATTGGTGGGGTAGAAACCTTGCAAAACAAGCAGGAGGCACAAAATCCTCTAGTACTTTGGTAACCTAGTAGCCTGTGTTTTTTCATGTGCCTCCAGTCTGTCTTTACAGGTAGCTGTAGGTAAGAAGATAACGGTTGGTGGTTCTTGCTTTCTGCCAGGACTTCTCTCCCTAGAAGTATTTTGACAGCAGCCTGAGGCTAATGCCCATTTGCAGCTAAGACTTTTTTCTTTTCTCAGTCGATTGAAAGGCTTCACAAATCAGTGCAGTCAGATTTCATAATGCCTTGTGTAACTTAAGAAATCATTTGATTCATTTGAAAAGATTGCTCTTTGTGTGGTGTTTATAACAGCTTTTTTTAAAAGGATTGAGAAAAAGGAATGCTAATCGGTCAGCTGATGACTTCACCAAGCTACTATTTTCCATGAAAGAATCCTTAATTAGAAAGGAAATAGACATACTGACCTACTAGGGTCTAATTTCTATGTTTCCAAGATCACTCTCGGAAGCCCTCAGTTAATATCTTCAAAAAATATTGCTAGACACAAATACTTATGTTGTTGTATTCCAACTATTTTACTTATGCAACTGACAAAGCTTGTAACCATCTGGTTTGTATTCTGAGCAGAGGGCACGTTAGTTCTGGTAAAAATTGCTTGATGATATTAGGATTCAGCTTCCTCATATCCCAAGAGGTTTTTCTTCAGTACAGACATTAATTTTCCAGGAACTGTGACAGAATAGGTAAAAATGCATGTTTATAGTCTCATTGTTGTAGTTCTAGTAAAGCATGGGCACTTGTGAATGCTGAGCTATGATGCTAGTCTTTTAACCAGACGCAGATTATAACAATTACTGCTTAGCTCTTGTATGTCACTCCTTTCCCCTCTCCCCTGTTACTAGTATCCTGATAGTTTTTCTTGGCATGCCTAACAGGCACTTCATTATTTTCTGATCTCCAGTCTGCTATAGCCTTTTGGAAAAGCTCTCAATTGTGTTACATGGATGTAAAAAAAAAATTGTTGGCAGGCTGGTATCACCATCAACTGGTCACACTTACAGGCTGAAATTTATACTCATAAGCTGTGCAATGCTTTGAGACATAAAGTCTACTCTTATGAGCATTCCTACAGCCAAGAAGGAGTTATTCTGATTTCTCAGAGCCCTACATTGAATCTTTGCAGTTCAACAGATCTGTGAAGCATGTTTCTTTTAAGTCTGGTCAATCAATAGCAGGTAGGAAGTTCACATCAGAGAACATAGATGACAACATGCAAAATCTGAAATACATAGAGCTAGTATAAAGCAGCATAACATGGTACATTAATATCTAATCATAGTCCTCTGCTGACTCCTTGAGCTGTGTGCATCTGCCAGCTGGGCACGGGAGAGGAGATGGGGATGGCTAAGGAAAGGTGAGTGCCCTGCAGGATTGCTTTGCCTGGAGACAAACTTAAAGCTGGGAGGGATTACTGACAAGACATGGGAATGCTTAGGGATTCATTTTTATGAGAATTAGGAGCTCCTCAATGATCTCTCATTAGCTTTGTATCTGCAGTGGTAGTTCTTTGCTCTCTGTGGCTTGATTTTTTTTTTTTCTTTTTTTTTTTTTGCTGCTATGTCTCCTGCATATGCAGAGAGGAAGTATCCCAGATCCCTTAGAGAAGGCCCATATATACACAGCAGGATTTCATGCTCCCTTCTGAGTGTTGCCAGGTGGTTGGAAGCATGCAGGAAGGATGCTGGCATAGAGTAAAATACTGAGGGAACAGGACACTAGTGCAAGACACTGAGGGAACAGGACACTGTTCTATTGCCAAATCCTGATCAATTGCCTGTTACTTCCGGGGGTAGTACTAGACTGCCTCTGGGTGAGGCAGTCTCATTTTTGGCTCCATAAACCTTTAAAATCTATATTTTTTCTATAGTCAAATGTAAGTCTGGTCAATGAATAATTGCACTACCGTATGTGAGTCAACTAATCTATTTCTTATGGCTTAGCAAGGATTTTGAATGTCCACAGCACCTAAGACAAAATATCACCTTTCAGGATGAGAAAACAGTACTAAAATTTCATGTGCTTGTTTGGGCTTGGGCTGAATCATTTCTTTTTTTAAGACCAGTCATATATTTGTGGTCTTCCTCACTCTTGTGCTTTCCTGTCCTTCTCTTGACCCTGGTTATTGCTGTTCTAACTAATGTTGCTGTTTTCCCTAAAACTCAAAAGGCACCCAAGAAAATGCTATTGGTAGCACACCTGTGAGGGATCTCTGACAATTAGGCCCTTCTTTTAGATATTTCTATGCCCTGGAGTAATCTTGAAATATGAAATAATAGTGAATGCTTATGGGTAAAATCTGCTGTCTTTATTATAGACTTGGGAGTAGGAGACAATGCATGCCTTGCTGATCTGTTTTCTCTGTGACAGATTTAGATCTCTGTGAGAAATTTTGATTTCCCATTGTAGTTTGCTCACCCTTCCTCAGGAGTTGTAGGAGGATGACACAATTCCAGTGGCATCCAGAGTCCCTGGTGGCTCTATGCCTGGCTGTGCTGCAGGAACAAAATGTGGTGCTTAGGCCCTATATGGAGATAATGTCTAGTGCTGCAATATATAATGCTATATGCTCACAAATGGAACTTGCTGCTATATTTACATCATAACCACCTTTGGTGTCATCCTATTCCTCCTTGCTTCATTCTTGCAAGCATGAAAGTTCCTCCAGAGATTGTATATTATGGCTGCTGATTCATTTATGCTTAAATAAGTGAAGTTATTTTTGGCTTTTCTTTACTCTACCTGCTGCTGCTCTAGTCATTTCTGCTGCTTTTTCCTGAAATATATCTGGTTTATCAGTATCTGCTAATGTTGTGGTCAGATCTCAGCATAATTGGTCCCATTTAGTGGGACTAGGCTGAGCACTAGGAAGTCTTCCCTGCTTTAGCTTTCACAATTCTACTAGAAGCATTTTGTGGGGCAGGAGAGGATAATGCAGTTGCATGTTGTAGTAGCTGTAGTGTGCTGCAAAGTCAGGTTTATTTTGGTGCTTTGCTTCAGGTTTAGATCTTTTTCTTTTGACATTTCTTTTTACACGTTTAGAATAAAAATCCTATTCTCTCCTAGAAATTTTTAAAGTCAAATCCTAATTTTTATAGCTACACTAGCCACTTGCTTTCCATGAAGAAGCATTATTTTCTGATGGTGTTTTGTCAGTCTTTTAAATTCTTTGCATATTTTTCATCTTTCCATTATTCCTTGCATTGCTCCCAACAATGGCATTTATATTTCTACTTGGTTTTATTTTGTATTCCAATTTAGATCAACTATTACAAAACAATTACACTTGAGAATTAACATTAAATTATTGAATAGAAACATCTGAGAATTTAAAGCACATATACATTATCTTCTCATTTGTCTTAATATCTTCCAAAGAGGAAAACAAGGAATTCTGTTAAGACCATTACACTCTACTTAAAGCATTAATTGTAGATCTGTTCTTAAAATCCATAGAATTGGTGCAGAAAAAAATCTAGAAAATTAAAGGGTAGAATTAACCATCTATTTCTCTTCTCTAATTGTCATTAATAAGCTGTTTTCTGCAAGTAATAACCCTTATTCTGAACTCACAGCACAGAAAAATTATCATCCAGAAGGTGAGCAGCTGGAGGGGAACTGAGATTCAGATAAAAAGCTACTTTCTTGGGAACATCATTGGTCTCTGCAAGTATTTACAATCGGAATTAAAGACTGGAGTAGAATGAGAATAGCAGGAACTTGTATTTATTATTTCCCCATGGCTCAAAAGGACACACAGATGGGGGACGGATGCCAAGATGGAGGCAAGTAGACAACCCTATGAAGCTGTAATGATTCCCGATATGACAAAATTTGCCCGACAAAATGAATCTATGCTGAAGTAAATATGTCAGAAAAATATAAAAGCTTTTATTGTGTTGACACCTTTAAACTATGAAAGAACAGATAATCTTTATTATCCCACCAGAATTTTCCATGCCTTAAATCTGTCCTTGTAAATTGAAGGAGAGTTGAAGCTTAACTTTTACTTGCAGGCAAGACCAAATCTTTTCTTTATGCCTTGATATGACTTAATAATTGAGGCAGGAAAGCTGTGTGGCTTGTGGCTTTGACTGCCATGTTTTGTTTTGGCATGCCCTATGTCATTTTAGGAGGTGTTTTAGTGTGCACAGCTGTGCAGCTTGGCTCCAGTGGTAATTAGGCTAGTATGAGTGGCAGACTCCTGCCTGCAGGCAAAACCTTGAATTTCCCAGGCTATTTGCAGTGGGAATAAATATGGCTTTAGGACTATACTGGCATAGTTATTTCAATAAATCTTGGCTAAATAGCATTAAACTATCTGCTGGGACATGTCCTTGGTGTTAAATTTTCACTTTGTGATTATTCCAATCAAATGAAAGAAAGGTACTTAAGTAAATAACAGCAGTGTCATGCAGTTGTGCCTTTCCTGTGGGCACCATAGGCCCTTTGCCTGAATGGGTAGTGAGCAGGAACACTCTGCCTAAATAGGTGATATCTGAATACTTAAAAGTCCCCATGAATCAGGAAAATTATCTTTTTTTAATCTAGCAAATATGCATCTTGATATAGATTTGTATATATTTCAGCTTATTCAAGCTTTGTACTGTCCTGTATGTATTTTGCTAGAGCAGCTACTGCTCTCTACTGCTTTTAGCAATTCACTATAAATAAAATGTCAATCATCAGTGTTAATGTTCCCATATTTATTCTTCCCTGTGAGCAAGTCATTACAGTATGTCTGATTATTAGGAACAAGGAACAAACATTTCCCCTTTGTGAAGTACAGGAAATAATGTTTGGAGAACAATCAAGTCAATTCTCTGTGGAAAAAGAAATGCAGCAAGCGGGGAGAGGCTTGACTTTTTTCCAATTAAAAAAAACTAAAGGAAAGGAAAAACTTATATATGCTAAAACATATATTCATCCTATGTGACTTCCTTTCTAGAGATGTATTTAATTCTAAAGTATTTTAGATCAACAAGAGGCGAACAAAACTAGTTTTGGACTGAGTACTTTGTTTCCATTTGTGAAATTCTAGTTTACATTTGCCTGCTATTGTAAATTAAGTTTTCAGCCTATCATGGAAAAATGTCGGAGCAGCTTGGATACCCAGTTCCCCAGTGCTGCAGCCCTATGAAGGGCCTGTGCCACCTGCCCACAGCTGTAGCTTGCATGGGCTGTCAGCCTGGGAACCAGCCTCATTGCTGGCTCTGACCACAGCACAGCTGCAGCCTTGTAAACATCAACACTCCTCTTTTCTGTTCAAGTTTTTCATTTTATTCTGTATTTTTTCCAATATGATAAAAAAAATCCAGGGGGAAAAATGTAGTGGAGAAAAATGTATGTGAAGAACAGCCATAGGCAGTGATCACTTAGTTGCTGTGACACAATCTGAAATCCTGCTTGCACCTATGCTTTCTATCACCTGTGTCCCCTGTCACCTTTTGTCTTATTCCTGATTTTTGTTGTATCTCATTCTTTTTCTTGGATTAATAACTAATCCTTTGGTGTGGGCCAGTATGACATTTTGCTGCCCCAGCAGCTAAGCAGTCACAATATGATTCCCAATGTGGCCCAAAGGGAGGAAGTAATTGATGCCAATTTTTAACCAATGAACAATACTTCCCTGTGTGTTAGCTCTGACATGTGGTTTGTGCATCTGGGAGATAAACACAAGATTCAAATGTTCCCACTTACGCTCTGCACAGCAGAAATTTGATGGGGATTTTTCTCTTCTCTGGCTGTACAACAGCTGCACTGATGACTTCAAAGTTGCCATTGAGATCAATGAGTTGCTGGCCCCAAAACAAGTGCCATGAGAACACTGACATCTCCTAACACTGCATTTCAGAGGAAGACAGGAGTTGTGATGCACAGCAAATATGTTACTGGAGTTAATCTAGTACTAATTTGGCTATCTTTTCTGTATTTTCTATATTTCCCAACTAGTTGACCCTCCAGAAAGCCCTAGGAAATGGGCTTGTTTTCTTGTTTTCTATATTTATAGATCTTTCTACTAAGATGAGGGGGGGAAAAAAGCTTGAAAACTTGAAGTAAGCATGTTTGGGGCACCAGAAAAAGATGGCTGAGGGAAAGAATCTTATGTTTGTTTGTTGTGTTTTTGAAGTTGTCATTTTTCAGCTGAACTCATGATTTCCTTGGACAAAGTCATGATTTTTAGATCTCTTGGCCCAACATGACTGAAATGAGCCCCTCTGCACACTCAAATCTGACACATTTCCATGACTGAGTTCCCACACACTCTACTTTCCTGACAGAAACGGCATCCACTCTGGTCTTACTACATTCAGACCTCCTGAGAAAGGGCAGCAACAATGATTAGAAGCAGTGAATCACTTAATCTAAAGGAGAAGGGCATGTTGCTAAAGCGAATATAATGAGTAGTGCACATGAGGCAAAAATTTCTACTTAGAATACATAGAAGACTGAGCAAAAAAAAATTCTTTAAAAGATTGCACATTCAAAAATTGCATTGAACTGGTAAGCTGTGAAGCTCATTGTCATTAGATGCCATAGTGCTTAAATCAAAAAAAGGATTAGCCACATGTGGCTGAATTTGAACATTGACATGCACATGGACGCTAAGAAGCTGGGTATAATTTGAGCAGCTCTGAATTTTATTCTGTTCAAACATAGGGATCAGACCAGTAACTGCAATATGTGAAGATTGCAGTTTTTCCCACAGAAAATAATGCTTCACTGGCACTTGTCAAGTGATTCTACAACTGTCTTGCATCAAGCTGAGAGCTTCTTAATTAGTATGTATGTAATAACCTCTGGCATGTTTCAACTACAATGCAGCAAGTAATGTTGCATTTCAAAATTTGCTTCCTCTAGAACTAGAAAAATCTGTCAAATGCCTTCAATAAATAGTATGTTCACTGAATTTCATAATGATACTATATAAAGATAGTATTCAAAGGAATATTCTCAGTGGTTCATTCAGTTTGGTCAAGGCTTAAGCAATAGGGTCTACTGTGGACTGAATTTGCAAATCCTCCTACACATGCAACAAATTACCAAGACTTTGCAAGAACAAGTTAACTTTATAAATCTTGTCACATTTTCCCTTTTCTTGCAACAATGCTGCGTTTGTCTTGTTTGCACATTCTTCTTGGGATATAATGTCCTTTAGCCTTGATATATTGCTGTGTTACCACAAAGATCTTAACTTTTACAGCTTGTCTGCAAAATTGTAATATATACAGCAATTAAGCTTGCAAGTTAATTCTCAAAATATTTTATGTCTCAGAAATCTAGAGTCTGGAAGGCTAACTTATAAAATGCAAGGGCAAAAATCTGTCCATAGCTCTCTTACCTTAAATCTAGAGTGAAGTACGGAGAACTTCATTCAGCAGATTTATCTACACATTTATCAAAACTGTAAGGACACTCTAGCAAGCTATAATTAGCATTCCTTAGTAATTTAAAATTCTGTTTTTGTACTGCCCCTAGGTTTTGATGCATATTATAAGAATGGACTCCATTTACCCAGTGAGTATTTTCTCTTAACTTTTTGCATTTGTACAGTGTGAGTTGAAAACCAAAGCACAAACTGGCCCATGGGGCTCTGCTTTGTAATTCTATGGTCACACTGAAGAAATTACCAAAAAAAGCTAGCTTTCTTTCCCACTGGCACTAGAGAAGGATTTCTAAGTTAACTTTACAGCAAAAATAGCATGTTTCATCTATTTTATACTGTGTGGATATACCTACAGGACTTGCCACTCCTTCATACCCACAGAATACTGAATCCACTAATTTAATCCTTTTTTACTGCACCTTGGTTAACAAAGTATATCCTGCTAAGTGTCAAATATACTTTACCTTTTTGTACAGTACAAAATTAGGGCTATTTTTGACCTGTATAACAGGCTACACCTAAGTAAAAATAATAGTAAAAAATGCCAGTGATGTGAATGTCCCAGGAAAAAGGATGTAGCAGGAGAGCCTGCACAGAGGATGAATTGTGGGTGCCAGAGATGAGACCATGTCCTAAGAAAGCTGCACAGACCAGCAAATGGACTCAGAGTTGCCAGCCTGAGTGTCAAATAGGCTTTTGATGTTGTTCAGGGTGGTAGAGAAGTCGTCTATGAGGATTTGAGGCCAAACAGAAAAATCTCCATTGAACTTGAGCTATTGGCAAGAATTCCCTGAGATGGTATCAGACAACCCAGTCAAAACAAGCTGGAGCCCTGGTGCTGCAGGGCAACTGTTTAAAAGTGGCGAACAATGAGGAGCTGTTTGTCACCCTGCTGAACTTCCAGAGGCTTTCTTATAGTTTGTCTTGAACTTTTCCCAGAAAGATGCTATCTTGGTGTAGAAAGTAGCATGCAGAATTGAAAAAGTTTTGCATTTATACATTTTTGAAGAACAAAAAAAAAAAAATTCAAATATTTGGTGTAAACATCTAATGAAAGATTACCTATCTCTATTGGGAGTTATGTTATGGAGATGTTGTGCTTGCCTTTAACCTGTGATTGGACTCCAGTGACTATCAAACCATTTTCCTTCAGACATGAAGCACATCTAAACTGTTATGCTTATTACTATTTACTGACTGTTGTGACTGAAGATACTTCCATAGCAATATCACCTCTTCACCTTAAGTCCTTTGAATACCACTGTTTCCAGTATTTTTCTGGCTGTACCTGGCTTTGATCTCAATCTCACAGCCCAGACCTTCAGTGCAGCAGCATGAGAGAAAAAGAATTTTATGCAGAACATCTGGAGAGGAAAAGATCAAGACAATAAGACTTCTCATCCAAAAAAAAAAAAAATCTTTCTTTTAAATTCTCCTAAATTCTTTCATCTTGCACTTTTAAGTCTGTAGGCAACCACAACTCCCAGACAATAACTATTGCAGCCCCTATCCTAATGCATACATCCTTGAGCCCCTGTTCACTCCTTCAGAGAAAGCCCAAGTTCTCCCATTGCATTGGCACTGCTCAGCAGAAACTTGCAGATTTCCATGTTCTCTAAAAGGTCTTCTATTGGACAAAAAATTCTGTATTCTATATATACACTATATTGCATGTGTGCCTGACTTGGGACCATGTTGTCACTGTTGGGACTTTCCTGGGGGTATAAGGACCAAACCTGGTTTCTCTGGACCTGCTCTGTTGACTTGGTGAGGGTGTGGAGGGGCTTCAGCCTTGTCCTGGTTTCCTCAGCTCCTGCCCTCAGTTCCTGATTTGACTTCCCATCCGGAGCAGTGAGCTCCTGCTGCTCCCTGACAAACAACTTCAACGGTTGAATCTTCCAGCATTTCTTGACTTGCTTTTTCTCATTCTCCACAAAGCTATTATTTTTCCAGAACTAGAATTAAGAGCCTGCCCTTCAAAGCTACAAATTCAGTGGAACTGCTCTGAGATGCTATTAATCTTGCCCTTGGTTTTATCTTGTCTCCATGGTTCCGTTTCTGAGCTAACTCTATAATAAGTAACTTGGCCTAAGCAAACAAAATCCCATACATCATCCTCATCCTGAAAAAGACAATTATTTTTCCTGACAAACTTCTATGTGGCTGGATGATTCCAGAGATTGCATGAACATCCATCTGTAGGAAGCTTTTGTCTGTGGCATTGTTTGCCACATAATAGACCACCCACTGTCCTGCTTTATGTCCTGTCATAAGGGAGCTTATTTACATGAAATTACTGAGCAAAACTACAGTTTTGCATTCAATGTTTCCTCCATTTTCCAGAGCAGCAAGAGACTTGGGAGAAACTTTACTGATCAGTCTTGCCAATGTGAGTGAGTTTTCAAGGAGATGCTTTACAGAATTCCTTTTCCGGTTGCTGATTTGACTTGCCATACTCCATTAAGATAGCCTTGCGTACTGAGCAAGACTTGGGAATGGAAAATTGTGTCTTATGGTAATTTGCCCCCCCCCAAAAAAGGAGATTCATTCCTATAGGATACATGCTGACACAGCTCCAAGCAGCTGGCCTAGCACAAAGAAGCCTTTTTTTCTTCTTCTCTGTAATAGATTCTAATGAGGTTCTGTCCCTGTCTACAAAAAAATTGTCTCTCTTGTCCTGAAAATACAACTTCAATATTCAGCTTTCTCTGACCTGGTCTGGAGGAAACACAAAGAGGTTCATTTTCTAAGAAACCTAATTAATTTAAGTACTCAAAGTTCATCAGAGGAAGGAAAAAAAAGTTTGCTGAAATGTATTTGGGCAAGCAAAGGAAGCCAATATGTCTCCGATTTGATGCTACTTACCATTCATTGTGTGGCTATCGCTCATCCTGATTACTTGGGAGTATTCTTGAGAGTTCTTTCATGTAGTGAAATGTTTTGGGTATGTGAGAAGTTTCTTGCATTTGAAGCTCTGAGTTATGGCAAAGCCACAGGAAACAGGCTGCTCTAAAAGGAGATACTTTTGTGTAACTGTAGAGAAACTATCTAATGGACAAAGTACGTACAACTGATCTTGGGCCTTAAACACTGCTAACCCCTGAAATATGCTTTTGTGCGCTATCAGAGCACAATGAAAATATCACTGCAGGAAAGCAGCTGCCCACAGAGATATGGCAGAGGAAACCCACAAAAAGTAGGAGATGAAAGGGAAATGGATCCCTTTCCACAAGAGCCAGTGGACATAGGGCTTCATTTATAACATTTCAGGTCCTTTAAGGGCTTTGCTTTGCAGTACAGGCCCTGGCCTCAGGCTATTAGCTGGCAAGTGACACTAGGTCTGGGATTTAGCTCAGAAATGGAATTGCCTAATTAAAGATTAATGTGCTTTGCTGAAAACTAGTAAATGTCTCATCTCCCAGAGAATGATTTGAAACACTCCATTTTTTTTTACAAATAAATTAAAGCTAAGTAGACTGTAGCTTCAGGAATTGCAGATATTTCTGCACGTTCTTTGATGGGTGTTTTAAACTTGATTTGAAGCTTAGAGTTATTAACTGGACTATTGTCATCTCCCAGTGCACTGGCTTTCAGAGCTATTACCTGCTGCTAACTGCCCTCAGCTGCCATTCACAGTTAATAGAGTTGCAGGAAAACTTTATAATAGTAACATCAAGCTTCTGCAGATTTTCTAATTAAATTTTTAAATTGATCACCATTATAAAGTTAGAAGCAAAAGGGAATCCAGTGGTTTCAGTATGTCATACTTGTACTAAAATAAACCTGAAATGGAAAGGTCACTAATGCACATTTTAAGGACATAGCCTTTTGATTGTGTAGTTTTCTAACTCAGGTTATTTAATGTGACATGTAAGACTACATTTTCAATAAGAACTGTATGGAATGTACCCAGGCTATATAGAATGAGTCCAGAAAATGGTTTTATGAGAAGAGGCTGTTAGGGTCAAAGCTTATTTCTTCCTTTTGCTACAGTTTTCCTTTATTGTGTCAGGCAGAAACAACTCGCATTTTATGATTAAAAGAAGTTCTGCTCTCCAGATTCACTGCAATATTCACATATACATTGTCTGTGCCAATTTTATAACAAACAGGAAGATGCTACCTTTCAAATCTATTTTGGCTGCTCTGTGTCAAAAAAAAAAAAAAAAAGTTACATGCTCAACATCTGTGTGTCGTAACCAAACTCAGCTGCAGAGAACCAAATTGCCTTCCAGGATCACTTCCAGATGTATCATTCATTCATATTTATTATCATTATGTCTAGATTGTTTTCTGCATTATTTTAAACCATTATTTTCTTCTTTCTTCTTTTTTCTGTTTTTTTCTTTCATTACCTACTTAGAGCAAATATTTTACTAATTCTAATTTAGCTGAGAAACAAGTCAGTGTGTAGAACAGTATGATTCTATATTACTTTATTTGGGAATTAATTGATATATATCTGTGACAGCTTGGAAATCAGAGATCTCATATACCATGCTGGGAAGCAGACAGTATCCTGTTTCTCAGGTAAGTTTGTGCAGTCGTTGCTGTGTGCTGGAGGACACAGCTACCATATGCACTGAGAGATTCATTAGATTTCCAGAGAAAACTCTAGGAGATTTTTAAATGAAGAATAGATAATAGAGCTTTAGATAAAATGGCAGCATCCACACAATTCAGACATCTTGTTTTAGCCAGAAATGTATTAATAACTGAACTGAAATGGATTTAGGATCATGCTTTCCAACATAAGTATTCTGCTTTACTTCTCCTGTATTTCTTTGCACCTCAAATCTGGAGTATTTTTTAACTTAAACAGTTTGACTACATTCTGAATTAATTATGAAACCTGAAAGGCTAGGGAGCTTTTCTTAAACAAAATGTCATGTTATTGCATATTTGTGTTAATTCAGAGGTCAATTATTTGCCAGAAAACACTAATGTTCTTTCTCATTAGCAGTTTCTAATCCACTGCACCTTTCAACACAGGATGTTGTGAAATAGTCTGAATGAAAAACAACTCTGAATTGTATTTGCAGAATGTGTGGAACAACTCTTAGATTGCTTATTAAATACAAAATATTATTAACGTAACATGAACCACTGGCAGAAAACTTAATGTGTGGGTAAGAGTATAATGCACTCATTTATTTGTGCTCTTGCAATACCCTTAGGGAGTAGTCTCAGGATGTCCCTGAGGGTTAGATTCTGTATCAGGAATCAACAGAAAGATATGTCCCATCATGTCTAATATAGCAAATCACTATCTGCTGTGCTTCTTAAAAGTTATTACTTATTTTTCTAAATGCGATGTATATTTTTGGATCATTATACATGGTAGAAGGCCTTATGCTAAAGTTACTGTAAAGAATTCACCATTAAAAGAACACCAGAATAAATGAGAATTAGAGCCCTAATAGGAACACATACAGAACTAGGGCAGGGGAGTCAAAGTTTCCATTTTCAGTGAAACCATGCCCAGGAGTGTACTATTTATACATTGTTAGTATTTAGCAAGGAGCTGAGTAAGCCAAGAGAGAACCTCGCAGAGCCTCACATTACCTAATCTGCCATTAGCGATCTTCTTTCCAAACTATACTGCTAGCAACCTCTTCTGCCATGATTCATGATGTGAGAGATGTGCTACAATATATAGCACTCTAGCTGGGGAGTCTCCAAACTCGGCCAGAATGAAATGCCGAAGACGAAGTCTCTGTACACAGGCTGGAGGAAATCGCCTATTTCCATCGGGAGCTTCCAGCTGTGGGCTTAGCCATATTAGACTTTCCACAAGGAATCCTAGTGATTACAGCACACTTTGGGGCAGAAGAAGATCTGGACTGAGATCTTTCTCTGTTAACTAGTATTTGAGCCAAGGTCTCCCATGTCTTTGAGGGACGCTGGCATTATAGTTGGGGGTGCTTGGCTTTTATAAATGGGTATTTTGGAATTACTTGTGTTGAAACTGTTCCAACTGGAACTCAGAAAATTAACATTCACTGGAAAACTTTGTAGGTCAAAGCATATCACAGAAATGTGGAAGAAGGAATTTCTGGTTCATCATTCCTTGTAAAAACATATATTTGTTCCACTGGATTTTAACCACAACTGAAAATGCAGATCAAAAATTAGGTTACAGCAATTTCACTTGATTTTTTTTCTCCACAGGAAAATATCAAAGTAGCATATTCTGCTTCATTTGGGTACAGAGTGTTTGAATAGATGTTGGTAATACCTCCATACCAACAGAGCAATGTGAAACAAAGCTTGGGAAAACAATATTTAACAGCAACATCTTGCCTGGAACTGGAGGTTCAGATCTGTGCTTCACAGAGTACAATCTTTATGCCTGTTTCTGACAATAAGGATTCTGTTATTGACTTCTCATACATGCAAAAATGAGAAAAACCTAGGAGAAGGGACCGTAAAATGTGCTGCAAAAGGATGTTGACTCGAGGACTTGCCAAATATAATTGCATTGCAAGACTATTAGAGTGATCTCTGGGGATGGAGTGCAAGGGAGAAGAGATTAGGACTAGTTATGTGAGAAAGTGTGGCCTCCCTGTATCTGAGTCCCTAGCGAAAGTTATCCAAAGGGCAGGACTTTTCCAGGCTTTGGTCACCATACGGTGGCAGGGAGGTTGGTAGGTTAAAATAACAGTGGTTTTTTTTTGTTTTTTTTTTAAATAAGGAAATCCTCTTGATTTTCTTAAAAATGTATCCAGTGTTCCTAAAAAGAATAGCTATGGCATCGAGTTCCACAGTTTGTATTTGCAAAACTGAATGAATATCAGATCACACTTTCAGCTCTACGCTAAAGAAGCGGGCTTTTTTCTGATGATTTGCAGAATGGCTTACATATATGCAGGGAGGACTTCTCTCCCTCTGAAGGGAAAAATTACTCATTTTTCTTTGTTAATTACACTATTAACTCTTCTAAAAATCAAGGAGAGGCTGACCCCAAAACATATGTGGAACACAGGGTGCCAAGAAGTACTGAGACAGATATAAGTTCTGTTTTCTTAGCAGGAAAGGCAGCAATTGTGAACGGTCAAGGATATCTGCTCTGGGTGGTAAACCGGACAGCAGAAAATCAAAGAAATCTTAGCACTAAGGCAACAGTGCAACAGAAAATATGCGTCAGCTCTCCATGGTCATGCGGATTATCACTCGGATAAGACTGTGATAGAGGTTAAGAATTCTTTCTCAGTGTGGTGTTGATACTGCTTAAGCTTTAATCTCTTGTTCTTTGCCTTCTGGGTGTTTTGCTTCAGAATTGGAACACTAAAAAGTTGACAAAGGCCGTATTTGCATATTATAGCTACTTGCAAACTCACATTTCAAATTCAAGTTTAGACATATAAGCACACAAAGCAAAATGAAGTGGAAGGCTGTGATTTTAATGGGGATTTAATCTCCTTTGTTCTCTGACCTTTTGTGGCTCTCAGAATACATCAACACTTCTGTCGCATGAGTTGCCTTATTGGCTTAGTTAATGCTGATACAGCTAAGTAAGCATCCAAGAGCAGCTAGAAGCTTACGTTTTGATGATATTTTGCACTGTTTCTAGCAGTAAGTGCTGTCCAGTGGGGTCTAAATCCCTAGCACAGTGACTCTTGCCTGGACAGCAACAGGCTCATCCCTGGGAGCAAAACAAGGGCTCAAGCAAGTGCTGAGTCTGCAGGAACCTCCTCATCTGCTATGTCACTTCTGTGAAGAGGGCCAGAAAGAGGCAGAGCAGGGCCTGAGCAGAGCTATGGCATCTCATAATAAAAGAAATAGCACACTGCGCTTCCAGCTTTGTTTCTTCTCCTTTATGAATCACAACAAAAGGAATCTCTAGCAGAAGGAGGAAGCTCACTGAGGCTCTCCCTCAATGCCATCAACCAAGATCAAGCCAGCAATAATTTGTGGATTAGCTATGTGATAACAAGTTTTCTGGGACTAAAGTCTTCAACAAAACCAAGTTTCCTCTTGCAAGCTATGAGAACTGCTCTAGGATTTCTTATCACAACCCACCTTCTACATGTTCCTTCCCATCAAAAATTCACCTGTGCCTTAATAACACCCCAACAAATCTGGTCACTTCATCTATTGTGCATCCAAGCTGCAATCACAACTCTGGATAGTAT
>JAUBOD010000572.1:3423182-3447538 GCA_032353885.1 Nothura maculosa
ATGTTGACTTTTAAAATGTAGAAAATCCAAAAGAAAGTGGAAATTCCATATGTAATGTAAAACTCCATAAAAACATCTCAGAGTTACTATCACTCTGTCATCTGACAGTTTAGCTCAGATTACAAACATATTGGCATTTTTCAAACATACTGACATTTTCTTCAAAACTGTAAGTAGAAGATTTGTTATGTCATATAGGTGTGTTCACAAAAGGAGTTAATGTTTGAGAATGAAAGTTCTCAATGCATCCATGATATTTTTGATGGATTTGCATCCATAAACTTCAACTTGAGTATAGCCAAACTTGGACTTATGCTTGCAAATAATACAACTCAATTTGTGTTAAAAGCAAATTGTATAAACTGCTCACTCTTTTTGGGGCAACTTGAGTGCTTTATATGAACAATCTAAGGTTCATATACATACGCATGTAAGTTTGCATCAATACACACAAATGCATGAAAGTATTTCCAGAACTGCTACTCAAAGCCTGTCACTGAATGTACTGTAAATATATATTTGCTGTTTTGAAAGTATGGCATTTATCTTGATTTGATATACTGCATTATAGAATGAGAAAGAAAGACAAAGAGAGAAAGAGAGAGAGAGAAAGGGAGAGACAGAAAGAGAGAGAGAAAGAAAATTGTTCCCACAGTGCTACACAATAATTTTCATGTCCTCAGCTTCTGAAACATTTAAGATTATTGACTTGCTGGCAAGTTCCTGAGGAATTTTAAGGCATCTGTGTCTGAGCTACTTATTTTAAGCACGGTCTTCCAGTGTTATGAAATCAGCAACCTCTCTTGACTT
This sequence comes from Nothura maculosa, assembly GCA_032353885.1. Taxonomy (NCBI): domain Eukaryota; kingdom Metazoa; phylum Chordata; class Aves; order Tinamiformes; family Tinamidae; genus Nothura; species Nothura maculosa. The sequence goes on from JAUBOD010000572.1 coordinate 3,423,993, forward strand.
CCTCAGTAATTCCATTTTATGTGGTTCTGGCTTTTAGGCAGATTCAAGAATGACATAATCTTCTCTTCCCGCCCACAGATTTTGGACGTGTGCCCTCGGTTACACCCTTCCGAGTAATGTGCACCATGAATCTCTGCCTGATCCCATGTGCCCATAAATGGAAGGCAGCCCAGCACAGGCGACTGAAACACCGCTTCTTGGCCGGTTGTTGGTGCTCACCACAGGTAGAGCAAGACTTGTTTTTCTTCTATCAATTAGTATTACTTAGGCTTCAGTGCAGGAATGTCAGTCCAATGTTATATTCCTTTTTAAAAAGGAAATGAGCTGATTTCTCCATAAACTTTAGTCTTTCTGCTGAGAGAATGTCTTGAGCATAGTTGCAGGTAAGGAGCAAGCTATGCAAACTGCTTCTTTCCTATTTGCTGAATATTTATACAAAGGCACTTTAAAAAGTTTAGAATCTTGTTACTCTTCACTTTTACTATATATATATATATATATATATATATATATAAAGAAAGTATATATATATACTTTGCCCTGATGTATTCATAAGCACTGTAGCAGTCGTACTTTCTATTATTAACAATGCTGTATTCAAGTACCAAGGGATACAACAACAGGATAAACAGAGGAAAAAGGCACTTTCCAGAGCTGGTTATCAACATTACAGAACTAGAAGTACTTTACAGTCCAGTCCCACTGTCCACTCTCACACAATGTCTCCTCACTTTCTGAAGACTGGTTGCATGAATACAATATATGGCGTGTGAATGCAGCATAGCAGGTAAGGCCTCCAGCTGTGCATATTGTAATGCTAAGGCTCCATAAGAAGGTGAAGGCAAGAGGTACTGCTTTCACCTGTATGCCTCTACCACTAAAATTGTCTACCAAAAACCACCATTAATTTCCTAAGGAAATTAATTTTCATGACTTCTCTCCAGAATATCCACTCTTTACACATAGCTTTTTCTGCTTGGTCAAATTCTAAAACACTCTACCATTATCATGATTACTTGGACCTCTTAAGCTCTGGACTCTGGAGAAGCTATGCTCATGTTGAGCTCCAGAGATGTTAGAGAAACTCATCCTTACTATGTGGCAATTATATTGCAGCTCAGAGGACTGGCACTGAAACTTCCTGCTGAATAAGAAAGCATGTATCACACTCAAGGAAGCACTTGATCATGTCCAGATGAATGTGTCAGGTTATCACTACAGAAATAGAGGACAACCCAAAAGGCAAAATATCTTGGTTCCTAATTTCTTCTGTTCTTGGACTGTTATGGTATCTATGGGTCAAGGCTGTTAACATTTCCACGATATGAGAGGATGACTGGGCACAAGGATGTGATGTCTCGAGACAGCAGAGAACCTAGAAGACAGAGTTCTCAAAAGGCTTTTTTCATGATCAGATAGACTGTTGCAGTTTCAATTCTGTCTATGATCAGTGCAGCTGAAAATTTTGCCTTATCTCCTGGCACATGTAATCCAATCAAACAGCTACTTAGCAAGAAGAAAACTGAGATAGGCTGAGATAGGCATTTAAATAATGGGATGATATCTAAATCCTATAAAATTTTACTTCAGTCTTATCAAAAAGTCCACCACATTCCAAAGACAATAGTTAAGGTCCAGAAAGTTTTAAAAAAGACAGTGAATCTCGCCTCTACCAACCGAGTGAAATAAAAGATGATCTAGATGGGAAAGCTCTTGCAACTTTATTAAGTATCTTTAACTCTCCATATTCTAACTATTGCTTCTAGTAACACAATTATTACTGTCAGTCATTCATATACTAAGAATGAGAATCTGTTTTATCTGTAAAGGAATTGCAGTTATTTAAGACATTAAACTCACACATCCCCATTAACACAGAAAAAAAAAACATTTCACTTTCTTTTAACAAGAAGCAACCATATTACACAAGCACTTACAAAAATATTTTAAATGTATACATTGTGTATTTTGTTACTCTGCGTAAGGACAGGAGTAGCTATGAAAGCGTATAACTTTTACCATTATCTGAAAAAAAATTACAGATAATAAGAATGTTTTAAACAGGTAGATAAAAGGCGTATGTTATAACAGGCTGTATCAGTGGATACTATACAATACTCTTAGTTACACTGTCTCAGATCAAGGCTGAGAATCCAAAGTGCTTATGCAAAGGCTCTCTAACAATCTTATTTATGGGAGTACTTGGAGCAAGTCATCAGCAAGAGTCATCACACAGTGGTTAATCTTCATGGAAATGGAGAATCTAAATTGCTGGCTAGAGTTCAGCAAACAGCACAAACATTTTCTGTTCTATTTTTTATGACATCCCTATTATATATATTTTTCCATAATGTTTTAGAAAATGAGTGTCAAGAATTTCACAAAACCAAAATATGTGTACACTTAGCAGCATATTCACACAAAGCTAAAGCTGAATTCCTACACAAAGCCAGTTGAACTAAAGGATGATTCTGTGAATAAAATCTGGGCAATTAATAGATGAAAAATACCAGATGATCCATCTACTCATCAAAACAACTTGTACTCAAAATATTTAGGAAGACTATCAGTTTAAAACAAGGGTACTTCATTCATTCATGGGTAATACTTTGGCTCCATGTGCATTTATATAGGTTAGAAGAATTCTGGACCTCCTTTCTATTACATCAATAAGCTTTTCAATTCCCTTCCTGCCTCCTTGGCTTTCCCAGTACACTCTGTCAAGGAACAAAGACTGAAGCAACTTCTCACGTAAACGCTGGCTCCTCAGCACTGAAACTGCAGATTCAGGGAATCTGGAAAAGCACAAAGAAATTCATCAGCTTTGTCATCACTCTGAATTGCAATATTTATGTTGTGGTCTTGCAATCAATTCCATGAATATAGAGGGTGACTCAGCAAAGGAGCTGGATGCTGGCCTGGCCATATGCAGGCCAACTGTCTCTTTTACATCAGTGAGATTAATCATATATTTTTAGACATATCCGCTAGAAGTATTTCACAAAATGAGGCTTTGGCTGTTGTTATGTATTCCAGTAACTTAACGTCTCATTCTGTTAGATTATAGTTTGATAATTTAAAGTAGTGCAAAATGATTTCAGAAGAGATTTCTGTAATTTCAGAAGAGCTCCAGAGTTTCTGGAGCTCTGCAATGCCCTGAAAACTTGTAGATGCTACTAGTAATATATTAAAAGTGTGTTTAGAGTAAAAGCAGATGAGGTTTACTTGCTAATTAAAGCCACCATAGAAGCTAATGCAGTACTGACAATATAATAATCCTTTTTAAGCAGCCTAGGGAGAAGGACCATCTTCTTCCCCCTTCTCCTAGAACCTAGGCACCTTTATGCATTTTTCCTCCTAAATGTTAAGAAGAGGTTTTGCTTTTAAGGGAAAAAATTGAGAATTTTTTTTGAACAAAGTTAATAACTTAGAACTTACTCATTGATTCCTTGTAGTATTTTGAAGTCTAGATTGTCCTCATTTCTGTCAAAGAAACCCTTATTGCCTATAAAAGCCAAGTGCTTTTGGTCATGCCTTCTCTGAACTATGTGCATCAGCTCAATAGCATCTTGGTCATTACATTTCAGCTTCAGTCCTTGCTGCATGCAGAAATCTTCCTTGAGAGGTCTGAATCCACAGCAATTTCTGTCCAGTCGATTATAGATCTGAAACCAAGTACCACAGAATGCCGAAGTAAAACAATATTAAAACAATAAAACTTGTGGCAAAGTGTCACTAAAGGCATCTCTAACTAATATAGCTGCCAGAAAAACAAGCTCAGAACAATTAAAACTAAGTCAGCAGTGAAATAGAGATAAAGACATGGTCCCCGTGCTTCACGTACCATGAGAAGCAATTCCCTAGACCGCGTAAATTGTATCTGTTTTAGAGCCATGACTGGACTAACAAGGCGGTGGATACAGTTCAAGGTTTTTCAAAAGGCTGTAGCTTTTATAGGTTTTCTGCTCTGGCACAATAGAAACAGCACAGTCTAATGCACATGAAGGATCTCCATTTTGTGGACTCTATTTGGTGAATAATACACAAAAAGAACTAATTGAAAAGATTAGTAAGGGACACAATAAAGCACTAGAAGCTACAAAAAGTTGCCCTGGGCTGTATACTTTATATACTTTAACCAGTCTAGACATTATGGTCTAGTCTATTGTTTCCCATGTGAGCCTTTGCTTATTCATGGCACAGTACTCAGTTAGGAAGGAGTATATTGGATCTAACTTTAGCACTGTTAAGCAGCTCTTCCGACATAGTCATTTATATTCCATTCATCAACAATGGCAAGAAATAGCCACTTCCAGAGCAGGGGACACTATTTTAGGATATTTGTCTAAATTAGGAAGGATAAGTCACTCTTTGAAATGCTGCTATTGACTAGTTGAGGGTAGATGTCTGAGAAGGCCAGGCCCCCGAGGCCTTAATGGCTCTAAATAGTCACACCTGGTCCCTTGCTCACACACTAACCACCCCATGGGCCAGGGCATGATTTAAGCCTGACCCCTTAGGCCCGGCCTGAGCTGTACTGGGAGAAGAGCTGTTTCTTGTCTTGTCACTTGTTGGTCTGGAATTGCTGTTTGGGTTGCTTGGCTCGGCATTAGGCCTGACCTATTAAGTGGTCCTTGTGCACTGGGCCCCTGGTGGTGTTTGCTGGACTATGGGTGGGATTTGTTGCTGTCACCACCTTGTTCTCTGTCTCTCTTTGCCTAGGCACTGGGGCACTGTGGCCAGTCAGTGTGGGCACGGTGTGGGCAACCCTCCTAGCTGGCCTCTCCTTTGGGAGCAGCCTGCTCTTTCTGCCTTCTGGCAGGTGTTTATAAAGGTAAGGGCTAAAGCCTACAGCTAATTGATGATTTTTATTTTTTAATCCTTCTTGACTATCCAAATAGGTTACTTCAAACATACAGTCTTAATTTACCTTCACCACACTTCACTACACACATGAAGTAGATGAGATCATGTTCTTCAAGATAGAATTTTACAATATCTTGCATCATTACGATATTAATTCTAGCCTATTCTAAAAGTTAATCCTTATGTTGCAACCTTAATGGTTTACCATTGATTTTATGTCATAAATTTATGTATATAAGAGATCTAAAACTAAATTAACTAAAGACACCAGGTTTATGACCTGATTTTACCTGAGTTCTACATGGCAAATCCAGGTCAACTCTAAGCACTTTTAAGACTAATTCTGTGTTTGAGTATTTAAAATTAGAAATTGGGAACATCTATTAACAGCCCTTAAGCTACTGTTTTGACAAGAATATGTTTAATACAGATTTTTTTTTACTATTACTATATATTTACTGATTATTCATGAAGCAGATTTTCTAAGAAAAATAATGTTGCATGCTTTACCAGAACACACTTCACATTGTAAAAATATTGTCTTGATATCCACTGGTTTGTTTGTCCACTTGATATCTGGTTTGTTTGTTTACTTGTTTTAAGAACAAGTTCAAAATGTTATTCTCACTGATGTCCTTTTTAATCAATATGAATATTTCCTCTGCCTTCTTGATGTTCGTACTCAGAAATCTTAAGCCTGTTACCGTATCTCTGCAACACAGGCACTGTATAGACATGTTACACATTCATTTTAATCTTGCTTCATGAATCAGTTCTTATACATGTCAGTTAACATTTTCTGAATTCACTGTAGTTTGTCTGCATCATTCATTCTGATTGATCTCAAATGAAATCATCTCAAATGAAGAGAAGAAAAAGAAAATCCCATTGTGGAAATGTGTTTCTATAATGATTTATTTTTATTAAATCACTTTGCAAACAGTAATTTTCTTCTGATTCTGTCCAGGAGGATTCCACAAGGGCTGTCCCTGTTTGACTGATCTCTGCAGACTCTGAACAGGATACTGTAGGGAAAGGAGCTCCTGGAACAATCTCTTAATTAAAGGTACTTATGTTTTTATGTACGTAAATGTATATACATCCACATACACACACATAAACAAGGAGCTGTGAGTAGGTTTCAGTCTTCTTCAATCTAGAGGTATACAAATCAATTTGCAAAAACTAAAGATGAGCAAACATCTTTAATTAAAGTCCTGCCCTTCCTCTTTCCCTCAAAATAATCAAAATGATGGGCTTTCATTGAAAGCCAAATACCTGGTGGTGTGATGAGCCAAATATCTGTATTCAAGGGCAGTATTTGCAAGACATTTAGTGAGTTGCTAAGCAACCAAAGCTTCTTAATGAATTGATACATAAAAGTACTAGAATACTGATGAGTTTATTAGTGTTATACACTAAAGCTTTGGCATTTTTAACCCTGAAACCATTCTTGGCATTTTTAATTGCTATTGCTTTCAGGTTCAGTTAATAAAACCAACAGTAGGGTCTGAGGGCAGCCAGATAAATGTTTAATCTTGGAAAAAGACTAAACTTGCTCACTTTTTGATACAATTTCTTACCTGGCAATTGCTTAGTGTAAAATACTCTAGATCATACTGGATATTCTTAAAGTTGTGGGGAGTTTTTGTTTGTTTGTTTGTTTTAATGCACTGTCCAATTCAGTTATTTTATAACTGATCTCTCCTTATCTCTCTTTCTGGCTAATAGGAGTTCTATGATGTTTAAAAACTTTTCATGGAGACCTTAAAAGGTAGAAGCCAGCCCAGAACTCATGAAACTTCATAAGCTGTTAAACAAGAAAACAATGACATGGAAATATTTTTAAACTTGACATATTCCCTACTGTTCTTATAGGAGCATTACTATGTTTAGCATCTTTATAGCTCGCATATGACTTTATATCAGATTCCAAAAGTTACTTACTCATAGTGAGACTAGAGATGGAGTCATTAAACGAGTGACAATCTATTTTTGGAATGGAATTTCATGCTCTATATTTAACAAGTCTGCAAAAGTAGAACTCCAAAAAATGGAAACATCCATTCATCCTGTTACAGAACTGAGAAGTGTGGGGAAAACGGGACACAGACCATGCATAAGCAAAGCCATGGTTTTCCTGTCTCAAGATAAGTAACTTCATAAAAATTTGAATTACATGAACGATCAAAAACGGTGTATGTAAATAATCACTGTAATTTTTAAAACAAACATCATTACATGCAGGAGTATCTGCTGCAGGAGGCTCAGTCAGAGCTCTCTGGCAGGCAGGGACAAATTGAAGTAATGTGATAACTCAAAGGCATAATATTAACATCCAGTCAGGGAGTGGACTCATTCCTTATTAATTCAGGCAGTGTGTTAATGCCCTTCACAATTCTGGTAGCTCTGGTCACAGAGGACACGACTAGGATGCCCTAGTTTGGTGTTATCTGGAGAGCTAATGATTATGCCCAGTACCTAATTGAGAAAGAGCAGCCATGTTATTCATTAGTTACTGCTTTACTCTTTCCTCATACTAAATCAAAATCTAGGGCACTTGTCAAGTTTTAAATAGAATAAAACATGACCAGTATAATTGCTCTCTGTTTACACATTTCAGTTGACCAAAAACAAATGTACAAACCTTCTCACTCAAGAAATTACACTGCAAATGTAGGTGGAGAGGCACCAAAAATAATGACTTATGGTTACAAAAGTAATTGAGACTAAGCACTAGAAGAACATGCCCATTTCAAAGGTACAGTAAACATAACTTGACCTAAAAGCCTCTGCCTTTTCTTAGAAAATGAGACTGTCAAGATCCTGTCCCTTTCCCTTATGCACAAGTTGAGTTTTTAAGTTCTTGAAAATTAAGAGACCATAAGAAACAAGCTCAAACTGGGTAAATGCCTGTTTTCCTCAATTAATAGAAAAATTAACTTTTCTAAAAATCCTGTTTCTGCTCAAAATGACTCTTTCAGGAGTGATATTTGTATTCAGTGAATATTTTACCTGCAGAAGAAAATCAAAGAGTGCCATCTTGGACCACTCATGATGATGGATTTCAGTACAGCCCCATTCAGCTTTGGGTATTTTACCATTCTGCCAGCATTTCTGCTTCAGTAGTTGCTGATATCTCCCCCACGTTAATCTCACTGAAGAATGGGTAAAATTATCCGTTGTACTCAGTGTGGGATCCCAGAGAATAACAGGGCAGGCTTGACTGTCTGAGAAAAAGGTAAAAATAGAATCATTACTATGTTGGAATAACGTCAGACCTGATCATTCTCTATACATGCATAATTATAGCGTTTTACAGACGTTTTACAGATGTGGTATAAAAAATGCCAGTGCTTAATGATTTGACATCCTTTGGTTAATGTGGGTTTTTTCCACATCTAAAATCAGCCACCACAGGAAGGGGAAAAAAAGACATTCAGAATGAAATCCGTGTACAGAAAGTTTTCTCTGTTTGAAATAAGGAATGGATCATATAAAATCATATACTAAACCAAAATATTATAAAAATTGTAGGTAGATTAAGAGCCTGTAAATCAGTGCTGTAACAGTTCTGTGATTCCTGTGAACTGATGATGGTTTATGAGAGCTGAAAACTTGGCTCAAAGCTCTTCCTCTGTGTGGCAAAGAAAGACTACAAATCCTATACATAACGTGGATTTATTTTGTCATCCTTAGTATTTTAGGCCTATAATGTATGATTTCACAGCTCAGAGGTGATATACGAGAATGCTGGAGAGTGAGCGTAGCATTAATAAACACCTCGGCATGTATTTTTATATTACTCAGCTGTAATACATGTGATATCTGTTTTATGTAGCAGATATTTTGGCCCAGTTCTTTAAGTCTGTATAAATAATATTTTACTCTAACCTGCCACCGTTAAGCACCTTAGCTTTGGGAGATTCATGTATTTGGAGTCTAGACTTTTTTAATAGAGGGGGAATTAAAAACTTCTGCAAAAGCTTAACATAAGCTTCTCCTATGTAAGAATAATAAATATATTTCACCTAGTATCAAATAATAGGCATTACATATCTACTTAGGGAAGTGGAATTGTCCTTTTCACTGCTATTGCAGTACATCTATTGCTGCCTTACTATTCTGGACTGACCATTCCTTGTACTTTAAAGGAAAATAATTCTGTTTTTAAGAATGCAGATAGAAACCCCCAAAAGATACAGGTATACAGAGGAGGAAATACCTCCTCTGCGTAAAAGCTCAGAGAAGGCTGCAGAAAACGATGACTGGTGACCAACAGCAAGGCAGGCGAAGGGTGCTAATGTGCATGCTCTGTTAAGAATCACTCTCCACAAACCTGCATCAAAAGTCAGCCTCTTCAAAGGATGTCGACTGATCTAAAGCAAAGGTAAGGAATGATCTTTCCTTATAATTATCAGTGAATCACATGTGGCCATCAGTCTTCTTGCTGGCAACAAAGCCTGACAGACCTCACACACTGATAAACAGAATAGCAATGTAGAAAGTCCTTTTCTCTTAGGAATGGCCTTCTTTCTGTATGTGTGCGTGTATGTGTGTCTATGTATGTATGTGTGTGTGTATTGTAATGATGTACTACCTTTATCAGCACCTTACATCACCTTCTTTCCTCTGCTAAAAAATGCTGAACATCCCACATCAAGCCTCTTACTGAGATACCTTAGGAATCTACCTTGGGAAATCCTGGCCCTCTCCACATCTCTGGGATCTCTCACTCCAACTGGTTTCATCACTGACTTTGGACAAGTCAGTTTAGCTACTCACTAAGATGCTTCTCCAAGCTGCTTGGACTAAGTCTATATAAGCATTATTATGGAATTTCACCCAAAAAAAAAAAAAAAGAACATTTCTCTTCAGATCCCAAGCTCATCTATTTCCATATACCTAATAACAGCTTATACAAGTATTTCTGTACTTTTCCACAAATAAAATACATTAACAGTCTTCCAGCAAAACATCTCGTCTACCCCAGAGACACAATAAACAATAGTAATATAAATACTTGAAAAATATGAACAGTATCTTGCCAGTTTCCAGTAAGGCCAAAAAAAAAATAGATTTTTAAAATACCAGGGCTAACTACAGGATATGTTTGTGATTCAGAGGAAATGGGAGCAAAAAAGATGAGCCAGAACAAAACCTTTTAACTTTGTAACATAAACTGAACTACAGGAATATGGAACAGGAGCTTCAGTAAAAAGCAGTAACTCAAGCTGCTGACATTTTCAGGAAAAACATGGAGATACCGAATAAAAACAGATAAGGGTGTTGATTTAGAGCTGCGTGCATCGGCTTTACCCCACTGAAGTCAGTGAAGTTTGATTTAAACCTCTTGAGGACAGAGCTGGTGTTCAGTGCAGCTTCACAGTGAAGGTGTCACTGCAGAGCTGCTTCCTCACAGGCATCACTTAAGACATCCCCATTCCACAGTGGATGGGTTGTACTTCTGAACTGTGCTGATGCTCTTGCAAATGTTACTCTTGCACATCTAGAGCATTTTCTCTAACTTTCTCACAAGAAAAATGTCTTCAAAAATGCTCATGTAAATCTCTGTTAAAAAAAAGCAAAAATTTTCAAATGATATTTAAAGCTCTCTCAAGCTTATCATCTTGCTGTAATGCAGCACAGTTTACCACTGCAATACTATAAATAAATATATATTTTGTGCACATTAGTATTAGGGGAAAACAGTCTGGTAGGGAATAACTTTGGTAGGATGAGAGGGATTGGTATAAAGATCATGGAAGATGGAGAATTATACATAATAAAACATGGCCTGAATTAATTTGAGAGCTTCTTTTAGCTCAAACTTCAGTAAAGAAAATATATGGAACAGAAACAGAAGGGAGAGAGAAGATAAGCCACTTGCTGCTCCTGTGTCTTATTTGCAACTGTTCTGTCCTGTGTGCATGCAGAGGTCTGGATTGTGGAATACGTGAAACAAGCATCTGTTGCTATCTAATCTATGGACTGCGCTATTGACCATACATGGAATGCTTTACTCAAAAATACATATTTATACCTGTATATATATATATATATATACACACATATACTATGCATATTGATATGCATATACAGCATATACTATATATATATGCAGTATAGCATAAGTTGCTGCATGTTGATACACAGAACGTGAACAGATAAAGCATTCTGAAACAACCTGAATGTATTAGGCAGCGTGAGGTTTTTCTTATCCTTTGCCCTGACATTAATAACTTATAACATCTTTGCTTGCTTTTGCATAAACTTTGATGGAATGGTAAGGGCCAACCAAGACTGCAGCTGTAACAGAGAAAAATCTGTGGTTCCATTTATCATCATTTAGAGCCCAGCAAAGCAAAATGACAGGTATGATCAATAGAGCCATCTATCACACCTGGGCTTTCGTGTATTTGCACGATGCTAACCATGATGGGTGTTACTCAAATGAGGCACTGGGCAGCACTGGGCAGCTCAGGCCCTGGGCAAGAGTCTAAGCTGGCAGTAGCTTTGTGCTGAGCTTGGCCATAGGTTTGTGCTGAGCTTGGCCATGGCACTAGGGGCCAAGAGCCCATGTCCCTCTCTCCGATTGCAGACTGGGGAGCACTGACGTCCCCCTGCTCTGCAGACACTGGTGCTGCCTGCAGACAACCTGTGCAGTTGTTTTACTTGGCTGCTGTGCAAACTCACTAAGATCAGGCCAAACTCTGACCCCAAACACGGTCACTTAAGGGAATCTCTTTGGTATCTTACGTTTGGATGTTCAAGTAATGATCCTACAAGGCTTGTTTGTTCTTAGCTGTTACAGGGCATTTTGCATTTAGCATTGCTATATCATTAATATCTAGTTGCATGCACTCAGAATCAGTTTCTTAATTTGTAACATGAAATTCAAAAAAAAAGGCTTTACCCATTTGTGTTCCCCAGGCTTCCTACATTTGTCCAATCAGTCATACAAATGAGCAAAACAATTATCCTGCCAGATTTTTCTGCCCATGTGCAGTAGATGAGTCTTAAAAATGTCTGCAGTTAACACTGCAAAGGGTTTACCATTACCTAGAGAATGCCAGTAGACACAGTGCCACTTGCATTCAATATTGTGTCCAACTAAAAAAAAAAAATCAGGGGGGGAATTGTGGGAATAAAGGAAGCCAAATCTGCACAGGGATTTACTAAGTGCTTCTTTGAAAGTGCTTTCGACAAAACGAGTGACAGTTTTGAGAAGCCCATTTTTTAAGATTTTAATGCTACATCAAACATGTCTCATTATATCACATCACCACTGAGGCAAGCTAAAGGGATGTGTCACGGAGAGAGACGCGGCGGCCCAGGAGCCCTGCACATACACAGGCACTGCCCCTAATCCCGGATTGTTTTCTTTCCCATATGAAAATCATGATTCACACGAGCAGCCCTGTAAAAACATTGGAGAGCCCATCTAAACTTGAATGTGTGTTATAGAGATGGACTTGTTCACTGTTCACATTGGTTTTAAGGACATATTTTTGTTCATTTTCACAAAGAGGCTTTCTATTAAAATGTAAAGTTCATTTAAGAGATTATGCCAAATAAAAGCACGTAAATGTTAATAAGCTCAGCGAGATAGGAGGCATATGAGCTCCCACACATTTGCAGGCTAAATGAGGAATGGGGAGAGGCAAGGTACAGTAACTGCTCCAAATCCTGTGCTCACCCTTTAGCTGGAAAAAATGAAACGATACCAAAATAAGGAATGTTATTTCCCTTTCCATCACCTAGCAACACTCTTTTTGCTATAGGAACATGACTAGTTATGAGGAAAAGAGAATTAAAGAGAGCAGAATGACCCTCCCTGTGCCCCAGAGCTCAACACGTGCTGAAGGGTGAGTGACACCGGGCAGCCCAACGCACAGCTGAGCTCAGTGCAGCACTGAGCTCGCAGCCTGGCATGGGCTCAGTGCAACACTGAGCACACTCCTCTCGCTGAACTACCCCCAGTCCTCCTCACAGCTCCTCAGCAGCTCATCCTGTTCCTCAAAATGAGCTGCGCATCTCCCATGCTCCATGCAAGTATGAGCAATATTCCAAAGCCACCGGACTCTTGTTCCTAGAGATTCGTTCACGTTGTGGTGCAGGCTGCCAAAGGGAAGGTTTGCAAGGCAGGATCAGATCAGAGGTCACGAGGTCCTCTTCCGGCTGTCCCATTTTAGAAAGGCATTCCTGCTTTACCCCTTTGTTTGAAGAAATGCAGACTAATATTAAAAATATTTTGTATAAGCTAATTTCAGCAGTGACAAATGAACAGCAAAAACAAATAGCTACCCACTTTAGCAGTGATTCATTAAAATACAATGTAGACCTTTTGGATTGTGAATTGTGACATATAAAAATAAAAGGCTGAAGACATGTTCAACAAGATAACAATGTTAAAAATAGGGTTATTTCTATCTCACACTGCTTGTCTAAAATCTATCTTTAATTTCAGCTTAGGGCAGAAAATACCAAGCTTTTAATTGAAATCTGTTTACGTGAGTCATGCTACAAGAATATTCCAATGTCTGTTGTGTATTATTTCTGTCTGCACAATATAACTGTGTGCAGATGAGATGTGTAACACATCTCAAAATGTCAAGCAAGACTCAGTGAGATACAGGAAACTTTTGAAATTATGAGGGGAGAGGGAAGACCTTTTTCTATGTTTCAGTTCCCAGGGGTGTTAGTGCCCCTGGAGCTGCATTAATCTGCTTCAGGAACTTCCCCTACCTCTCACAGCAGAGTCTCTGACTAAATACAAAACTTCTTTCCTACCATTTATTTCACAGAAATGAATACATAGAAATATGAATTATATGGAATTTTTTAAAGACACCTTTTTTTTCCCCTCATTCCAGTGTTTTGTGGATGGTGAATTGTTATTGCTCTCAGCAATTCCATTTTCCTAGTGAGTAAGCTCCAGGGTGTTGCATCCCTTTGCACTGGACAATAGCCCTGCATAAGTTATGTACAGCCATCAGTTTTACTCCTCTGTAACAACAGGATTAGTTCTCAGCCTAGCAGGAGTTAAAAGCCTGCTGCTGTCCCTCTGCTAACATGGAAGGGGAGGGAAAGCTCAGCACCCCACCTGGAAGCTGAAAATCACAGGAATGCGTTACCTGGGAAGAACTCCGATTTCCTGCTTACCGAAGGCAGGCTCCTGTTTAGCCCCAAGATCCTATCCAAATGAAAGGCAAACACCTCGCTCATGTCAAGGGGTCTTTTGATGACGCCGCAGTGCCCGTGATCACAGGCAGCTCCTGGTGGGTGGGAGCCCTTCCCAAATACTACCAGGACTCCATTATGAGAAGGTACTTCTTGGATGCTCTCTATGGGAGCGTCTGCCAGCACACGCATGCTTAGGATGTCGTCTTTGCTCAGCCAAGAGGGAGAGCTCTTGCTGTAAATCCTGATATTGCTTTCCTGGGCCTGAGGCTGCGCCTTCACACCTCCAGGAACATCCCCAGGTCTCCTGCCAGCCCTCCCCCTGATGGCCACTTCTGCATCCCTGTGTTCATCCAGGTGGTGCCTCCTGATCCATGGAGCGGGCGCTGCTCCTGCTGTGCCTGCAGCACGTGCAGCCCTTCCTGCTTGCTGGCCGAAGGTCTCCTCCTGGCCTGGGAAAGCAGCTTTTGGGAAATGCTGCCCGTAGACCAGAGGGATGGCATGTTTCTTCCTGCGCTTTGGCCTCACGGTGCCCCTGATGTTGGCAGGCTTGCTGCGCTTGGACCGCAGGGTGATGTAAACCACATTGGGTGGCACCAAGGTCCCATTGCCACCCAGCTGGGGCTCCTGGAAGTTGGGTGGTGAGAGGGTGCCATCCAGTGGGATGCCCAGAAAAGGAGTTTGGGCTACATCCTGGAGACTTCTGGAGCTGCTCTTGGAGGGTCCTCCTTTGTGCTGGGGCAAAACGTGCCCCACTTGACTGACGAGGAAGCCCAGGTAGATCACACAAGCTGTGCCCACAAGCAGATTCCTCCTTGTCCTCAGGCGCCTGCAGGTCCAGAGCCTCAGCACTCGTGGTGGGCACGGGGGGCAAAATAACCAGTTTTTGGTTTTCCCTGGCTGATCAAAGAAGGTCATTTCTCCAGCAAATCCACATGATGAAAAAAGCATAAAGTCTTCAGTACGTTCCAGCCAGGATGATGATGCATGATTTCCCTTCCCCGATTTCTACTTCTCCTTTTCCAAGCAGCTTCCAGCATGGGTGATGGACAGAGGCTACTGATGTGCCTGGGAATGTGTTTAGTACTAAGGATACTGACACTCCACCTCAGCAAGCTGTTAAATTCTTATCAGCCACCACAGGGGAAGTGATTGGCTTCAGAGAATGAATGGAGGCAACTACGTAAGCAGAGTTTACTGACTTGTGCTCTAAAATAGCTGAAGTTCCCCTTTGAAACTGCCAAAAAGAAAAGAATCAGTAGGAACATTTCATTATTCACATAAGTAATACAGCATCTGCGAAGCTAATATTTTAGAGACACAGAGAAGTTTTAGCTGACAGCCAGTATGCATCTACAGACATGCTAGCATACATCTTTCACTTTCTAATTACAGTATTAATTAAATACCAACATCATGAAATGCAGACTTAATTGGCAATCTCACTTGTAATCCAACATTAGAAGAAAAGCTTGTTAAGCCCAGATCACCATCACCTTTTTCTTATGAGGCAAAGCCCTCACTACACCTCGTGCTATATATCAATGATGTAAATTATACACTATTAACTAACCGGAAACTTTAGCAGTTTAATATGCACATATTCACACACTGGAAAAAGAAAAAAAAAAGTATTAGCAGTGCCAGATGTCCCTAGTTTAAAATGAATACAGTTCATACACTTAATAAGCCCAAATTAAACATGAAAGATAGTTAATCTTTACAGACTTGTGAAGCCATAAAATAGGATCTGGCTGTAGTTTTTCAAATGAAATTGTAGTGACTTATACATCCTGTCAAAGGAACAAAAATACAGTAAGTGCACATTGTATACTTACTATAGGAAAAAAGTCTCTTACCTATTCAGCTTGTCTCATTCTTTGTTCTGGTAAATTCCTTAGGTTAATACAAGTAAGTTAGTAAAAGCTGACGTTCCCCAAGTATTCTAGCACATATGGCATTTTGAAGTATGGTCCACATTTTTGTAGTTCATTGCTAGCTGAATACAGTTAGGAGGCTAACTGTACTGAGAGGTTGTTTGCATACGAACTGCAATAAACTTACATGAACCACACGTTATAAAAAGAAAAAAAAAAGAAACTTCTATTTTAAATTCTGTAATGAAAAGTCCTCTGAAGTATGTGCCTTCTAAAAGCACATTCCAGCCATTTCTAACTCCTGAGGGCCCTCTAGTGCACTGCATGCAAATGTACTGAAGAAATCCCCATTTTCTACAGTAAAGAACAAAAAGGTCCTTGGAATTTTATAGCATTTGAGAATCATATGTTCTTGTGTCAAAAACAAAAAGCAGGCCGTGGCTTTTAAAATCTCCTATGAAATAGGCTACTAAGCAACAACAGAGTGCGTTTTCTATTTGTGCTTTCCAAAGGGAGGCATAACATTGTCACTGTGCAGATGGAAAAGTGGAGGCAGGGAGATGCTGAGGGCCTGCACAGGATTAAGCAGTGAAACAGTGGCCGAGCATGAAATAATAAAATGTATATGTTTGCTGTAATTCAAACCAACAGAGAAACTCTCATTTCCATAACTAATACCAAGAGAAATATATCACTAAAGTGATAAATATAAACTAAGGTTTATGTTTCAGAAGGATCCAATTTGAGTTTTTCATAAGGGTAGATTTTTTTTCCACTAGTCATCACTTTCCACTCTCGGTCTAAAATGTGTCCTGCAGCATTAAGAATCCTTGAAACCTGCCCTCCACCATGGAAGGGGCCTTCTTATTGCCTGCTTTCTTTCCAGAACAGATTTCTCAAGGAAAAGGGAATTGCAAAAAAAACTCCTTTACCACTAAAGCTCCTCTCTCTTTTCTAGTTCAAATTTGACTGATGGGATGTCTCCCAAACAAGAACAATTAATTCAAACAAATTTTAAATGAAGTGTATCAATAATATCAGCAGATATATGGCTACAGTTACTAAAAAAGCTCTTGGTGCGTTGTTTTACACTCCAAAGGAGTTGCTAGAGATAGACATTTTGTGATCAGTTTAGACTCTCGGGGCTCCCTCTAAAAGAGGAGCAATCACAAGTGGGAGGCATCAGCTTTCCAGTCCATCTGACCAACAGAGCACTATAAATTGCTCACAGTGAGAACTACCTCCTATAACAGCATAGGGTACAAAGTATCAGCAAAATTGTATGGCTAAAACTAGAGAAAATAAGGGTAATTAGGTATGGTAACCTCACAGTAGAACTGCATACATATTTACAAAGAAGTGTGCAAAAATGCTTTGAAATGCCTAAGATATGCTCACACCTTTAAGGATAAATAACGCTAGGTAGATAGATCGTTCAGTTACACCTTCTGGATTCTGTGTTGACTTGCTGTGATTTTGAGATAAAATAACCCAGCAAGAAGCTTTTACCTCACAGTACTTCTTTTGAATGTCTTAGAATTACATCTATTTTGTTACCTTATATTGCTATTGGCACTGAGTCACTTGGGTTAGATAAGTTATTATGCTGTTTTACAATGTGCAGTTCTTCCGTGTAGGCAATACCATTACCTCATCATTACAATCAAGCAGTGCTGAAACTCAGCCAATTTAAGCAACTAACCGTTCCTTTTGCTATAACATTTCTAAATTTTCTAAGCTATAAAATCTTCCTCTGTAACTCTTTTTAAGAGATTACTTGGAGGGGAGTGCAAAAGGGCCTGGAGAAACGTTTTTGCTCCTGATTTCTTTTTCACTCTAGAAATTTAAATATGCCGTCCCACTTACGCAGAATGTTGACTGGTGAGTTTTCTGGGTTTTTTTGTTTTGTTTTGTTTTAATTTTATTAAACAATAATATTCCCTTTATTTTGCATGTTGAAAACAGATAACTCCTTCTTTAAATGTTGCCCTGCTAAAGTCTTTGGAATGGAAAGTGGTTGGAACTGAACAAAACAGGAATATCCTGTATATGTAATATCCTGATAATTTAGATGTTTGCCTCAGACTTTCATATCTGGATATTTAAAAGCAGACATATCAAGAAACAGTCCTTTTTTGGCTCTTGTGACATACAGCTCACAACCTTACAGAATAATTCACGGATGAAATGGCTATGGATTTGCCTGGAAAACAAACATTTCTTTGTGTTTCAGAGGACACAAAGAAAATGTCTGTTGTTCAGGTTGGCAGTGCTCGCTCTTCTAAATCATTACAAGGCTGAAGCTGTTGTGGAGGGCATTGCTGAGCTGAAAGGGCACTTTCTTTGTGGTCATAAAAAATTCCAGAGCAATCTTTTTGAAAGAATAGACTGAACAATGCTACTTATCTGAACAAATTCCAGCCTCAGTTATTGTACTTTGCCTACCTATATTTAGCCTGCAATGTCTCTATTTTTTGCTCTACACTATTTTTGTGATATTGCCATCTGCATCCATTAAAGTTAATTTCTTCTGTCACTTCTTTATATACCCATATTCCATGGTCAGTGTTATCTCTTTCTAAATTTACATGCACAGGAATATCAAAACTGTTGTGAGAAAATGGAAGTGAAGAGAGAAATTTAACAAGTATTTTTGGTATTTTAACAAGTATTATTGGTTTTAACTTCTGAAAATCTGGCCAACCTGTGGGCAGTACAAGCAGCGTCCTGCAGGAAACAAGTATGCTCAGCTAGTGACCAGGACCCACAGTCTCCTGCCTTCTGGAGGTCTCATGTGCTGGACCTGCACCTTCCAGTCACTCAAACTCTCTGCTCCAGTTTCAAATTTCTGAAACTGCAAGAACAGTAGTAACCCATTTTTTGGAAGTTCCCATGATTCATTAATTCACCAGCAGGTTCTTAAAAAGAGTTAATGTCATTTACACATAAATGAATCTCCCTTTTGAATTCTTTTGTAGCTTTTTACCTCTTTCATTCTTTTTAATCCTACCAATATAGCCTCTTCCATCTCATCTGAATTCATGCTCCTTTCCTACAACAGCTGTCCTAGGTATTCCTCTGCCTTCTTTAATCTAGACTAAGTACAGCCTTTGGGGGTAATGAATACCATATCAGAAGAAATAAATGCAGAATACAAAACATTTGTAACAACATGGCAATATAGTATTATTATTAATAAAATATAGCAGCGACTATGTCTCTATCCAGAATAGGAAGACTGGTTGTTTCCCTTGGATGCACTACAGCTAAACTGTTTCCATAGAGACCTCTGCAGTTCATCTCTCTAAATACCACATGTACAGAAATTTATGTTAAAATGAGTGATGGATGACACAGTCTTAGCTTTACAGCGTCTAGGGGCCTGAGGACTTACTCGTGAGAAAAGCTGTATATCATTGCTATGGATAACACAGATTTGATTTTCCAAATACGAAACATTATTTCTGAAGGCTCATGCTGTGTTTTCAAGGAGATGGATCTGAGCTGCCATCTGGAAAGTGTCTTCCAAAAGGGTAGACAGAAATGTTTGCTTCATGACTAAACATGCTGACTAATGGTCTAGGCTTTCATTGGTCTGGGTCAAATCCTTACAGGGAAATTTGCAAAAAAAAAATCTCTTCTTGATGGACTGCAAAAGATCTTACAGCTCGGTTGCCGCCAGGGCCAAGGAGACAAGCAGGAAACCTCGTCTCTGCCTCCTGACCTTGCATGGCCAAGTCTGCAAGATGGGTGTGAGGTGTGATGCTGGTGTGAGGCAAACACAGAAGAACCTCCGCTAAAACATGGAATGAAATAAAAATATCAGATCTGCTTTAGGGCGAGGGGTGGAGGTCGTTTCACAACAGGAGCGCCTATTTCCACGTATTTCACGACCACCAAGGGGCTGCTTTGGCCCCGGCGGTAGCCTCCATCCCCTGGCACCCCGGGGCCGCCGCCATGACGCGTGCGCGCCCGCGGCGCCGCCATTAGGGCGCGCGCGCTGCCCCAGGCCGGGCGGCGGGGCAGGCGGGCGGGGAAGAAGAAGGGGGAAGCGCTGCGCCCTGGCGGCCATGGCGGGGGCGGAGAGGGGGCGGGCCGCCGAGGCAGCCCCAGCAGGAAGCCGGAGCGGCAGGGACGGGCCTGTGAGTAAGCAGAGCCGCAGCGTGAACAGGGACTGCGCAGGGGCAGCGGCGCCATGGCGAGAGCGGGGCTGAGGGAGGCGGCGGCCGTGTGCCGTGGGGAGGGTGGCTGCTGAGAGGCCCCTACCGACCTGTCGGCATTGGGACAACCCGATTCTTCCCTGTCGGCAGGAATCTGTTAAAATGAGAATGGAAATATGCGGCCTTAATTGCGAATAGATTACAGGAGAAGCATACAGGTCAGCAGGGAGTAGGACAAGCAGCCTCTCAACTACCTGCTCGATTAGTGTGAGCAGTTTCTTCAGTTGTTGGCCATATTTTGAGTCCCAGGTTTTGGGAAGGCACTGGAGGGTGTTGTGCTTGCCTGCCAGGATTGCAGCAAGGCCATGTGGCCACATCTGCCATCCTCCTCACCCAGGGGAATACAGCGGTGGGATATTCCCCAGGGATCTCAAAAACAGAAAACAAGACCTTCTAATGTGATTAAAACAAGCGAGATTCGTGAAACAAATCCAAAATATACCAATGTAATTTTATACTATTTCTTCTGCAACTAAGGGCTTGCCCACTCAGCAGCATTGCCTGTAAAACGATGACTGTGGTTGCTGCTGCATCCTGGTATTTCGGCAGTTTTACCAAGTGCACCAGTTTGGTGCTTGGGAGAGGCTTCCTGGCAGGTCAGCCTGGCAGTTCCCAGGTCAGGGAGCACCAAGGGGGATTTTAATGAGCCCTTGCTTTTGATCCTATAATTGTGGAGTAATTTGGCTTGCAGGAGACCTGAGATGTCATCTAGGCCAACCGCCTGCACAAAGCGGGAGTTTGGACAAAATTAGACGAGGTTGCTCCAGGCCTAGTCCAGATGAATTTTTAAATGTGAAAAAGAGAGTTGAAAGTTTGTCCTGAAATTAACCCAAATTTTGAAGGTCAAGTATCCCAAAGATTGGAAAGATGGAGACTTTTAATGAGTCCAAATAAAGCATATTCTTTCATGGATGTTTAGCAGTTTTGTTTCCTTGGTATTTTTGGTGTTAGTATTCCAGCTCTCCAATTGTGCAAAATATAGAGAATTTAAAGGGTAAAAAGCAAGCAGAAGAGTATCCTGCCCTGCCACACAGTTTCCCTTATAAAAGGGAAAAGGGAATGTCCTTATACAAGGACATTTTAAAATATTATTTCTCGGTACACTAGCAAGACCAAAAAGGCTGAAAAACTACTTATACTCTCAAAAGTTCCTATTATTTTACCCAAATAATGATTTAATTAAAGGCTAAATAGTCGAGTCCTGCATTCACAGATGTGCAGTGCAACCAGCTCTACTTCTGTGTCCCCAGCAGTGTGAAGTCCTTCCTGTGCAGAAGCCAGCTCTGCTGCCTTAGGTGCCACAGGTGGAATCCAACGTATTAACTGAGCAAGTCAACAAGTTTGATGGAATGAAGATAGCGGATGTCAGGCTTTATCCATCCAAGCCTGTGCCTGCGGAGTTGCCGTGTTGCTCAGCCTGTGAGGTCAGTCCTTGAAGGAATCCCGATGTTGCTGCTTGCGTAGCTTGGTGCCTGCATGTCCCAGGCAAGACATATTTTGCAGATGAGTGTTAGATACAGTGAATGCTGCTTGAAGGAGCTTAGGCACGTCAAGCATCTGAAGTTAAGATTCCAAACTGTTGCCTTGCACATAGTTTTTAAGTGTGGTATTAGGATAATGTTTACAATGATTTTGTTCTCAGAGTACACAACCTGAGACAACTATCAACATCATGATCAATATGAAAAGCATATACATGGCACTACTTCTGTTGACATAGCCTCCAGATGAATGTCCAGTGAAAAAACTGTCATTATGGGATGAAAAAAATCTTCATCTGTCTTTACTTAACTCTGGAACAAAGGAAGAAGTTTTAGGCAGCTTTTTTCCCCACATAGAAAAAAAAGAACATTTACTCATGTTTTATATCAATTAGAGCACCTCATGATCCCTTATTGTTCCTCTGTAGAATCTCAGCAGCTGATCTTGACCTCTAGGCAGTGAGGTTGCACATTGCTGTAGCTTCTTTCATCAATGAAGATTTTGTCTGATTGCCTAATCCTTGCTTTTTTACACCCTTTAAGGTGGCCTGTCTGGTTCAGAAGTTAGGAATGTGATGATAAGGCATCTCCAGGACTTTCCATACACTGTAATCTTCATACCCTTTGACTGCATCTCACTATTTATGTTGCAGTATGTTTTCAAGTTGCATACTGCAAGTTTTACATTCGAGTTGCTTATGATATACAAAAGAGAGTTTGTGTGTGTGAGAGTGTTTCTCAAGTTACACTTCATTCAAGTTTCATGGCAGCTGTTCATGCGATTCTGCAGTTTACTTTGCCACTTTTCTTTGCTACTGAGAGGTAGAAATGCAGTCTTCATTAGGTTATCTGTTTCCAAACTATATGAGTAATGTTGTGGTCTGCATATTTAATTGCACTTTTTTATTACAGAATTTGTCAAGACCAACAGTAAAACAACAAAAGGAGACAGCTTCAGAACAGAAATGAATGTCTGGGAAGCTCATAACACCTTTAACAGCAGTAATGGAACAGATCTAGCTGTTGGCTTTACGTCTTCTGCAGTAGCTGTCCTTTTATTTGGGACGAACTTCGTGCCTGTTAAGAAATTTGATACTGGTGATGGTAAACGAAGTGTTTATACTTTTATTTACTTTATATTTTTTGCTGTTAAGAAATTTCTCTGAGTTATAAATACCGTCGCAGTCCTGATCCACGAGCATGTCTTTCTTTACTGTTAGAGTATAAAGCAATAATATATTCTTAACAATGTGGCAAAACTTTAACATGAGCTTCTTAAAAGTTTTTGTGCACTTTTAACAGTCGTGATATGCATTTTATAAGCATTTCACAATGAAAAGTGGAATGTCCTTTCTTCTTCCTGTATGGGGATACTAAAATATATACTGACAATATTATTTACACTGCACAAATTGTTGGACGCTGGAGTATTGCCCTTCTTTTGCAGACATAAGATAACACAAAAGCAATCAGAAATTGAAGTTTTAATAGTTTATATCTGTTGACTCAGTGAGAGAAAACAATTATTTCCATTTCCTATTTAGAATTTTATCACTTTGCTATGCTGGCTTCCTGTTTCAGTTTCACATTTATGAGAGACATAATCAGTTATCAGATCCCTAGATTAACAAATCTTGCATTGTGTTACTGTAACAATTACTGCAAAACTGGCTGGAAATAACAATGCTAACAAGTCTTAGCTCAGCTGGCATAAAGTTATCAAGTTAAAGTTAACTGTTAAAGTTAACTGTTGACTCTTAGAGGATTTGCAAAGGTAGAAGAGATGGACCAAGATATCTTCAATTTATTTAGTTAGTAAAAAAGCCTGTGTGCCAAATAGTGCAAATTAAAATGGGAGATGTTTACAGTAACTTAATACCCTTTCTGTCTAAACCTGTCTACATCTCAGTTTTGGGGAT
>JAUBOD010000572.1:3451573-3494780 GCA_032353885.1 Nothura maculosa
AAGTTGGCAACACACTTCCAGATACGAGTCCCACATGTGTGCAGATATAATGCACAGATATGTGTGCAGCTGAATTAGGTGTGAATATGGTAAGGGAGCAAATATGGTCCAAGGACCAGATGGAAACAGCTGGAGCCAGGATGGAGCACAGAGACAGCCAAGGACATGGTATTTTGAAGAGGGAAAAGAGGAGCAAGGAGGCAGTGATCCTGGGAATGGTCATGAGGGAAATAAAGAGTACAGTGAAATTGAAGGTGGGAGGCACTAATCTATAATATGTAATGATGAGTGTTTTAAATATATTTTCATTGGACTTCTACCAGGTTAGCTTTTAAGGAATCCTAGTTAGTTGTTTTTTCTTGTCACCAACTCAGACTGCAGGCTCTTGGAACAAGAGTTGTCTGTATTTCTTGGCCAGATAGTTTAGGATAACTAAGCTACTGTTTTGAGCCATTTTTACTCTACAAAATAAAAGTCTGCTAAAATGTATTATTTTTACAGCATTGATTGCAACTTTCATAAAGTTTACAGTCATAAACCATAGTACTGGATTTATGTTAAGTGCCACTAATTATGTTCTGTGCCACTAATTAACACTAGGCTTTTCTATCTGTTTTTTTAATGCTTTTTAAAGAGGTTGCAGCCTGGCTGTCATTTCTGGCATACTGTATGGTTCCAGTTTTGTACCTGTACTTTACATCAAGGACCACGGAAGAAGAAATGGCACGATATATACAGGAGCAAGTCAATTTGGTAATTGCTAATAGATGATTTCTATTTTGCTTCATCACTGCATTGTGTCTTTGCTTTCGTAAAGGCACAGAATGGAATACTTAATGAACTCAGAAATGTGTGGTGACAAACAGCTATTGAGTTCTGCACTGTCTTGGTTGTAGTGATAATAATAATAGCACTCATTTTCCCAGAGGTGAATTGCATCATTAGAAAGCCAATGGAAAACAGAACAGAAAATGCTAATATTAACTCCCAGTATTAAATGCAGTGGTAATGAATTCGGGAACAAAGCAAGTACTCTCAAAATACCACGTTCATGTGACTTGAGCATGTGATAAACAAAGGCACAAGCTGTGTATGTCAGTGGCCAAATTAGCATACCAAAAAAGGAATAGAAGGTGGCTGAACATGATTGAAAGAAATATATAGCAAGTTGAGTAATTAAAAGCTTACAGTTTGGAAATGGAAACCTTTTAATGGAGCTTGTAAGCTTTAACAGTATTCTTACAAGAACTGCTGTTCAAACAATTCTCCAGAAGCATTTTCCAAGCAGATTGGTTTACTGTAAATCAATCTGTTAGTGTCAACAGCTCTTTAAGAGCAGCATGGTACAGAGAACACTGTGTAGCCATAAAAATATTTGTTATGTCATATGCAATTTGTCTTCAAAACACTGCAACTTAGATATCTGAAGAAATACAAAATATCCGTTGTTACTGCTTGTAGCAAGCTACATCTGCTGCTTTACCATGTTGAAAATACTATATCTTTAGCACATATCAAAATATGTTCTGTAAAGGCTTTATTATTGCTAATGTTTATAGCGACCAAAACTATAATAGGTGCTTCAAGAGAAAAAATGACAAAACGGTTTCTTTTGGGGCCTGTGTCATATGTGCAGTTGTTTTGCCTTTAAATGTATGGCACAAAGAAAAATAAACAGGCTTCTGTATGGAATGTAGCTGTAGGTAGTCAGGAGGAGGCAACAGAGTTTTACAATCTCAAATAAGGATTGTAGCTTCATTAACAAACTTCAAAAAAACTCACAGAGATATATAAAAGCTTGCAGTAAATACTAGGGTCAATTTGACAGTCCAGATCTAATATCATATGCATCGTGGGCAGGTCTATGCACAGTCAGACTGACTGTTCCTCACAACCACAGTCAAACTTAGAGTCACTAGCATTAACAGTATTTTTGTCAACAGGAGTATTATCAGTGAAATAGATGTAGTTAAAAGTTAATAACAAGTGGTTTATTTAGACTGATTAGTTTTGTAATTTCTCTTTCAGATTTAGATTATGTTTTTGCACACTTCAGTGGCATTTTTCTTACAAGTACCCTATACTTCTTGACCTACTGTGCCCTCAGAAAAAATAAACCTCACGTTTATCCCCAGGCCATACTGCCAGGTATGACTGTTAAATTAGCAATTAATTTCAATTACTTCTTCTGACCATTTTGCCATGGTTAGTTCAAATCTTGTACTTAACCTTGCAAGTCCATTCATTTGACTTTTTGTCTGTTTTGAAAAAGCACTCTTATTCAGGTTAATTAATTAAGGTTAGGAAACAATGATAAATTTTGTTCTAATCTGAAATGTGGCAGTGCGTACAGTAGATTTTCTGAAACTGACACTTTGCCAGATTGGGGGACACATTGCCCAGAAAACCCTGAACTTTAATTAATTGACTACTTCAACTAGAGTAGCTGATTGTATCCCTCAAGTTTTGATTTAGATTGTCAGAGACAGCCTGCTAAAGCAGTTAACATACTAAAATATTCAGTTCCTGTATTAGGCTGTAAATTTAAGTGTTCCACAAATTGCTTTCTATACCTTGTTGTGCATGTTTTTGACTGGGATCTATTGTTTTAGGGTTTGTTTCTGGTGTGCTTTGGGCAATAGCCAATTGCTGCTGGTTCATGGCCAATCACTACCTCAGTGCTGTAGTCAGCTTTCCAATAATTACCGCAGTAAGTATATGAAAATAAAATCTGTCATTAGAACTGAAGAGTTTCTTTTCAGTTTGTGGAAGAAAGTTGAAAATTGGCACTTGCTGTTCTGTAATAGACATTTCCTCTTATTTTGCTTGTCTGTCTTAGTCTTTGTTTGTATAGGAACATATATGATTGACAAGCACCATCTTGGTCCATGCTAAGTGTGAAAACACAGGAGCTGAAAGCATAGATGTTTAGGTTAAAATAAAAAGCCAAGTTCTGTAACATTATTAAATAGTGAATTCAGATGATGAAAAGATTGTATAAATTCTCTGACCAGCTAGGTAAGTATTTTCATTTCAGCAGATAAACTTTGCTCTGCCTTTCTCCCTTTGTAAATTTCATCCTTTAAGACTCATTTTGCTAAATTGAATCATATATTTTTCTTACCGCAGTTCTTGAACCTATTAAAAAAGTAATGTATTGCCGAAAATAATGACCTTGTTCAAATGAAAGAATAATAAATTTTCCTGATGTTATATCTGTAAAGTACAGTACGTTTACAGAAGCTGCATAAATTGTCACTAGCAGTCTACTGTTAGTACTGTAGCTTGCCAGTCTAATAGATGATGCTTTGGCTTTGGGTAAATTTTGGCAAATGAAAGCTCTTAAGTGTCAAAACCAAAGTTCTGCTGAACGGACATATTTTGTCTGCAAACTAATGAAACAGCATTAGCAGGCATTAAGCTTTGTCTCAAGATGCAATGAATCAGAGTAAACTCAGTAAAAAAAGACTCGGGATCATTCTAACTAGGAATTGAAGAACTAATAGAAAGCAGATTTAGTAACTGGTTATTAGTATGCCTACAGGGAAAGGATAAGAAAACACAAAATGAAAAGTGTAAGGACAGTGCTGGTGAGAAAATGCCTATTTGGACGACAGTTTGGGAACTGTCTTCCAACTCTACTTCATCCAGAGCAGATTTTAGACAGCTGTTCATCACTTCCTTTAACAATTTCCTTCACTTCTAAAAAGGAACTTAAGTTCTTCTAGCAATATGTATGATGGAGAAAGTGAAGTAAAACCCAAGCTACCTTATAAATAAAGATTGGCAATTCCATTAAGAAACAGTAGCCCACAAACACCTTCAGCACAAGACATTGTCTCCTGCAACCTCCATCTGTGTCCCATCAGCTGTATTGTCAATGGAGAGGGCAAGATTACTATTCAAACACCTGGCATGTACTTCTGAGAGCAGCTCCAGAGCCATTTTAGTGGGAAGCACCAACATCCAATTTTTGTGTCATACTGTGATAATATTTTCCCATCAGTCACTGGAATTGAGATCAGTACTTTCACAGGGGAAAGTATTTCCAGGAATGCCTGGAAATTATCACTATATATCACTCTGTTGCTGCTAGGAAATCTCTAAAACTGCGTCATTGATAAACGGTAGTTTTTGTGACCTTTCTGTCTGGCTTTGCATTTTGTCCAGATGCCTGGTGTCTAGGAAATAGTTTCATGTTCCAGTCTTTTGATTTCACACTGAGTGATAAACGCAAACTTTGTCCCACTAGTTAGTCATGATAATAAAGAAAATGTTAGGCAGAGTCATGGTAGCTGCCAAGACACCTGAATAGTCTTTTGAAATGTAATAACAGATGAAAGTCTATAGTTTGGATTAAGATGAGGCTTGTCGCTTGGAGACTACTGAAAGAATGTATAACAGCCACTGCAGTTTAATTTAGAAGGAAATTGTGCCTTCTCTGAAAATGTCTTGCACTCTAATCTTCCTGGAAGATTTTTTTTTTTCATAAAGATTTTGGTGATTTTCATACTTTTGCCATGAGCCCTATAATTATACAGAATAGGAATGTCTAAATTTGCCATTCAGACAAAATTCATGAAACCTGAAAAACATAATGAGAAGATGGAAGAATTTAAGGAAATACTGTGATGTACAAGTGAATCTTATTTTTTAGGGTCCTGGCCTTGTTGCTGCAATGTGGGGAGTCCTTGTATTCAAAGAAATCAAGGTAATGCACTGATACCTCACTAATCTCTTCCTTCTGCTTGAATCTCCGTCTAAGAACATCATGACCTGATGCAGAGTTAATTCTCTGAGATTTCTCCTCCTTACATGTGTTAGATAGTGAAGCTAAAAGACATAGCATGCAATACTAAGCTTTCCAAAAAGACAGAGAATCTTGTTTGATGAAGTTTTGCAGAAATGAAGCCATGAATTCCCAGTGTGTATGTGCAGCAGTGGGAGGCAGTGAAGACAGTCAGGAAAGACAGAGGAGGCAGGATACAGAGCATAGCCCCAAATCAGTATGTTTGAGTTCCTTCTCTCAGTGAGGGTAGTGGAAGGCACTACCCTCAAGAAGAGTTGTTGTAAGAGTTGTTACCCTCAAGAAGAGTCAAGTTCTTGCAAGAATCACATAGCCCAGTGGATTACACATTTTGGGTCAAAGTCCCCAAGGACCAAAGGAAAAAGGGCAGAGGTTAATTAGCCCTGCTAGTTACTGTGTCATGCAGAGGTTCCTAAAAGATCTATAAGTGATGATGCGCAACAGACTAATCTACTGCATGTTAATACACATGGTACAAATTATTTTTCTCATGGAGTTTCAGCATCAAACACTAGGAGTGCAGTCCAGGGATCCCTCAGTTTCTCTGTCCAGGATTCCTAGACTCCTAATGTGCCACTGTAGATTATCTTACCTCATATTTTTAGTGATGGTGTGAAATGCAAGACATCCTTGGAGAAGGGACTAGAAGCTGTATCTCTACCACTGCAAATTAATGTTGTGTCCACTAGAAAACCATCACGTTCCTTTTCCAACTCTTTGTGACTCATGTCTTTCATCCTTTCTGTATTTTATAACACTTAAAAGTTTAGTGCTTAAAGATAACCTCAAAATAGAATGAAAGTCCTTTACAAATACCAAAAGTAAGTTAACTTTGTGAATATTGAACTGGTTTGCGAAACAAAAACACTTCCACTGTATAAAAATAACATGAAACAAAGTTTACCATTTCACATAACGGATGTATAATCATAAAATGTCATTGTATAATCATAAAAATCATAAGTCATTATAATATATATAATTTTAAATATAACTCTTAATTCTACAATTTACCTCTTTTACATTTTACCTCTTACCTATCTGTTATAGCAACATAATGTTTTTCTCTGCTTTTGGTTATCCAGGGACTGAAAAACTACCTGTTGCTCACAGTAGCATTTTGCATCATTCTGGCTGGATCCCTCTCTACAGCTTTTTCTAAAGTTTGAAAGCGTCATTTCGACCAGTAGATGGTGCTACTTTCAAATAAAATCACTGGTAAAGAAGCTTGCATCATAAGACATGTTTTGTAGGACATGTCTGTTTCTGCTCCTGAAACCATCCTAAAGACAATATTGGTGTATTGCAATAAATTATATTTCTCAGAAGATAAATCCACTACTTACCCTAGCTTGTGTCAGGCGAGGAGAGAGAAAACAATTGGTACATGTTTCCATTTGGCATGAAAGAAACTCTTGAAATAGATGTTTCTGCATTGCTTGGAACAGTGGCAATATCAAGAAATTGTGTTAAATGAAGCTAACTGAATTTACAATAACTGATTTTACAATAACTGATTTTCTAGTGATCAGGTATTACACTCACTTCCTCATAAACTGCAATTCATTGGCTATAGTGGCAGATAAAGGGATTTTATTTCTTAATTTGAAATGCTTTTGATGTTTGCAAGATTTCTTACACTGTTCTGCCTTACTTTACTATATAATGTGCATTGCAAAATATTCTTTTTGGTATTGATACACAAAAAGATGTGAAGTATTTTTTAAAACTTTTTATAATTTTTTTTAATTACTGGTTTACATAAAAGCATTATCTTCTAGCCATTTCCAATCACAGAAAATTTTAAAGGACATACAGGAAGAATGCTGCTCTAAAGTAAATATCTAATGATTGCTGGTAATCTCTTTTGTTTAGCTACCAGAACATTATGTAGAGATCAGGACCATGATATGAATAGCTGGATATTATTTTCTAAAATTTCTGTTCTGTGGTACTTTAGAAATAAACATTGATTTTGTGTAACCAGTGGTGTCTCAGTATAAGTATGTGGTTGAAAGTTTGCTTCCAAACAATGTCAGGCATGTTTTTCCATATAGCTTATTCAAATCTTCAAAAATAGATATGTCAATATTTATTACACTGAAACACCATGCTAAAATTAGCAGATCATTTAGGCCAGTGTTCTACCCAGAGCAGAGTAGATCATCGCTGTCTATATCATTGTGACACTTGTTTCTTTGGAATAATAATCAGAAGAAGTAGGTTTTGCAGGCTCCTCTTTTAGGCAGACTAATCAGTTTTTAACCACCCATCCTGCTTGAAAGTCCAAAGGAGCTCTCCCCAAAAAGCAGTGTATGTCTGCTATGCCATGACCTCCACTGGCATGGAGATCAGTTTCCTTCTCATTGCAGTTAACCTTTGTAAATACAGAGCAGGTTGTACAAACATCCATTAGCCCTCTCTTCTGTACATTGGACAAGCTCCATTCCCGCAGTCCTCCTTGCTTCTGAAGTGTTTGTCCTTCTTGCTCTGCTTTGAACTCTGTAATCAGACTAGATCCCTCTAGGAAAACCAGACAAGCAACCAGATGACAACAAGAGGAGCAAGGGGATTTTCTTCTCTGCAGTTTACAGGCTGCATTCATAGTTTCACATCACTATATGATTCCTTTTGCCACCACAACTTGATGCTGTTAACATGTTCATATGGCAATCCAGAAGTTCTGCTTTCTCCTCCACCCTTCTTTGTCTACTCTTAGCAGATCTTATCCTAGAAGTGTTACTATGTCTTTCCCATCTCATATTATTTATTCCTACCCAGCAGTCAGAAAAAGATACCATATTTTAGCAGAGCAAGGCTTTGCAAGGAGAGAAGACCACGGGATGGGAGTAGATGAGGCTGTGCAAGGACACGAGGAGGTGAACACATCTCCCTGTGGAATGGTGCTGCCTGCTGGTTGTCTTCAGCAGCTGCTGAGCCCTATGGGCACGGGCTCTTTGGAGTCACTGGTCAGGCTGTGTGAGCTCTGCTTGGTAATCCAGATCCCCAGCTGTGCAAGGGATGGAAAAGCAACATTGCTCACGTGGAGTCTCTTATCCTTAGCTGCAAGCCGCTGTGCCACATCCTGCGCTGAGGTGAAGGAAGGCAGGCCTGGTCCAGAGCGCCTACCAGGGGCTCCGCTTTGGCAGGTGTCACAGGTTTGCTCAGATTGAAATGATAAAGTGATGGGAAATGCAAAGTTAATTGCTTATTGTTAGGGCCTTAATTAAAGTATGTGTTTGTGGCTCCATTACCAAATTTATGAAATACTTCCTTAGTTGTTTTATTGCATCTACCTTGCCAATAGCAAAAAGCACTGCTTGCATCTCTTTCCTCTGAGAAAATCCTGTGTGGTAGATCATCAGGATTTATGGCTTTATTATGTATTTATTCCCAAATATTTTCTAGGCATGTCTTCTTGGAATATTTTGAGTAAATAATCCAAGATACTCATAACTGAGAGACTGATATTAAACATGTCTGGGATAATCTAACATTTTACAGAGTTCTTTATTCAAAACAGTCTGGCAGCAACTGAATTTAGAAAGAGAATTTTCTACAGCTCATATAAATTATTGTGGCTCTGTTTATATCAGGGAAGCTCCATGTTTTTGTATCAGTAGAACAGCTGGTCCAGAATATTTCTAATGTTTCTTTAAATATTTGCTATGTCTAACTGAAGGAAAAATACCAAAGTAGAACCAAGAACAATGTTCCATGGAGCAAATTACATTTTCAGATATTTATTTGGGTCTCTCTAGAAAATTTATGAGAACATTTTTGAAGATAATTTGTAAATTAGTCTATGAATATCCTTGGAAAGAAATTAGGCTTCAAAACTGCTATAGCCTTGGGGTTTTTTAAGGCCCTTTTTTTGTGCTGTTGGAAACCATGGAGGTCTGTATCGCCATTTTAGATTTTCTACACCTATTTATTCATTTTCTGTGCTTTTTTATCAATTCATCATCTTAGACTAAATGTACTATGAATATTGAATCTGCCAGAAAAAAAAATAATCTGGCAAAGGGGTTTGTTCTAAGATTAGTGAGAACTTGCAATGGAAAATTATTCGAAGTACCAGACTTCAAAGCTGCCACCAGAACACTACAGAAGAGCCTACTACACTACAGGTTCAAGTAACTGAGCTGGAGCTGCCTGCCGTGTGCCGTGACCTCAGCTGTGCAAATAGCCCAGCATGTGTTTGCATATAGGTGCATGAGCCACGCGCTGAAATAGAGACTACTAATCAAGAGAGATCTGGGTGTCATTGCAGTCTGGAAATGTCAACTGGGTGATTAGCAGCAGTGAAAAAACATTAGGCTCTTAGAAATTGCTGAACAGTAAAGAGCAATGGGATCAGTGCACAAGGTCGGTTACTGGTCTCAAAATTTGTATATAGGGGAATGTTTAAAAGGTGTAAAGAAACAGCTAAAGAATTATTCCACTATATCCAGGAGATTTTTTGCAAGTGATTTTTTAGGCAGTCATCGTGCTGGAGTGCATGGATAAGAGTGAGGCTTCTCAGTAGGGTGTTGACACGGAGGTGCTGAGCGAGCGTCTTGCCAACCAAGAGGGCAGTCAGCCCCTGCCAAGAAGGATACGACTAAGGCCACAGAGGAAAGCTCTTCTGGTGAAAGCCGAGTTTGGAGGAGCGTGGGATTTGTACTTCTGCATCCTACTGGATTGCATGAAGTGGAGGGGCTGGCTGAATCGCTCCCTTCTAACTCAGTGAAGTATTAAGGATTTCTCTTGTCTTAGCCTGGATTCCCTGCATCGTTTGTTTGTCTCTCTGGAATGAAAGTAGTTAGTGTTGAGGCAGTTATTTGTATATAAAATTATGATTTCTCTGTTCGAAGAAAACAGTACTCATATTTTAATATTATAGGGTTTTTTTTTTATATGTATGTAATTCTCAAAGACCAAATGAAGTTAGATTAGCCTTCAGAAAGTACACATCTCAAAAGACTAATTTTTACCTAATTCCCATTTGCCTTTGTGGAAGAGTGGAGTTGAGGGATACTGCTTTTTGGCCAGAGTAATGTCATCTCAATCCGTGTTTAGCTTAATGTCAAAAATAGCCTTGTAGAAGAGGAGCTTAATTAAGTCCTCTGATGCATAAGTATTTATTCAAAATTAAATAGATCTATAAGACAAACTATAATTGAAACATGAAAATCTTCATTGCCATTTTAATATTCAAAGTTCTACAAATTGAAATTACTTCTGTATAAACTTCAACAGCCATGAACATCATCATAAATAATAATATTATAATACATCTATAGCTGCTTTCATGTCTTATCAAATATTTGTTGAGTGCATCTTAAGCCTTAATCTTATATCTGATTACTGCATTAGTGAAAAATAGGTCTGTTGCCTTATTGCATTCATTTTTTTCTGTTTATAAAGATAAAACTACATTTACTACAGTTATAGATGCTAGGAAAGGTTGACCAAAGAAACAATCTGAAGATTTATTTATTACAGGAACCGCAAAAAAGCAAAACTGAAAACATTTGTTAATTTGTGTGTGTGTGTAGTATTATTATTCCAGCTTATGAGGAATTTTAATGGCCTGTGTTTTAGTTCCATTTTTTTAAGAATGTTTCCTTAAAGCAAAGAATGAAAATGAAGAAAATGGTATAGCGTAACTTCATGTGCTGCTGGGAGGTACCTCAGCTGCTAAACTGCTAAGACATTATCTGATATGAATGATGTGAGTACACAGAGTTGTTTTAATTAACAGTCATAAGTAGCAATTTATTGAGCTAAGAGAACTTTTTTGCTTAACTCCAAAACACTGTCACATCTTTGAAAGTGTCATGGTGATAGGAAAACAGTGTTATGGAAACACAGAAAATTCAAATATTATTATTATAGCAAGCTGTTCAGCTGTGGTTGGATAGAACATTGCCATGTTATTGCAATGTTATAAATTGTGTGTGTTTATCATTTCAGGAGTTTAGTTCAGAACCACCACCATGTGCTCGTACTGCTGCTTCTGATTTTCCTAATGGACATACGGGTAACTGTTTATTTTGTTTCAGGACCCATAATCTGCCTTTTGAAGTTTCATTCCTAGCAGAAATAATCAGGCTAGGCTTAATGCAAGAACTCTGGCAAACTGAGGGTATACATACCCTCCTTGGTCTAGGAGGGTCACTGAATCCAAGAGTTCAAACAGTTGTGTTGCCAGAGAAGACATGAGATCCGAAACACCCGTGTCTTGTTTGGGGCTCTCAGGTGGAGATGGGCGAGAGCTTGCAGAGCTCCAAGCACACGGACCCTTCCTATTACTTGACAGGATGTTTTCTTCCATAAATTTTTGCCCTGACTAAATGGTATTTTGTCTAATAAAAATCAAATGTCCATTAGGTCACTCTCTCATTGTCTCTAACAGACAAAAATGCTGCAAATGGTGCCAAGGTTGGTTCAGACCTATTAAAATAATTACAGTAGATGTCACGAATGGTCAGACTAAAATGCTCAATGAGGGAAAGAACTGTAGGTTCTCCTCCTCTTGCATGTCTTGGAGGTCCTGAGGTATGAGGTGAGAGGTGAGCTGGGCTTAAGCAGGTTGAGAAGGAATTTTCATTTCCTTTAATATCCACAAAGGTACTGCTAGATTTCTCTCACCAGTGCAAAATGGCCAAGTGGCAGGAGAACAGACTCACAGGAGGGCAGTGGGAGGACACAGACTCATCAAGATAAATCTTCTGGAAAGCTTCCATGGAGGGTAAGAAAGGTAGTGTCTGCCTGTCCCTGTCCAGAGAAGTTTGTTGGCATGGCATGGAAGGCAGGCTGCCTTCCTTTGCTCCCGCTGGAGTCTAAAAGCATTAAAGCCACACAGTAAACTTGTAAGACTATTATCCAAACTGATTGAGGAGTGAAGTACCTGGATCCACCATGGATCAATAAGAAGAGTTAGAGGACATAAGCTGATGTATGCTGAAGCTGAAGTATGACATATATTAAAGTACATTTTTCTTTCAGTAATAGAAAGGTATTATCCATGTAACAATGTTTATTTTCTTCATAAATACAGAGGGATTTTCTTTGTTGATTTGGAGAGTTTTAGAAAATTGCCTATCTGAAGCAATATAATTTCCTAGATTTTAATAGGACTTAGACTGTTGAATGTATACTCATTCTGAGAGCCAAGAAATGATTTGACCTGATCAGTTTTTAACAGAGCTATGCCTATAACAGGTGAGAGAAATGGGCTTAATCCACTGCCATCTGTGAAAGGGTTAATTAGATTCCTAGTTATTTGTAGAGTTGCTTAAGCTATTAGCTATATGTAAGTCACCTGAGAAATACAGGGCTCCTACCACTGCCATCAGGACCTGCTTTCCAAGATTTTATTTGTAGAATACCGCATTAGAGAAGGCTGTAATTCATAAATGCCCACTAAAACAGGTCATATATTTTCAGCTCCTGGAGGTTTTGCAGACCATCTGGTGAAGGTAGGCATTGTTTAATGGTCTTAATAATTCTTTGAGTTTCATTGTACTTGTCTTTCCACCTAATTGGAAGACTGAGTTATTTCAGTCCTAATAATACCTTTCTTAAAAGTCTGTTATGAATATCCAATATCTTGCTTACATGTTATAAGGAACGTGAGCACTGATACAAATCTGAACTGAACAATAGAACCCACTGAATTCTGTGGCTGACTTGTTACTAGTGCCTTAAGGAGAGCTTAGGGGTATCAGGAGTGAGAACTACTGAAGTTTGAAAAGAAACTGCGAATACTTAGATGTGATGTTTCCTTAGAAATGAAGGGGACGATATAAACAAACTCAACAAATACTTCTCTAGTATTTGTTTGAATTCAGCTAGTAGTTACAAAACTGCTCTAAGATTTGAGGGTGTTCTGTTTTCCTGAATTTATGAGGACTATGTTTAAGGGACTTTCTTCAGAAAGATGTAATGGCAGGAAAACAACTCTAAGGGGGTAGTCTTTGAGATAGGTGAATTAAGCAGAAGTCATCAAAGAAAGCTTGCAGTGTCTATTTGTGCTGCTTACATTGCAGGATTTGCTTGTGGTGGAATGTAATTTTGCAGATTATTGTTCCATATCTGAAAAGTTTTAAAGAAGTGGTGGACACTAATCCAATGTGACAGCTAACAGGCATAACCAATGTATTACTTGTCAAAATGCTTTTGCTAATATAAAGTTTTCATTTTCATTTCATTGCTTTTTGTCTGATCTTGTATTTTCAGGCAAAAGTGGTAGAATATTTGTATCTTTTTAATGACAGCTTTTTGTGAATAGTTAGATTAAATTAGCAAATCTCAACCGATGGACAAGATTTTATGTTTAAGTCTAGGACATTAATTGGAAAGTTGTTGGAAGCAGGAAAGGTTCTTATGAAATGTTTTTTTTTTCCCTTTTATTCTGAAATATCTGATGCTATGAGCCTGACAAGATAATGGTATAATTTAATTAGCTATCAATTTGTATGATAACCAAGTAGTCTCTTACAGCATTTTGCTGCTACTTTGTACTCAAGAGACTGGATAATCAGGTTACTTGATAGTGTTCCTTCCTGGGAGGAGATTATCCTGCCTGGTAAATACTATTCCATATTATTACATAAAAATCTATTCTATGAAAATGTTCAGCTTTCAAAGCTGAATTGAGCATGGGTCACAAAGCACCCAGACCTTTGCCTTCACATTGCAAATATGCAAGCATTATTCAGGAACAGATGGTTTAATCAATATCTAAGCATTAATATAAGACAAAGAAGGCTTTCGTGTTTAAAGAAATATTCTTGAACTTTCCAGATAGATAAATCGAACAGATCCACATCTGAGAACTAGGCTGCTTGATTCTGTGTCTTACCTAATGCTGGCACTACCACAGCTAAGAATTTACACCACTTTTAAATTCAAAGCAATGCAATAAGGAAACACTTCTTAGAAGATCATTGCAAGGGAAAGCATATGTTCCTCATTGTCAAAAGAAACATCAACAAAGTAGAATAAAAATGTATTAGATTCTTGACTATATGCCTCGGTGTTTTTTTGTGAGTATGCAACACCACTGAAGATGTCTACTTCGATATATGATCAACTGAACAGGGGTCTCAGTTTTGCTAGAGGATTAGATTACTGCTTCGTTCCTGTGCTTGGGACTAAACAGGGCTATTATTTAGGCACTGTCTAAGAAAATGTTCAAGAAAAAAAGACCTTAAAAAACATTTTACCTAGTAAAAGTATGTGGATATAACTTGAACTGTAACATGTGTTGGTTTAAATCTATCTACTGTCACATTCAAATTGGTCATTTCTGCTTCAAGAAAAGATAAATAGCCCTGGATGTTATCATAGAGAAGAGGCCTATGGAGGCCTACTTGGTAGTAGTTGTTAGCCACCAAAAAGCAAGGATATTGTCTTTCAGGATGCTCAGCACTGAATGTGGTTAAGAATTGGAGGGGACAGACAGACATGAAGTAGATACTTTATGTGTAATTTGGTAAGAATAATAGTGGGAATAATGTAGCATGAGCATCGTGCATCTTCTACTCTGTGGCAAGAAGAACATGCAATGGTTTGTGCTTAGAAGCTTTGTTTTGCTTTTGAGGGGGACAAGATTTTTCTCTACCATCTTCCTCCTCTCTTTTAACTTTTCGTGACCTCTTGTATCCAGTTGCACGTGTGTGTTTTTCCTCCTGAAGGGCTGAACCCCTCCTAGCTGCCACCTTTGCAGCGAGTCCGACTATGCTGCTCTGCAAGTCTATTGGAGCAGGCAGGTCAGAGAAATGAGCTTGGCTTCTAGGACAAAAATTGATAAAACAGGATACATCTTTAACAGTCTCACAGAATGGGTCTTTGGTGCTTTGCATAAAGCTTTTATTTCTTTCATTTTCTAGAAAGCTCGGTTGGCATACACTTTTTTTTTTTTTTTTCCCAGAATGTTCTTTATTACTCTTTCACTTTCTCCGTATTGTCTGTTGTTTCCTCTGGCATTACTGAGATAGAAATTTGAGTGTTTGCATAAGTAAAGCTGGGTATAATTTCAGAATATATCACCCAAGAAACAGTTTAGCAATGAAAATGTGAATTGAATGAATTGAAATAATTCTTCACAAGGTATCTTTGAAAGAACAAGAGAGGAGTTACTGGTCAAGAAGACCTGAACTCCAAATGCAGAAGCAACATAATAATATGTTGGTTTCATAGTAAGCCTCAAAGTAAACCAAGAATGATGGGAGTCTCCCTAACAAATAGAAAATCAGTGGATCAGCAGCTGGACCTTGGTACCTATTGCTCCCAAAGGTTTGGCTGCAGCAGATAAATATTGTGCAAAAAGCTCACAGCACTAAAATATAAGCCTTTTGTGGAGACCCGCAGGACTTGGAAAATAGCTTGTCTGTCCTTGTACCCTGAAGTTTGTCTGTCCTTGTACCCTGGCACTATGCAGTTTAGTAGATGTTCATCTTTCACTCAATAAATAGCAAACCACCTGCAAGATTCCCATAGGAGGCAAATTACACCTTTATTTTCCTTTCTTTGCTCTTGGGGCTTTCTTAAGGCTGCTCTGATCTCAGCCCCACTGGGCTCATTTGATGGCTAAAAATTAAAACTGAGGACAGCCACAATGCACAAGCTGAGGACAGCCACAATGTGGTGACAGAGACTCCTCAAAGTTTCCCTGGGTGCCTGCGCTGGGAAGATCGGGCCTGCGCTGGGAAGATTGGGCCTGCACTGCCTGCCAGCTTCCTTGGGAAGTCACAGTCTTTTGAGCCATGGAAAAGGCACAGAAACAGAATAAGCAATCTTCTCTTTTTCCATCTGCCAGCGTACAGATAAATAATTAATTGCTAGAGAAGAAGATGGATTATGATCGGAAATATATGCTGTGGAGAAGTGCTTTTCAGCCTGTGAACTGTTTTAAAGACATCTGTGAAAGGTACTAAGCCTGCTATCAAGTAGGCTTAAGTTTGCTATAAATAATTTAAAGCTTCGCTAGTTAGCACTCCACAAATCAAAAACTGCTAGACATATCCAAAGAGATATTATTGTGAAGAAGGGAAGGGAATCTGTAGGAAGTGTTGTGGCCCTAGCTCAAAAGAGGTGCTGCTCTGCGGTGCTTCACTGCATATACACAAATAAATGCACTGTTTCTGAAGAGCTGTTACAGAGCAGTGTTAAAAAAAATTGGCTAGAAAGTTTGAGAGTATTGCAAATAGTCATCTCTTGAGTAATAATAGAAAAAAATAGAATAAAGCAACAAGCAATATTTTTCTCTAGACTCCCTCCCTTCTAAGCAGAAGCAAATGATTTATATCTTTAAAGCCTGGAAAGGTTAATCACTTGCCAGAAAATAGGAGTAGGGAGAATAGTCAAGCAAAAAGAGCTGAAGATGTCAAATGTCTGGAGATAAAGCAAAACAACACAGCAAATGCTGCTGTGTTTCTCATATTGCTGGGAATTGTCTTGGTGCAGACAGCTTAGTGTTTAAATTTAAATAATAAATTACCTTTTGCATAATGGAATAAAAAAATCACTTCAGAAGTGATAAAAGAATATGGTCAGTGTTTAGATTTTGACTGACCATTATAGTACAGATTGTGAGTTGCTTTCCTCTCTGAAAGTGCTTGCCCAGGAAGAGGCAAATACAGGCTTA
The DNA here is from genome assembly GCA_032353885.1 of Nothura maculosa. Lineage (NCBI taxonomy): Eukaryota > Metazoa > Chordata > Aves > Tinamiformes > Tinamidae > Nothura > Nothura maculosa. The sequence goes on from JAUBOD010000572.1 coordinate 3,468,019, forward strand.
ATTTATTCTCACAGCTTCACAACTCTGAAAATATTCTGTATGAGGAGACACTCAGCAGTTTGATGGTACTTATAGCCAGGGTTAATTTGGCCATTACAGGCACAAATCTGTCTTCAAAGATATCATTTTTTTCTCTTTAAAAGCCCTGCCTGGGTCTGTCCTTCAGCATTAAATGGCGGGATTTTCAAAACTTGGCTCAGAAATCCTTAGGATAGGTTTCTATGTAGACATTGTAAAGGTATCAGCAGGAGATGTCTACAACATGAACATGAGGAGCAGGGGAAAATGATTATTTTTTTGAATTTTATAATAAAAAAGTCAATTACTCTCAAATTTCTCTTTTCAGTGGATTAGTGTAGTTCTGACTTTGAAAATGCACTTGATGATTTTTGAGAAGTGTGAGGATATCTCAAGGTTTTATGCTGTTTTGTAACTGCTTTTTCTCTCCTAGTTTGTTTCGTGCTGTTCCCAGTTTTCATGACTTGCAGCTAAGCTTCTGTCTCCAAAACATGTGAAAATTCAGAGGAGCTGATCTGCAAAATGTAAATGTGGCGTTTGTTCTTCTGCTATTATTTTATCACTTTATAATCTGCAATTACATTATTGGAAAAGACTTCTGGTAAATTCAGATTTAAAGGAGTTTTAAAGGTTTCTTTAAGTCATATTCTTATTGCACACTATCATCCACTTGGCAGTCATGGTGCTGTTGTACATTGTAGTCTGCTTTCCATTCACTGGGTTCCTTCAGACCAGTTAATGTTCCTGGAAGCCAAGCCAATCCTGAGATAATGAGACAGGGAATGAGTTTTGGCTGATGGCCACTGCATAGCTGACAATGGAGCCTTTCAAGCAGGAAAGTTTTTCCACGTAGTACGTTTTGTGATGGAAACCAGATTTATTGCTTAAATGACTTGACCCTTTGCACTGTGGGGTCCAATTCGGTTAATTTTGTGAAGGATTTTACATCCTAGGTCAATATGTCCTGTTGATACAGTAAATGATCTGTCCTACATTTTAGATATACCAGAGCAACATTTAATTAAAATGCCTGCATTCTGTATAATGTAACAACAGACCTGAGGCCAATCCTGGCCTCCAGGGAAATTATCTACGTTAACCAAAAGTTATTTTCTCTCTACATTGTGGAACTGTTTCTTTTATTAAACTTATTAAAGCCATTTTAAGCTTTGATGTTCTGCAGCTTTTTGGCTGATGTTTTCATCAGGCATTATTCATCCTTCTAAGAAAGAGATTCTTAGGTTCTTTTCGTTCTATTTTTTTTCAAAGCAAATGCTGATACTTAGTAATTTATTCCTATTTTAAATTAAGTATATTTAAAATATATCCAGGTCCCAAGACCTGGAAATGATCGTCTTCTATTCACTTTATCCACAGAGCAGAAGCACAAGCACTGGTAGTGCAAGCTTGTTGGTATTACCCTGAGCTAACACCTGCTAGGTGAGAGAGTTCTCGGTTCCTTATGCCCACTGAATTTTCCTCTCGTCATCCTTATTTCAATATTAATCAGAGTGCCAAAGGTATTAACCAGCTTTCCTGTTCCTGCCAGTTTAGTGATGTGTTGCTCTCAACATGCCTATGCATGTTCAGATTCTGAGAGATGATCAGAGGACATGGGTTTAGTATGGTGAAGAAGTAATCCAGAAGGGCCTTTCTTTCACTTTCCTGCAAGCAAGCATGGTGATCAGTAAGGAATTGATTTCAGACAAGCTTGTAAAGAATTTTGATGACTTCCATCAGAGGAGGCTGTCTACTGCACGGACCAAGAGAGTTTTGACATTAGTGTGAATAAAGAACTGGCCTAGCCCTTGCTAAGACAATATGTCCATAAATTTTAAGATCATCTTTTGAAATGCACCATGATAGTCTTCATTTTAATGCCACCAAACACTATTTTTTGCTTTGGAGGCATGCAATGCATACCTACTTTTTTCTTTTTTTTGTGAGAACTTGCACATCTCTACAAACACAGAGATTTGCATATTCTATAAACATATTCATTTCTTCAGGCCAAATAACAGTATTTTTGATGACAGAACTCAGATGTGCAGTGTAGGACTATGACTGCTGAAATAAATTGGATTTGAATTGACTGCTGAAAGAAATCGGATTTGAATTGCCAAAGATTAAACATATTGTTTAAGTGAATATAATACAGGAGTCTTGTGGTTAGATGTTACATTTTCCTTTTTTTGAGCTCAAACTAGGGGTGTGTTTGTTCATTATGTCTTTTACAATTACAGATAATAAGCAATAGCTAGAATGGGCAGCTATAATACTTTACTCACATTTCTTAGCACATTAGATGCTTTCCAGATAATGCCTGTAGGATAGGTCTCATAGCAGGACACCTCATTCCCCTTTCAAGCACTGTTAGTAATAAAGCAACTTCATGTGTTTGGAGTGGCATTTCCCACTGCCCTGTCATCACAGGCAACGATGTCACATTATCGCTTCCAGAAATGTAACAAGCACATCTTGACTTTAATTAGGTTTCTCATCTCTGCTATTTCTAAGTAAGTGCCTCGAGGATTCAACAACCTCTTTTATTGTGATGACTAGCGGATTTCTTCTCTTTTGTCCCAAACTTGTATCTGGCCACCATGTGCTCATTTGTTCTTAAGTCAGCTCTGTCTTACAGCTCTTCTCTAGGGGTTTTTATCCCACTAGATATATACCTACAGGAATCAAGTTTAATTCTCCTTTATCCTTCATTTTTTCTGAGCTAAATTATCCAATTCTTTTCTGTCCTACTATGTGGATAGACTGTACATCCCATTTATTAATTGTTTTAATAGCTCTTCTCTGACTGTACTGGTGTTACTTTAAAATTATTGCTCAGAAAAATAGGTGAAAACTCAGTTTAATATTTTTCATTTGTAGAGTTTCTTTCACAAAACAAGCCACTATAGCTGGAGTCGGTCTGAGGAGAAAGTAGATATGTGATCTGAAATGAAGACTGAAAATTTGGCTTGAGGATTTTATGGAGCTGATGTATGAAATATTAAACTCTTAATATCAGAAGTGACAGGAATGATGACTTCCATTCTGGAAGAATGACTAAGGCACAGAAGACTGTTTGCATTTCCTTCATCTATTTTGATTAATATTCATATTTAATCAAAATATGGCACAGATTTTTTTGTAGTTGAAGTGCCTCATATTTTTTTATTGCCCCAGCCACTGCTTTAATAAGGCAACTAGCTTAGCTGGACCTTCATCTTGGCTTGCTACCCCTACTTGCTCTATGAGAGAGCAGAGCTTTGTGAGCTATTATATGGAATTCCCAAGACAATTTCTTGCTTCTCACAAGAAGCAAGATATAAAGGAAGAAATTAGGGCTAGTGGCAGGAGGTGAATTCAGTAGTGACTAAATGTCACCTGCCAAGGTCTCGAGATTTGAATGTTTTTGTGGCACCAGAATTCCACATGTGGCCTGGACTTTTGCAAATGCATGTCTTTAATGCGATGTGACATTTCCTCACTCCTGACTTGGGAGCTGGAGAGCCCATTAAAGCAGTCCTGGTTTAAAAAAAAGAAGAAAAGAGAAAAAAGAAAAAAAAATCTCTGCGTATCATGAAATAAATGGACTAATCAAAGTGGAGCTTGGAAATTTTGTCAGATGAATTGTGACAACCATTAAACCTGCCAGCGAGGTGTGTGGGGATGTGCAGCGCAAGCCCTTCCTCTGCCTCCCGTGCATGCTGAGCACTCAGGAGGCCTCTGAACATCCTGGCGCCTGACAGACTTCCTGCAGTTTCAATTGCTCTAGCAGGTTGGGGAGGGGGGGGGGGGAAAAGAAAAAAAGAAAAAAAAAAAAAAGGTATCTTTTTTTGGGGGGGTTTTGATAAAGTTTCCTCATGTAGAGTGGCTTTATGGAAGAGGCACAGCACCTGTTCTCTGGTGCTTTCCCATTTGATAGCATTGGCTGCTGAATATTCCCTTCTGCGCTGCTGTTTGCACTCTGAGAGCATTAACAGTCCTCCAGCATTTGATCTTTTCTCCTCTTCATTTCTCAAGAGCTAAAAACAAATACCTCTGCCATCCAAATAATTCCTTGCCAAGACTGTCTTCTTTGGTTAATGAACTTATGATACTGACTGTTCTCCTTCTGGACTTTCTATTTGTCTTTTTCTTCAGAGTGGACTTCAAACTGAGTAAAATCTTAGTCCACTGAGATCCCAATTGCCATCTAGAAGAGCAGTTCTTAGTCTCTAGTGACTTTGACTGTTTGTCTTTGGACAATCTCTCCAAGTTCTCAGCATCACGTTAAATTTCCAAGTACTGAAAAATCATAGGTGACACATATCCCTCTCGCATGAGACACATAAACCACATACTTGTTTTCTGTAAGGATGAGTTTTGCACAGTAACTTTGTCCAGGTCTCTCTGCTCTTGAGAATGTCACGGAGAACGATATAAAGCCTCGTTACAGTTGTCATATGGCTGCAGTTACATTAGTCATGCTAAAGTGAAAAAGTGAAACGTTTTACCTGGCAGCTCTTCTCTGGCAGTAGGTAGAACATATGAGACTTGATTAAGATATAAAAGTTGCAGAAATAGGAGGTGGAAGGGAGGAAAAAAACGAGTAGCAAGTTACCAAGGTGGTTTGTTGTTTTTTTTTTTTAATGAAAATTTAAGCGCTTAGAACCTTAATCGTCAATTTTTACACTTAGAGCTGCAATCTTACTGAAACTCTGCCTGAGATTATTATTTTTTTTTAAGAATTTGTGCTTATATTTCAAGTAATAAAGAATTCATTGGACAAAATCACAACCTCATAGTAGTTTGGTGTTGACATCTCCTGTTGCCTCCTAGAAGTGCCAGTGAAGGCTGTAAGTAATAACGCATGTGGACATGCTTGCATCAGACAAGTTGCAACAACCTACATGTGTGTAGACTAGTTCACATAAGTTCACGTGCTCCCGGTGCTTTTAGATTCCTACTACTTTGATGATTATTAATAGCTGAAGTGAACTAATAGCTTATTTTGCAGCTGAGACTGGTAGAAAGCATGAGAATTGGGAAAGAAACGCTCTACTTTGATCAAAGGCTGTTTCAGAGAGTTCTCAGCTGGATCATGAGAGTTAATCCGGTTCTATGATACAGTTTTCAGTTGCTAAGACTTGTGTGAGGCCTCCACAGAACCCATATTGTGTGAGCACTGTGAGCTCAAAAGGTCGAGTCCACCCAATGTGCTTTGAAGGCTGGGTTGTTCTGGCCCCCCTACAACAAAATAAGCAATTCATCAACTAAGGGATGAACTGTGTTAGGGTGACCATCTGTGTATGCCCTGTTTATGTAAAACTCCTGTGTTTTTTTTTTTCTATAAAAAAATGTATCAAATTAACTGTAACACTGAGATCTTTGCAGAAGGAAAAATGTTTTGTTTTTATGGATTCTATAATTCCAACATGATTATGCCTGAATTATAAGCTCAAACTTCTGCCTGACCAATGAGGAGCATGTTTAATCATGTTGAAATACAAAAGTATGGTTATTTGATTAATTCAAAATAGCTCATTTCCACCTACTCGGGGTTTGTTTTCCCCCTCCCAGGTAAAACTGTTAGGAGTTTTCTATCCAGTATGGTTCCCTAAAAAGGAGAAAAGAGATGTTTAAACACTTAAAATATCTGCTTTTCTGCTTTAAGTGGAAGTTTAATGAGATTCCCTTTTCCTGGAAATTGTTTTCCTCCCTCTGTTAAGCCAAAAACCAGGAGCTGAAGCTGTAGTAGTTCATCTCATTTGCTAATCATCAGTCACTAGTGAGTAATTTTTTCTGAACATGTTTACTTTTTTTCTAGTTTTCACATGTAATATGCTGAATATTTGATAATAAAGTCCAGGCAATTCAATTAGCTTTTACTAATTTTGTGAGATTGATAATTTAATAACAAATACAACACTATCAGAATTCTTGAATTCAATATCCCATCTTGAAAAACTTAAATTTCTTTAGTAGATTAATTAAAGTGAACAACATGTTTTCTTGTCCTTTGTCAAACATTATTCAGACCAACTCCATTGAATTTTCAAGAAACTTAAACCATGAACTTCTATCATCTCCAGGATTATTTACCCTATGAATGCTTAGTTTGAACTCTGCTATGGTCAATGGTAACAGATTTCTAATTAGCTTAAAGATTGGATCTTGCCACTTTTCTGTGGTTTTGTTTTGGATGGAGGGGTTGTTGTCATCATTTCCCTCCTCCACCCTCTGGGAATGGTCATTTGTTTGTATAACTTTTGTGACCGGTATTAGGATTCTGCTGCATACCTGGATGTGAGATAGTTCATTCACTCAAGCCTGAAAATGTCATTCTTGAATCACTTGCCTATTTTGTGAGGAAGGATAAGATGGGGAATTTTCTTCTGTTGAAAAATAAGAAATTCCTGTTATTGTGATTAATTGGGGGCAGTAGTGTTACTGCAGAATGTTATGCACTGTTAAGTAACACATTATTTTTATTACAGATATTGGCATAACAACCCCAAAAGCAATGTACTACTTCTGTTTTTATTGCTCCCTCCTATTCTTTGAAATGAGGTCTCTGAAAAATATAGTGGTATTTTTGGTGTGCTTCATTAATTATCATAGAATCTGAAAGAGTTTGCTGAAAAAAAGATAATATCCCAAACTATGTGTTACTCGAAGCAAATCACACTCTTTCCAGCTTTTGTTTTGACATGACACAGTGTCAGGAAACGCATCAGTCTTTTGTACAGATGAAAATCTTCTGAAGCATCATTTAAGAAGTGGTGGGGCTCAAACAGGACGAACTGATCCTTAGCTGTACAAGAGAGCAGAGTTCTTTCCAGTAAAACTAAGAAAAATAGCAGAGAACTAGATTGAAATGATAGATGTGTTTAAAAAATCTGTGTCAAGCCAGCACATGCTGTTGTGAACAGTGGTCAGGCAATTCCTGCAGCAACGAGGAGTCGGCTGCTCCGGTGCAGTGATGCTGTCCCTACTCACTTAGTGCAGATTTCTAATTGTCCTGAGACTCTCTGTGTGCACAGAGCAATCTATGTATTCTAGCAATTTGTCTTAAGTGGCTTTTCTGCTTCCTGTGTGACATCCGTAAACTAACACACAAAGTAGTAGTTCAGAAAAAGTCCAAAGTAAAGGCACAGATTTACTGGAGACTTAAGTTTCTGTAGAGAAACTATTGAATATCTTAAATCTTGGATAAGATTGTGTTCAAATTTCTGTTTCTCTACAACCTCTCTTCTTTGACCTTGGCACATACAACATGTTTGGATTTGTGAGGTGTTTGTCTTCCTTTTCTCTTCCCTTCTACTTGTTGGTCTGTTTGAATTACATTCTCCAGACTTTGGTTTCTACCTCTTTCACATGGAAATCCCACAGAGCAATTATATATCTTTTAAGAAATGCATTTTGTGATTCATTTGTCATATGTTCTATATAATCATAAAATGCTGTAGATGCTACCTGGAAATGCTCATTGCACTCATCTTGTAGTTAATTATATATTTTCATTTGTCATAAAAGAAATGTTGTAAAGATTTGTTATAAAGAGTTCCCAAGCGATTCTTGAAGCAAGGAAGGTGGGTGGAAATCTTTATCTTAAATTTCATGAGAAGTGGAGAACTGTTTCAGGAAATTACATTCCATTCCCCAAGCCCCTTTGTGCTTATGAGATTGCACAGATTGCTCTATTCATTAGAACATGTCAACCTGTTTCTGAGTGCAGCTGTCCTGCTGTGTGGCTTGGCATAAGGGAAATAAAACCATGGTCCTGATTCATCATATTCATCCTGATCATATTCCTCATTCATTCTTTAGGACTGAAATCCATTTATCTTCTACATTTACATCACACGAATATGACACTATCCAATCTGTCCTGAAACGAAAAATTTATCTCAAATCTTTTGTGTTTTCCAATGTTGGTACAACTTTTCCTCCTTGGTATTGATGTGTATAGTGTAAGTGGTATGTACAGTTAGCTGGTACAGTAAGCTGGTACTAAATAGCTGCTACTTGACGAGTTTTGTGTATTGCTTTGCACAGCTGATCACTTGAAGATTACTCAAGAATAACTCCATGTTTTACTTTATCTACTTGAGACCTAGAGTGAAAAATTCCTTTTGAAAACAGTTGCAGTGATCTCTTCTCCCTGTGTGTTCTTATTTATTTTTTCCTGAATGGTGACTGAGTTCTGAAGTGACCTTTTTCTTTCCTTGTGTCTCCAACTCTCTACAGTTCTCATTTGTCTCCTCAAGGGAAGCATCTATATGTCTGTGTATATATGCAGTGCAGAGAAAGGACTATATGCGAAGATTCCTTAGAGTCTGAAAAGTCAAAAAGTGAGTAGAGAAGGGCACAAGAAATTTCTTTTCTCAGCCAGAAATCTCACTAAGTTTGGTGGGATGAAATCTACTTTGGTTCCCAATGAAGAAACTGATTTAATACTGATCTAATGTATTTTTAAAGTAATAATAGTCTTTCAGATTTTGAGTGGAAAAAAATGTGAAATGAGAAGTGAAGAAATTGGAAATTTTTTCACTTTTCATTTTGCATTTTTGGAGTGTTTCTTTTAAAAAAACAAAGTCTTGTTCAATTGACTTGTTTGTAAAAACCAGCTGTTTTGAAAATAGGCTTCGCTCTTTCATTGCCTCCATAAGCACTTGGCTAACGTGGTGTGAGTAATTTGAGAAGCAGACTTTGCAGTGCCCGAGTCACAGATGTTCCTGTTGTCCTGCTCCCAAGGAAATACCACTGTCTTCTCAAAACAGATTAGGCTGGACAGGCTTTCCTAACCACAGCTCACAGGTATCCTTTTGAGAAATGGCAAGATCCAGTGACATTTCTGTTTTCCTGATTTGAAAGAGACGTGACAGCAAATTCAGCAAATTGATTCAGTATGTACTAATAAATAATGCATTTAATAATATAAGTTTCATAACCTCAATCAGAATTCATAAAATTCACACCTTTTTTTTAACTGACAGCTCTGGCATGGTAACTTTTAAGTTATTTCTTGTAGTATTCAGTTTTCATGACATCCCGGTATAATTTAATTTTATAGCATGTCTAAATTGATTTTATAGTGAATTATCTTAGAAGAGAAAAGCAGCAGTTATGAGTCCCTTCAGAAGAAAATGGGGAAAAAAAAAAAGATATTAATATCATGTCTACAGCTTTTTAATGAGGAGGTATGAATGTGCTAATCACTCTTGTTCCGAAACCATCAAAGCAAAGGCACATCAAGTAGCAGAAGTTCATAAAACTTAGATAAAAATCCCTTTCAAATATGTTGTTAATCTCTCCATATGTAAATTTACATTTTTAAGTAGACTTAGATATGCACATTGAAGATAGCTCTGGCTTATCTTAAAACGTTGTGACACATCTATTAATAGCAAGTATCCGTTTATGGAAAGTCAGTACCCAAATGAGTCAACTTTAAAACAACACTATCTAGCAATGTCAGAAACTCAGTGCTGTGGATATTTATATTTCTATTCTCTTGAACATTCCTGGTAGTTATTTCGTTTACCTGAGTCTGAGTAATTTGGCACTGCACCTAGGATGCCATAGAAATTTCAGGGTCCATATATAAAACTGTAAAATGATTTAATATTTTCCTGCTATACTAGAATAAATGCTTTTTCAATATTTTTTTTCAAAGTGTGTGAGGTTTCAGTTATTAGGCTTCAAAGTGGTCCAAGTCTATAAAAATTGAAGTCAATTGCAAGCAACATGGTTAAAGCTCAGGAAAAGAAAACCTGCAATTAAAAGTACTCTGCCTGTAAAACTATTAGCCAAATAACTTCATGGTATTGCCTTTGTGTAAGAAGGACTTTATTTTAACTAAATTTTGTTTTAGCCAAAATATGACGCTAGAAAGAGCACGATCTCGTGCCTTCTGTCTGCTGTGACTGCTACCCTGCAAAATCTTGGGGCAAGTTAATTAAGTTAATTTAGCATTTATTATTTAAAAAAAAAAATCTGGTAAAGTTGTGTGGCTCTCTTTTCCGCCTGAAAAAACAAAAGATTATTCATTTGCTTCTGGATTCAAGGAAAGAAATTGCTGAGGTCAAGTATGATTATGCCCAACTGTTGTATTTGAAAGGTTTTGACTTGTTCCTCAGGCAGATGTTTATCAATTCACTGTTTGATTAGAGAACAGAATTGTCACTTTTGCTAAAGATAATAGAAATATTTCCTCTGTGTGCAAGATTCCATGCTCTTTTCTTTATTTTCTTTCTTTCTTTATTTTTGCATAAGTAGCACCTATTCATGAACACAACATAAAACTCTTGTTTTGTGCAGCCCTGAAATGGAAGGGATGGAGCATTGCTTCATTCTGGCAACAGAGGAGATGGCAACTGCAGTCCAGTTAGTTCAGTGTTGAGTTCAGTGTTAAGTTTTAAATTAGCTTTAAAAACTAACAGAAGCTTTTCATTCGTATTTATTACCTTCAACACCCAAAAATCATCAGATGTTTAATACATATCTTTTGTTGACCTCTAAATCAACTAGTCACCTCAAATAACTTTAAGGTTACAAAGCACCTGTTTTCTCTACCACAGAAGTAATGCTTTGTAGCAGAAAGAATCATCTTTAAACCAACATGAACTAAAAATATTACTCTCTCAAGTAGGCATTTTAATTTTGATCAAGTAACCACTGGCCAAGTTAATGATGATGAATAAATCAAGGGTGTTTTCTGCAGATCTTCTATGATTGACAGTCATAATTCAGGAGTTGCAGGCACTTAGCAAGGTGCTGTTGAGTTTTCAACAAATTCTCCCTGGAAATTCAGACACTCGAAATCTTTTGTTGAAAAAAGTGCATTGCCAGCAGTAACTCCTGCAGTTTTCTGGAGCAGCCGAGAGGCCTTGAACTTGCTTTTAGTGCAGACATGGGTGCCAGGGTAGTGCCCTTTCTGCAGAGGGTGGAAGGAAACTATTAAAAGAATGAAAAAGTTGGTGTGTTACTTGAGGAGAATGCAGGGAAGGGGAAAGCAAAGGAGGACTTGTAGGCTTTGGTAACACTCTGGAGGGAAGGAAGGAGCAAAATGATGGTAGAATGAAGAAAAGAGATAAGAAAAAAAAATGGGTTTAACTGGTAAAACGGTTTTTCTATAAATACTCTGAGAACTGTGTGAGAACTATGAAGAACATTCTGTTTCATTTGTGCTGTGATGCAGGGGCATAAGACATGGATGAATAAAGGGTGAATTAATCGTGGAAAAAAATGTTTTAGTCATAGTATAAAATGGCAATAAAAGGATTAATTAAATGTTGCTCACTGGATATCTTGAACATGCAAGACATGCCTAAGTCGTCTTTATCCATGAACCACTGATCTTGTTAGTCCATTATTATGGACTTGTGGCTCTTCGATTCCTACAGGTAATATTATAAGGGAACATCTATCTGCTGCATCAGTGCCAATAATCTGCTCCAAGTCTAGCTGCTGACATTATGAATTACAAGTCGGCCAGATGGCGGCTGTGCCTCGACTTTTTACTTTCTCCCTTGCCTCTCCCCATCCTTTTAAGGTTAGCAATTATATGGCAAACAGCCTCAGCAGAAGGATTTGTTTAAAGTGGCCCACTTTCCTGACGCCTCATTAGCTGCTGCTCCTTCTGAGAATAATTCGGTGGCTGTTGCAGAAGTGCAAGATCTTTTAAGAATAGTTCAGCACTTGACAGAATTGGACCCTCCACTAACTGTTCTGTACCCCTAGGCATCTAGCAAACTGCAGTGCAATTGGGGAGTGCTTTTTGTTTCACCTAATATTTCAAATTTATTTCAGCTCAATATTTATATATTTTTAACACACATTTTAACACCTATAAACCCAACTTTTAAAATCTCATGTTAGGTGTAGGGGATAAAATGTAGTTTCTAAATTTACATATTCTTATTGCATTGCAGCAAACCCATACTTAATGTTTTTGTGTTAAGATATGGCTGCTGTGCTGCACTTATTTTTTTTTAATGTTAAGCTTTCCCTTCTTTTCAATGCGATGAAGAGAAAAGGAAAAGGGAAAAAAATTATCTTCAAAGCCCACCTTGCACAGAGCCAAAATGAAACTTGAAACCTACCTTGAGGGAATTGAGGAATAAAAATAACGTCAATCACTCACTATCTTATTTCTTTAAATAAAAATATTAAATTATATAAAAGAATATATGCAGATAAATAGTATTAGCATGTGTCATGTAGCCACATGCTGTGTTTAATGTGTATCCAGAACATTGTTTTGTGATCTGAAATCATATCACACTTGATATGAAACCTCAATTGAAAAAGTTAAGTTCTAAGCCTAACTGTAGGTAGTTCTATAATAATTCTATACTATTAAAAGAATTCAGGACCTAAGGCAGCAAAAAAGCTTTTGAATATACATTTTGTGGAACTAATTTGCAGAAGATTGTTTGTTGCAATCCCCTGTACTTGTCAGGCGCAGGCAGGCTGGATTCAAAGGCTGAGTGAAAACCGAGAGAGAAATACGTTGTCTTTTATGTTCAAGCCATAATATAGCAATCAGTAGAGCTAGAATGTTATTGTTCAAAATACAATCATACGTCTTCTCTGGAATTAAGTTCATTCAGATGAATCTTTCATTCCAAGGATACTTTTATTGTGCCCGGGTATCTGTCTGAGTTCCTTGGGATTCTGTACGCTTTTTGTGCCAAAATAAAGCACAAATCATAGCTATTTGTAGAAATCGCAAGTCTTTGCCATCTATAACCACCACCTCTATTGTATTTAAGAATGAAACATCTGAAAATGCTAAATGACACTCACATTATTATCATCAGATGTCTTATGGGGACAGTGAGATGAAGCTCACTCTAAGAACCTTCATTCCTAGCACAGTCGTGAAGAGACATCGGACCCCTGTTATTATCACCTTCCATAATTGGAGCTCTCACTCCTTTTAGTGCACAAGCAAAGTCTTTGCTAGATACAAGATGAAAGATTTTGCCTTTCTTAATCCCAGGATCTCAAATAGCATGGTATGTCTTGAGAGAGCTGCAGAGGCTTGTGTGATATATATGAGATTGCAACAAAATCTTTTTTTTTCTTCTTTTTTTTCCCTTTTTCCCCCTCTTATATGTAAGAATGAAGGAGAAAGATGAATAAGGTTTGAAAACCTTAAGTCTCGGGGTAGAAAGCAAAAGGACTCGGAGATGGTTGGTTGATATGGCAATATGAGACATCAGTGAAAAGAAAGATGAATCTCCATGCAGGTAATTACTGCCAAGATGTAAGTGACACTGATATGGAAACACAGGAAAACAGAACAAGTCTGATACTAGCAGCAGAAATAATATGGGAAGGTAAATAGCTGGAACAAACTGTAAAATAAGAAGAGGTATCAACTTAAGCTAATCCTGTTAAGTATACAGTTACTGACTGAGAAAGAGATGTAATTCTTTTCAAGGGAAATTTACACTAACTAAAAGAGATGTTAGTGTGCCCTGAAAATGATCTTATGTCCCTGAAGAAAATAAAAAGATAATTATGAGCAGTGTTAATAAAATTCTATTGAGTTTTATTAACTCATGTGACTGCCAGAAACTTCTAGCAGGTGGCTAGAAAATCAGAGGGAAACATAAAAGACAGGATTTTTATCTTGTCTGATTCCAGTCCCTTGACTTTGTCAGTGGGAGGAGAGGGATAAGCTCTGAGACATTAAACATAATTTCTTGGATGATCAAGTGGAAAGGACTTTATTGCTCCTAGCCAAAATTCATATTAATTACAAGAAAAACTTTAGAGACTGCAAATCCATGAATGGTTTAGTGGAAAAATTATGATAGAAAGAAGAAAAATATAGAAGAAGAGTTTTGCAAGTCTGGTTGTTGAAATCATTGCACTATTTATTTTGTTCTTTTTGCTTTTATCAATATATTGAAAAGTTTATCTAGTACTGTGGGATTGGAATGATTTTTCTGTATTCACTTAGGGAAATGATTTATGAAAATATCTGAAATGAAAATTACCATGCATGTCTTAATGGATATAAATAGAATATACTTTGAACTCTGCCAAATCAAGGACAGAACTAGATTTGAGTAGTTTTCCGATTCAAACTAAAATTATTCTTTTTCATAACAAGCTTTGACCATAAAACACACCTATATAATACTTTGCCTGTAGTTAACTCAGGATCTAGGAAATCAGTCTTATTTCTTCCTTTCCTTTTGAAGGCATGCTTAAGCTCTGTAGTTTTACCCCTCTTTCAATACCCATCTTTCATACACCACTATGAATGTCAGCTGCAAAGAAAATAAATACAGCTGTCCAACAAGAACATTCATATTGTTTTGTTAGAATTAATTTAAGATTATCAATAGGTCAAGATGATGCATTCTGGAAAAGGTAATCATCATTGTTACACAACATGACTTTGTTCTGAGTTATAGAAATGTGGGGAGGAAACAGCAATTAAATAAAATACCAGAATCTATTCACCAGGGCACCTCAAGAGCCCTTTGAATACATCATACAGATATTGACCAAAGAAAACTTGGCAAATCTCATCAAAGTTAATATAATGACTTTGGACTTTGTATTAAAAGAAAGACGTGTGCCATTATCAGATGCTCAATATTCCTGATTTATAGTATTTCTTTTTAATTATCCCTTTTACCAGAAATTGTTATTCTGTTTAACATTAAATTCTGATGTGAGGTTTTGTGCATTAAACAGTTATTAAAGATCTAAAACCAGATGGCACTCACGAGCCACTCAGTCTCATGAGTGAACACCGCCAATGATAGAAAGCAACAACTGTCCACATGTTCCTATAACGATACAAGAGGAGATATCTGAAGACCCTTATTGCAAGGATAGCGGAGGCCACGTCACACTCAGAATGGTTGAGGTTGGAAGGGACCTCCAGAGACCATCTATTCCAACCCCCCTGCTGAAGCAGGGACGCCCAGACAGGGGGACAGGGTCACCTGTTGATAGAAATACTGCTCAGGAAACAAATTCCTTCAGTTCTTTTCCAGGCAGAGAATTATCACTATAACATCTTTTCCTCACAGCCCTTTCTTGCCTGTCAATATGTACAGAATATTTTGGTTTAAAAAGGCATTGCATTTTAATGACTCAGTTTTGCATTCAAGTGGGTTTGGCATTTCACATTCTCTGTTTTGTGCTTTAATCAGGTAATCTTGCAGTCCACTTGAACACGTTGCCTCTATACTCCCCAGTTAGTTTGCGCATAAAATTTTGAATCGAAGCCCCTTAAAACAGAATCACCATCATTTGATTTTTGATCAGTAAGGAATTCCGCCACCTATGCAGAGACAAGAAAAGAAGAGTTTTGTCTTTTCCAGAGTCCAGAAAGACAAAAGAACAAAATCAAGTACATTTTAAATCTCTGCCAGAGTATATTTAGCCATTAAAGTCTTAGTCTATCAAGTCTGGAAAAGTGATGAATGAATCAATAAACACTGATTGCCCATCTCTATCAGTGCTAACTGTACAGCATACCTAAGGAGTGACAACGCAGTGATTTTTCTTGATGGCTTTTCTTCAATTTTGGAATCAATTGACTGCAGAAAATGTCTACCCAGGAGAGTGCTGGTCTGTTTAAACTACAGTCCAAAACAAATCTATTTTCTAGTTCTGAAGCTTTCTGTTATTGCCTATCTGTGTGTTAGCTAGAATTCGACTCTGCCAAATCTGATTGCAGGATCAAAGTCATAATTGTTTAACTTTCCTCACAGGAGAAGTATTGCACAAGATATAATCTTTTTCATTCAGCTGTCCCTTGTACTTAATTTGTGTTTTCTACCCCCACAAAACCCCCAGAGAGCTTAGAAATCAGATCTTGCTAATATTTCAAAGTTTCTTAGGTTAAGGTGTGGTAAAGGCAATCTGGTGAGGATAAACAACAATGTAAATACTGTTATATTTTATTTTATAGTCTTTAGCAGTCTCTAGTATTTTGTAATGGTTATCTAGACCTTCCAGGAGTCCATATATTTATGCAGGTGCCTCTTGGTTCCCAGTAGGCAGTTCAACCTCCCAGGTAACATGGAGAAACCATATTCCTATAGTGAGGAAACTGCTAATCTATAGGGGGCATTTGTACCTGGTTAATTTTATAGACTGTCTTGGAAAGGAGCTTATGGTTTTGTGGAATAAAATTGCAGTTTACTGTAAATTTCTGATTTTTGGTCTACAAATGTGTAGTGGCATTTAATTGCCCTGCACAGATTATTTGAGATTGTTTATTAGTTTAATACAATCTTCTGACAAAACTGTACTTACTGCTTCCTTTCAAATAAGTGGGAAGACTGCTTATGAATAACACAGAATTCTATTGAAATACTCAATTTTGCCATACATGTATATGCAGAAAATGCATATATTTGCATTTTTCAAACAATTCACAAAAACAAAAATTGAAAAATTGAAGTGAAATCATAATCTAAAATGCAAAAGGATATGAGCATTGATGACCATATCTCCATTACATTTCTAGTGTCCTGTCCCCTGATGGTTTCTTCTGCATGTAATGTAGCAGTATACAAAAGCTGTCAGAAAAGCCTTATTTTTATCTTCTTTATGAGGTGCTTGTGCTGTGTGTCCCAGGGACCTACCAATGATTTTGAACAGAGTCATGGCAGTGCAGCAGCAGAATAGGACTTTGTAATATGCCTTACACTCAGTTAAGTGTTTTCAGAGCAATATGTGCAACACTAAGGATAATAGAGTAGTTCCTCTATCTATATGAAGAAGATTTTTCAAATCTGATGACTATTGCAGTGGTGGCCAAATAAGAATTGCCTTGTCCACTCCCTAGGGGACTAAAAAATGAGCTGAAAAACAGAGCATTTATGTGGTGGATGCAGGAGGAGAGGAAGGCAGCAGTGAAGCATGGAAATCAGTAGCACAATAGCTTGGGCTCCTTGTACTCCCTTTCTCAAGGGCTGCTGTGCAAGAGGAAAGACAAGTCCTGTCTGCCCTGAGCTTTGCTGCCAGCTCATCCCTGGAAAGGCTGCAGTATTCTAAGCTGTGCAAAAACCTGCAGTGCCCAGTGACTGGTGGTGAAAGGGAACTCTTGACCTCAAAGTCCCAAGTTCTGGCTTTACTAGTGCTCCATTGTGCATTTTCTTCACTATAGTGTCATAATATAGTCTTTATACAAGTCTTTAGCTATACACAAAGAGAGTTAGAGTTCTTTCTACCTCCCTGCTCTGGCTAATATGGATTATGAGACGTCTCACCATGGTTATGTTCTACTTCAAAGCAAACTTTAAATAGCACTATTGACATGATTAGTGATGTTTCTTCTATTCTTACACCAGCCTTCCCTGCTGGTTCAAAATAGATTACACATTCACACCTGAAGATGTCCCTATCTTTTCTCCATCTCTTAGTCACACTTTTAATTGACATCTCTTTTCAACAACTGAGTAACCATATCCACTAAACTACTATCAGCACTGTGCTAAGCCTTAGATCTAGGTTACTTAGATCACTACAAAACTTGCAGTTTCCTGAATGCTTCATGTACTGAATCAGGGCTGGATCTCTGCTGAAAAGATCTTTAAAAGTCCATGATAAAAATGTGGAATTCTTTGGGGTCTACCTGTTTTTCACTCTTTTGAAAAAAGAGTCTTTCCATAGTCTCATGAGCACCTATACAGAGTCTATATTATAATATCTGCCATGCTAAAACTGTGCAGAGTATTGTTTGCTAACTGTGCTTTGAGGCTTTTATAAACATGTTATAAACTAAATGTAACACCAAATGAGTCTTTTAGAAGATAGTCAGACTCTAATCAGATAGTAATAAAAGTATATTCTGTATTGTGGGGTGTAATCTTGGATTTCTCCGTGGCCCCATAATACCAACTAAAAAGTATGCAGGTTATTCATCCTGTGGATAATTGAGCAGATTTTCATATCTTTTTAAGTCCATAAGCAATAGTTTCATGAAATATAATTCATGTAATTCTATTCAAATTTTCCTAAAATGAGAACAAATTATGTTTGACTAAATCATGACTTGTATAGTGCTTCCTGTGGTAATTTATTCTACTTATTAATTATCCTTATTAGAAAGCCCTACATTATTTCCAATTTGAGCTTGTCTGTCTTTTAGCTCTACTCCTGTTTCATGGTGTCTTCTTATGTTATATTAAGAAACACATTAGTAACCAGCAAAAGTACCTCTGCAGTTAAATGCTTTTATATCATAATGAAGTTACCTTTTGATCTCAATTGTGATAAACTACAGAGAATGACTCATGAAAGCTTTCTTTTTTTTTTTTTTTTTTGTTTTGAGCTTTCTTTGTATATTTTTCTAGTTTTTAACTTCATTTTCCACAGATTTTAAATTATACCAGCTATCAGGAAAGTAAGTCAAATATTCATTGACTTGCCAATTTGCAAAAATAACCATTAACCTCTCTAATTGTCTCCTCTGGAAGTTCACAGCACTTAAAAGTGCCCCTTTTTCATTGCGCATAAGAGATTGGCTGATTGAGCTTCCTGAATTTTTGAGTAAAAGCTTCCACATAAAGAACATTGAATTCTGTAGCCTTCACAATGCTTTTATCAAGTAAAATCCAAAGTCTATTCTTTTTTTATGAACCCCAAAATTGCTTGATCTTTCTGATGTATGTTACTACCTGCATCTCATTTTGTCCTTTTTGTTATTCTGATTTTGCTTGTCTCTCCTATCCATTCTATACCTCTGTACTCATCTTTAGCAATCTCACTTAATTTCATTTCCTGTAGAAAGTGTAGAAGTCTTTCTTGTGTTAGGAACAATGAAAAGTTACTAATTAAAGCCAACGGATGTTTTTATTACTCTGTCCCATGCTAGAATGGTTTACGCTTTTATTCTAATATTGCATATTTACAGGTCTGCCAGATCTCTTCAGGACCTTGTGTGTTGATTCAGAAAAAGAACTCCATGTTATTGCTGTGGCATTGCCACATTTTAAAAGTGAGTGAAAATATTCAGCTAAAACCACATGAACTGAGTTAAGTGGAACTCTTCTGTCAAACAGAAAACTGTCTAAAGCAAAAAAAATCTTTTTTTTTAAATGGATTTAGAAAAGAGCCTGTGCTATGTAACGAACTTATGTAATCTAAATCCACCTGAAGAAAACCTCTAGAAAAAGTTGACACAAAGCAGAGAGTACACCTACACAAAAGCCAAAGGTGCAGCTGTAAAATATATAGACTCATTTGAATTAGCATTACATCAGTCCAGTTTTGTTAGTTCTGCAGCCATGGGAACACATACTTAGTGCTTACCATTTTATACTCCAAAGTGTAACTGTTACAGGCTACAGTATTATGCAAATCTAGTTTTGTTATTTTGAAATCAAGATGTCTACGTAGTGTCTCACACTTTCAGTTCAGGTATTATGAATATTTCCTTAAGAAAAAAGTATTAATTTCCCTCCTTATTCTGGGATATCAGTATACCTCTAGTTGAGCTCAGTGTGCATGGTTCCTACAATCACTGCCTTCTGCCTAGAGCTGTGGATTTTTATTCAGTGTTATTAGAATTCAGTCATTTACACTGAAAGTAATCCTCAAACAGTTGTTGATTCATCTTTTATAATTTAAAAAAAATACAGAAATGCAGATCTGCAAGATGCCAACATAACTACTAGGATATTTAAGTTATAATTGAATAACATATGCATAGATCACAATACAGTAACCATTGCTTCCTAAAGTCATATCCGTCAGTTCCTATTTATTTATGTTAAAATGATGAGTAATTGGGGTGAAAAAAAAAAAGAGTAATAGCTGTCAATCTGTATTTATTTCCTCAGAGATTTGAAGATAAAAGGTGGCAGGTAGGAATCCACATCATCAAAAAGCATGTAGATCAAAACATATGGAAATGTAATACATCTTTTAAGCAAGCAACAGGACCAGAGCTAAAAAGGACCTCAGATCATTACAGTCACGCAGCATCTATGCAATTAATTCCACTGGGAAAACACCCTGTTGCGTTGCTGCTTCAAGTTCACTTGAGCCACAGTTTTATTATTTTCAAGTTAAAGTTTCTGCAAGTTTTGCTTCACTGCAGACCCAGTAGTTACCCAGGTTAGGGGGTGTTTATTTTTATCAGGCTCAAGAATCTAGACATCCATCGGCCTCAACCCTTTGAAAACTTAATCGCAGAGCATGTTTATATAGTGAAGCAGGCTCAGTCTCCTTACAAAGCATGTGTGCATGCTGTTTCTTTTAAAATATGTATGTCAGCACGAAGCAGTGCTGACCGGATTGCCTCCTTTCATGTCGCATCCCAACATCTCAAGCTTTCGAGATGCAGAGGACCTTGTTCAATTCTCTCTTTTGCCTAAGAGGAACCTGATTCATAATGTGCAGTTCCCTAGAAGTGCCCTGGTCATGCACCAATGGGGAAGAGAATGAACTATTTCTCTACAAAATAATCCCAGATTGAGGCAGACAGAAAGTGAAAGATGCTGCATGCCATTCGGTGGAGGTTCATGCTGGAGGTTCGAGCACTTGCCTGGGATTTTTGTTTTATGAGGGATACTTTTTAGAATTAACATGGAAATCATCCCCGAGTTGAAGACAAAAACAGCACTGTTCCTAGTTATTTGACTACACACTAGGATTATGTTTTATATTGTTATTAGTAAAAATACATTAAAATGTAATTAGAAAAATAATAGTAATCGGGAGAAAAATCTATCATATTTGTCATCCAAACACTTAGAGAAAATACCGGATATTTTTCCTTGATTTTGTAGAACTGTAGCTCATAGTCTGGCAAATCTGGAAGTTTCTGGGTTTTTTTTCAAAATAAGAAGAGATGGAAATCACAGCTTCCTATGATTAAGCATGCATTTTGCATGATTACTTTGAAAACATTTTTTCCACCTGTGTCATGCACAGTGCTTTGGAAAATGTATGATTAATACTGAAATCAATACCTCATGTTGGCTCCGGGGGCAGCTCATAGAAATATAGATTTTTCTTCATGCACAATTTACTTGGAAGAAGGGATGAAAAGCTTAACTAAAAAAAATGCTGCTAATGTAAGCTCCTTCACCACAGGCTATCAGTAGTTGTTCCAAAACCCAACATCTTTCTTATCTCTGTCAAGCATTTCTCATTTTGTGCATCTCTAAAACTGCAGTATTAGATGCAGATAAATGCTATATTTTCTTTGAGTGTATCAAAAGTATAGCCATCTATGAATTAAGTAAAAACATCAGTGAATTTAGGTCTTGAATTTCTAGTAAGAGTAGGAAAATGGTATTTTTACTGATGACCCGTAATTATATAGTAATAACCTTGGGATTTTTGAATTTCTGAACAGTATCCTATTCCTCTTGCCCTCCTTGTGCTGTTTTCTGCAGGCTGGACTGTTACAGAAATACAAAATTAGAATTGTAAATTAAAGCATTATGTAAAAGCTGTTAGATTAGAAATCATATCTACTTCACAAAAGGCTGGGTTCATTTTAGAGAGTTTATTTTCTTCAGGTAAATCTCTCATGTACAGTCTTCATTTTCAGTGATCATCAGGCTTGACAGTGTCTTCTCACATTATATGTTTGCCCTATAAAGCACCTTGCTTCCTCATACTCTATCTTTCTTTCTCTCTGACTTCCTTTTTTTCCTGTAAACTTTGTCTGGATATTGGTTTCATTCGTTTTTTTCCTCTTCAGTGCATGTTTATACTTAATGTCCAATTGGCTGTTTGCTTTATTAAATCTGCATTAAAGATTTCTTCAATTTACTTTATGCCAGGGACTATCACTGAAGTCTTGGATGTATAGGGTTGTTGAAAATTACAGTTCAATATAGTGAGGAGATAACAGTCTTATACTGGAAGAATATTCAGATTTTATTCATGATTCTTTTCTACTTGGTCAACACATTATCTTAAGTGTCCAGTAAAAATTGTGTTAATTTTTTTACAGTATTGTTAATTAGACTAGGCCTTTTGCACAATGCAGGAAAGTTACCTATCCACTGTCATTTGATGTTTTAAGAGAATAATTTATTCTAGCTCTAGTGCCGAGTTGAGCAGAGGGAACACAGAGAAGGATCCTTGGATCTTGCCCTTGCCACTCTCCCGCTGTAGCAAGTAGAGTGAAAAATGCAGAGAGTCTTCTAGAGACTGAAAATTCAGTTTGATGAGTCATCCAAAGGACAATGAAAATAAAAAAGATGGATAGAAGAGAACCTATGCAGAGAAATAGAGAAGAAAAAGACGTTCATTATGAGGTCTGAACTCTAGGCTAGGAATGCAGAAGTAAAATGGGAATTTAATGTGCATTGGTTCTACTCCTCTCCCATGAATATATGCTACAAAACAGTTTCCTTTAGCATGAACTACATGTACATGCATGAATGAAATAACTTTGTCTAGGCTGTAAAACATATTGTAAGAAAAAGTCACATGGAAGTCATTTTCAAAGAGAATTACTTTATAGAAATCCCCTCTTATATTTTTTGCCCTGTTCTTTGAGAGAAGAAGTAATATACAAATCATAATTTTAGAGGTAGATGGGTAGATTACTTCAGCAAAAATTTAAATAGGCACATAAATTTTTGACAATACTGAAGTCAGTTTTAAGTTGGACTTTTTTCCCATGAGTCTAGGTAGGCAATGCCTTTCTGGCTCATGACTTTAAATGTCATATTTTTTCTGCAGAAATTCTACCCTATTCAAAGAGATTGCTCTGATAACATTCATATGCTTCTCTCCAACTTTAAAGTTACCTTTGATGATCTCTTAATAGACAGTTTCTCATGCTTTATTTGAGTCACTGAAATGCCTACTTCAACTCCTCAAAATGTTATAAACTGCAGAGTTTTAGGGTTCATTCTGTCAAAGTATGGCTTAACTTTCAATATATTTGTGAAGTTTCTTGTTAAAATGTATAAATATGTTGTTGGCAAACATTTTATAAACTACTTACAATTTTATATATTCACCTGTTAATATCAGGCAAGTTTGCTTTTCCATCTAAAAACTTAGGTGCTGTACAAAGAACAAAAACATTGCAATTACCCAAATATAACAGAGAAAATATGAGAGTCACAGGGAGTAAGCAGGATGTCATATAAAATCCCTATGAGATCCCAAAACTTATTTACCAAAGTAATTAATATATTGCCCTTAATTTTATACAGTCACAGAACAATCATTAAAATCTTCAAACAAAGAACTAGAATTGGAGGGAGAACAGGTTAATTAGATGTGTACTGATGCGTTTTGTTTTTTTTTTTTTTTTTTTTGTAAACAATGTCTTTATTGTCTCAAGCTACTCTTGCTCTTCCCTTGCTTTTTGCTACAGTGCCGTGGCCTAATCTTGTGCACCTGCTTTGGCTTAAAACAGGGTCAAGCAGAACACTTGGTGGATTCACAAAAATGTCCATACTATCCCAATAACAAGCCCCTTTAGGAGGAGCTCATGAAGAGCAGGTGTTCTGCAGCTGAGGAAAACCCTTCCTGCAGAGGCCTCTACTGATGGGCTCAGCTCAGCTCTAGCTCTGCTCGTAACGGAGTCTTAGGTATTTTGAGAGATATCACTTTTGTAAAGGTAAATCTTCCTCTTTTCTGCAATAGGAAAAGAGTTATCTTTCCAGAAAGATTGCATTCTTGTAGTTGTATTGAATCACTTGTATGTACAACAGATAAAAGTATGGTTTTACTGCTTATTATCTGGAAGGAGTTGCTTCAGGTAAGGTCTTTTCCTAGCTGGTTGTGCTCGTGCTATTTGGATATTGTGGTGTTTCACTGAAGATGTGCTTTAGTTTTTCTACTTAGAACTCAAGAAACATGGAAGTAGGTGTTAAATAAGGAATATAACCTTTCAAAGGTAATGGTCACCCTGTAAAATACAAATGTCTCTTTCTCAAAGCACTGCTGCAAAACATACTGATGGAACTTCAAAGCAATGTAAATTTATTTTAATTAAGCCAACTAAGTTTATTTGCACAGTTAAGTCTTTTCAATTGTAGGGTTGATGCACATAATGGAGAATTTAAAATGTTACCTATTTGTTCTGAAGTCTTATCTCTTAGTTATTCACGTTATTATAGTAAAAAACTAGAATTTGCCCATCTGATAGTTGAGAAAGCAAGATGTGTGCTTCTTGAGTTTTATTTTTTTAATATGAACTTATATATTCTTCATGAATTTGGAGGGCAGTGTGGGTCCAGTTTTGCTTTCATTGCTTCATTCTGCATTTCTTGTGTTTCCCTTGAACAACAAACAGCTGATGCCAAAGTTAGTATTATCGCCTGAAATCTCATTTGCTTAACTAATAATGGTTCAAACTGTAAAGTCAGCCCTGACATAACTGTTACCTTGTGGGTCCTTCATCTACACATGTGCATCCCTGAAACTATTCTAAATTCAACCAAGGAAATTTTCCACATTGGGAAAGAGCAAAATTATCTGCAGATATGATTAGTATGTAGTGCTTTTAATTAGCATTATGTACTAACAGCAGAGTAACTTACAATAGTGATACATACAAGTAAAACTTGGTTACTTCTATGAATTTGCTTCTATGCAGTTTTAGACCAACTTTTTAGACTAAGAGCATTGAGGTGTAAAGACAAGAAATCAAATTGCTAGGAATTATGAGTAAAATTCAGATAACTTTTTTTTTCTCAGTGAATTCACTTTAACTATCTTGTATCTTGGAATTTAGAGATAAAGGAAGCTTTTGCATCATAACTCATACTAACCTTAAATGATATTTTTGGAACTTCATTTGTGGAAGGAAAAGGTTTTTGTTGCTATGAGTAGAAATACAAGCCAATACTGACCAACCTAATGAAGCTGAATGTCTTCTCAAATCCTGAGTCAAAGACATTTTCTAATGAGTTATTTCTTTCCTCTCTAAGGAATTAACTTAAGAACTCTGCTCTTTTCTTGAAAAGAGAGTTCTAAAACACTAGATTTCTGTATCTTTCTAATTTTTTGGAAGGAGGGTTGTATTACCCACTTGACTAACAAAATGGAGTACTTCTCCAAAGAAAAAGTAAAAATATTTTCAAAAAGCTAAGCTTATTCAAAAGATGTTAATGTTATATTAAATGTTTTGAACCAAGTGAGCTTTCATCTCATCCTTCTGCTCTGCTTTTCAAAGTCTGGGATTGTCCATGTTTTCCTAGTTTAAATATAGTTTTACTAACAGAATGAGACTCTTTCTTTATGATTCCTTTCTAAGTTCTGGAAAGTGCTGCTGTTTTTTGTCTTCTTTTTAGGAATGTGTAAAACAGAGTAGGGATAATCTCAGAGGGATTCTCTATAAAGTGAGTATTTGCCTCAAAACATTAACCGGTATCTTTCCTAGCAGACCTTGAAAAAGAGAGGAAGGTGTTAACTAGAAATAATGATTCCCTTTTGAAGCAGAACTTAAGCAAATTCATGCAGGTGGCACATGTTGCATTTTCCATTAGAATAAAGGCTTTGGCTTTTTCCTTATCCTATTTATTCTGTGGCAGAAAATTTGGAGCTTTTGTAGTGGGTTTGACGGCTGTCTGATTCACTGCATTATCTGGTAAAATTACTATATTTCAAAAATGCATGTAATTATGGCACATCTCAAATGGAGGTGACTCAATCACAGGCAGAAGGGCACAGGGGAATGCTGTTAGGAAAAAAAATTCTCTAGAACATCAGTTCTGTCAAACCCTGCAGTGAAGACAGATTTTTTTTTTTCCTAGAGTATATTATTCCTTACATTCTTGGTTATTTATTTTTTTTTTTTCATTCCTTCCTACTTGGTGAAGTCCTTTCCAACTCAAATATTGGTCCTATAGTGTCTGGCTACCAGTATAACTATATACACCATTGGCAACATCTTTTTATTTAACCCTTTCTCTATTTTCTGTACTTTTATGTTAGCAAGGCTGGCAGTTTATAATAATTATTTGCAGGCAAGTGTCTCATAGAAATGATGAGGACATGTAAAATTCAGCTCCTTTCCTTAAATTAATCTCAACTGATTGACTCATTTAAAATCAGTCTTGTCATGTTGATGGTGCTGACTTTCACATTATAAAAAAAAACGAAATAACCCTGTGTGAGTATGTTTAGCTAATGCCTGCAGGATCTGCTGGAAAGAGTAAAGGGGGCTTAAATAAGGAGAGGATCTAGGAAAGACCTTATTCTCATAAAGTGTCCCCCTTTTTTTCACTTTCAGATTGTTTTCTTTTGTCATGGAGAGTAGTTAATGTGGCGGGAAGAAAAACAGTGCCATGCTGTTATTCCCAACAAATTACCTTTTGCATTTTTCTGTGTTGCACTGAGTCACAGCGTTGCTACAAAAGGACTCTGTTTATCATTTTTACTTCGCCTTACTTGAGAAACCACCAGCTCTTAACTGAGCTGTAGCAAATGTTCAGTTTCCCACTGACTTGCCTGTGTCAAGTTGCTCTCTTCAGTCCTCTCCCAGCGTAGCAGCTTAAGAAAAATAAATAAATAAATAACAGAAATCAGTGACTCCGAGTGACAGTTCCCTGGATCTCCGCACTCTGGGCAGCGGCTGCTGCCCTTGGGGCAGTGCAGCCTCAGCCTGCGCAGGACGGAGGAGCTTGGACACTGCCAAGGAGAGCGGCGCCTTCCCCCAAACTTTCTCTCCCTGTCGGCTCAGAGCGTGTCCGTGTGTCCGTGCGGGACGGCCGGCCAGCGGCGGTGGGAGAGCAGGCAGCTTGGGAGGACCATCAGCAGCAGGGCACACAGCAGCGCAGCGGGATTTC
>JAUBOD010000572.1:3512978-3537261 GCA_032353885.1 Nothura maculosa
GGGACACCACTGGCCACAGGCCTCCAACTGGACTCGGCCCCATTTATGACCACCCTCTGAGCTCTGCCATCCAGCCACTTCTCAATCCACCTCATCCACTCCACACTTCTGGAGCTTCCCCATGAGGATGTTATGGGAGACAGTGTCAAAAGCCTTGCTGAAATCAAGGTAAAAAACATCCATGGCTTTCTCATTGTCCAGCCGGCCAGTCATCCTATCGTATAAGGCTATCAGGTTGGTCAAACTTGTAACTTAAGGAAACACAGAATAAAAATCTGCCATTAACAAGAGCAATATTGTTTATTAGTTTGTTTTTGTGATGGAAAGGACAAATCTGCTGAAGGATGCGGGAAAACAAGTCACTTTTGAAAACCATTATACTACACTTGAAAAAACAGATCATCTAAGCACAAGACAATTTAAATAGGAATTGTTTAACAGAAATGAGTAAATGTGCTGCATATTCATAGCATCTATGTAGACTGGATGGCTGCATCATGAATGAGGCACTAATGGAAGAGCAACTCCTGATGCTTATTTAACCAGTACTCTGCTAGCTGGAAATAATGAAAGGAGAACAGAAAGAACATCATGGTGGAGTGTCCTATTCCGTCTTTTTCACAAGTACGGTCTTTAATTATGTAGTGTTCAGTGGGACGAAGTAGCCTGAGCTATTTTGAGAACACCAGTTACCTCAGTGTTCAGAAATTTGGCTCTTGGACAAATTTTCTGCAATTTTTTTTTTTTTTTTTTGGCAGCTAAGCCCTGATTGTAGTATGTGCACTTGTCTTTAAATCACGGTGTCATGGCCACTTTCTTCCAGTGCACTGAGGAGGGCAGTGGCCTGCAGATTCAATTAACAAGTTTTTGACTCTGGAGGGATTCTTGGCTAAATGAACCTACCACCCTATTGCTCCCAGGCACAACAGTGCTTGGAGCAAGGAGTGATGTTCAGCTCCCCATAGATCAGATATCGAAGTTTGTTTGGCTCTCTAGCCAAGACTAGCGGAATCGCAGACATGAGTTTCCCAAAGGACTGTGGCAGTGAAAATCTTTGAAAGTCGCTTTTAAAGCCTTGCCCCTAGTCACCCATAAAATCATAGATCTCAGCTGTAGCTGTGGATAGTGCAGCCAACATGACTTGTTAAGTAAGCTCAAACTTACTATCTATTTTTAAAAGGACCTATCAATTCAGTAGGTCGAAAGGTAAGAAAATCTCTCCATAGACTATAGACATGTTTCCTTGGAGCTTCTATAATCCTAAAGAATTGTTCAAGTTCTGTAGAATCTTTAAATTATCTCCTATAACAGAAAACTAAATTTCTACAGGCTATATTTCAAAGAATATGTACAAGATATGTATTTTTTAATTTTAGTAGATTACGCTTAAAGGATGTGGAATATCATGGAGATACGATTTTTGCCTTGGCACATTACAAAACTCTTTGATACTTCTATATTTTAAATTAAAGATTAGTAATGAATAATATTACAGTTAGTTGCATCTTTTCCTGGCATGGCATTTCTCCTGTCATACTTGAAATTAAAAAGTGAGCTTTGGGATTTTCTGAAACACCACTCAGTTTTGAAAACCCTCAATTATAACTATGTTTTTGAAGCAAAAGGAGAACACTTGGAAGTCAGTGGTATGCTCAAAATAAATATCTTGCAAGAGATCAGGTTTTCAAGCTTTGCATATGAATTTTTCACACGTACAGTGGTACATACGGCCAATGTTTGTTCTCTCTCGTTGTCATTGAATCCATGAATAAATGCAACTGAAATAATAGCAGATTTACACTGATGTGCAAATATCAGCAAATTTAATAGCTTTGCTGGAGTTCTAGAGGCTTATAATCAATTCATTTGTTGAGATGTTTAAATATTGATGGTGATTAAAAGGAACTATACATATGGATACTTTAGGTCTGATAAGTTCCTGTTAATTTTAAATAGAATTTGACTCTACTAGTCTCCACGGCAGTGACTTAATGCTAGAGGAACTGTAGAGCAACACAAAGTTTTACAAAATTATTATACTAGGTTATATTAATAGTCACATATATTTCAAAAATTATAAATACATCAAGAAATAAGAATAGAAAATAGGATATATATATATATATGTAGTTCAAAAGTATTGTTATATAGACTTAGAAATTTCACCTATGCAAGCATAGGAGTATATTTAAATATTTTCTCAATATTATATGTTTTGGAGTTTTTGACTCAGGCCTATTTTTTTCTTTTTTTTTTTCTTTTTTTTTTTAAATCTTGCACTGAATGACTTAAATTGCCTTAAAATCAAGAATAAACTGATGCAAACACTTCATCTGACTGACCTAGAAAAGTGTACACTTTATTTGAACTTATTTAATTTTTTTCTGTTTTCCCAGGATTGTACCATATCGCGTAAGTACTTGAGCTAGTTTTAAACTAATCATCAGGTACTAGAAGTAGTCCATGTGCAATAACATACAATTTTGCGCAGGCTTAAATTGCCTTTTCTTAGACTGGTGCATGTCCAGTTTTTAGCCTCTTCATTTTCTCTATTTGATAGCTAGAGGAACTAAACTGAGACTGTGAAATTCACTCCCAAAGTGAGATGCTCTTGGCATTGTCACAGTCATCATTGCAAAAATGTTTGCACTTGCCATAAGTAAAAGAGATCTCTGTTAAAAAAAAAAAAGAATAAAAAGAAAGAAAATAAAACTGAAATAATTTCTGAGCAGCACCTTTGAACAAATGCTCGAAGAAATTAGGTTAGTACCACCATTAGCGGAGGCGAAAATCAACAATGTCACAATATCTCTTTAGAAAGCCAAAGAGCAGAGCCTGGGCATTCAACTGGAATCATTTCTCTGTATAATGACCCATGAAGACATGGTTGAGAGAAGTACTAACTCTTCCTGATAATGCTCTTTTCATAAGCTCTATATTAAGTATGAGTTGTATCTTTAATTGAGTGAAGCAGATATTTTCTTGGATCTGTCATCAAATGGATTATTCAAATCTGTAGCTTGTTAGGATTAACATTCTCTTTAGCATTCTCATTCACACCAGAAATTGTAGTTGACAGCATTTCAGCAAGCAACATCATATTAAAGCATAGTCTCAAAAGTCCAGTTTACAATTACTCATTACATTTATGCTACGTTGTGGAAGATTTGCTGATGCCTTGTTTTCTCAGATCTCATTTTTACAGAAGTGCAGCCAACATAATCTAATTTTAAACTGGCTCAGGAAAAAGACATTTCTCATTTGAGCTGTACTGCCCAAATGACAGATTTGAGATCATAAGATCAGTACTTTGACTAGTCATTTCTTAAACTGTTTGATGAACCTCATCTCAACAGTGATAAATGGGTTACAAACTTGCCATATAAACTTTAAAAGATCACAAAATGCTTTACAGTTCTGGCATTGTGAGGTTGGCTCAATGGTTGTTCTAAATATAGTTGCTTGCACAGTTTGTGCATCTGAGATTGGACAAAACAGTTTGGATAAAAGGAAGACTGTCCCATGCTTTGGCACAGCACTTGATCCAAACTAAACATTTTTGAATGTCAGAAAGTTTTGAATAACTTGTTTTGTTATATTCAGACATGCCTTTGTATTTCTAGTGGAAGGCAGAAAAAACAGTACCATGAGAAAAGCCAGTTATTTAAAATGAATTGACCAGAAAGTCCAGACAACTGGAGTACTTCCAGTGCAAAATAATCCCTCTTCTCTCTTCCGTGTGCCTCTTTTTTCTTTAACAGCCACCCGGCAGCCTCTTGGCTTGCTGGAAAGTGCTGGAGAACTTGTCCTTGCAGCAAAACTCTGCTTTGTTCTCGTTAGCACAGGGGCACTGCTCACCCTTTTCCCCTCAGGTACGAACTGTAGTGATGGTCACCTTTTCTAAATACTTTATCACACGGCAAAACTTTTAAAAGAGTATGGAACAAAACCTCATCTATTCTCAATTTCAAGTGAGAAGGAGAGAAACTGAGGAAAAAAAGGCAACTTATCTGGCCTTCGGTTTTACAACACATCTAAGGGTTTTATGGCTTTAAGTATATATTCAGATAAGAGGTTAATTGTCTAAACCTTTTTTTTATTCTAATTCTACACTAGGAATTCCAAAAATATTTTAAGGCTGTCCTTCAGCCTGTGAAATGGTTATGTGGTGTAATTATAGTCTAAGAATAAACCAAATTTAATGCATCTTTAAAAACACCTATTTAAAAATCCTCCATGAAAGATTTCTTTCTCTTTTCCGTCTTGTGTTCTGTAACTCAGAGAAGATCCATTAGATCCATCAGGTCCCAGTTGCTGAGTCCAGTCTTGCAGATGCTCTCCCATGGGAAAAACCCACAGTGCAATAGCAGTGAAGCAAGCTCATCCCAGGCCCTACTGCAGGGCAGTTGGCTTGGAAGGTGCTTGCTGCTGGGCTCTATTTTCAGCACTTCATCAATTACAGATATCTCTGCTGTTTGGTAAAATGCTCCTGCTGAGTATTTTCTGAGCACTTCTGCTGAGCATTTAAAGCAGGTGATGCAATGTAGCTGCAGGCTGGCGGACTCCTTTCACTTCCTCTGAAAGGCATCAGGATCCTTCCAAAACACTGCTTGAGGATTTAATCCAGCAAAATTGCTATTGATCCAGGCCACTGTTAGGGAAATGTTATGGCAAGGTAAACGTATTTTATTTCCTCTACCAGTTTCCAAACTAATAGGTAGTGTAGCAATGCTTAAATACAAAGGCTTATGGAAATATGCCCACCAGAATGGTATAACTAATAGTAGAGTCCAGAGGAGAGGGCCAAGCTGAATCAGTCTCAAAATTCATAATATAAATGATCAAAAGGGGGTTTCATTAGAAAGTACGTGTAAATTATCCCCAGTGCTTTGGACTACCGTGGTATTAGAAGGTGTTTTGTGTGTGTGTGTGTGTGTGTGTGTGTGTGTGTGTGTGTGTGTGTGTGTGTGTGTGTGTGCATGCAGTGGTGAGGGTGTATATTCCTCTCCTGTTTCAGAGGTGGTTACATGATCAGATATTTAAAGATGTCGGATGTATAATAGTTGTCCAAGAAAAAGATTTGTAGCATTTTCCAGCATCGCCAGCATAAGTAGAAGTCCCCATTGGTGGGATGGAAGTGAAAGCTCCCCACTTTCTTTTCACTTTCAGAGCTATGAGCTGGTATGAGATACCATGCTGCACTATACTTATGCACAATGGCCAAGCTGGTAATATAAAGTAATGCTTTATTTAAGAAAATGCCTATTAAGTTCAAGTTCAGCTTGATGATTTGAGTGCTATGTGTCATATGTTCTCTTTAAAAGTGCTGTTTGCTTGATCTGCATCTAGATTTTAAGCAAAGACTTTATTTGATTTTGAAATAATTATTCACCTATTAGGATGTAATTGTTGAAACACTCTGTCAAAGAAATACTAAAAGACATATTAATCATTTAAGCTTTCCTGGAAAAGAAATATAATGTGAGTGGTAAATAAACTCACATATTTAGGAAGGTGAGGAAATATGATTGCCTTTGGAAAGAGAAGTCTAATTTGTATGCTTTCTTGTTGCAACTGTGGCAGAAAGTGAATTGTTGAAGATATAATAAACTGATCCTATTAGGTAGTTTGTAATCCCAGCACTTTTTAGTGATTAGACAATCATCTAAAGACAAGGTCATTAATTATGCTATGAAAAGTTCTGTAAAAATCATGTTACAGCAGTAAAAACTGAAGCCAAGGGCCATACAGTTAAAATTACTGAAGGCCTTGTTTTGTATTATACCATTAGCAAATATTTTGAACTGGTATTTTTAATTTTTTTTTAATTAGGAGACAACAACGGATGGTCTGTACAATTTGATAAACATTATGCAAAAGGCAGGTACAATAAAATGAAATCTCCGAATGCATTTCAGACGAAGACACCTGAGTGCTGTGAGTAATTACAGGAATTATTGTTGTGATTATTGCTGATGATTTCCAAAAGGAAATTGATACCACATATGCCTACCAGATATAGAAATACAGTGCAGTTTCATTTATAGTTAAGAAGAAAGAATGTCTTAGACTAGCGAGTGCACTGAAACTCATTTAAGTGGAAACTTGTTTGAAACTTGTAAGATTACAACATGCATATTTCAGAGTGAAAAGAATCTCCCTTGACTTCTTCCCACACAATTGTTTAAAAACATTTTAAAAATAACTAAAAAAAAAACACTTTTTTGGACATTCAGACTCTGTCCACTCTAAGTACTAAGTTAGATCTAATTGAGTATGAGGAATAGAGTGTGCAGAAGAATTCCTGATCCATTGACAGATACCCTGTTTTAACCTGACGGAGTTATGCTCACTCATGTAAAATGCGAGAAAACTGAATAATCCAAGAAAGAGTCTCCAAAATCTGAAAACAAACAAACGAACAGACCTACCAAATGAGATTCCTGTATGAAGGCTATAGTTCTATTGCAGAATCTTCTTTTGTAGAAGCCAGGAAGGAATAGAATTGTTTCATTACCCCTTTGTGTTCTTTTACGAGGATCTCCCTAAGTCTAAAACAGTTATGTAATAACAAGACAAGACTTGATTAAATTTCTGTTTAATGCAGTCTAGATGTCTTTGTGCTAACTGCTCTTTACACCATCCTCTTTTCTCCTCGTCTCGTTATACTCCCCATCCTACCTGTTGCCACAACCCCTTTCCTGTCTCCACGCAGTGGCCGCTTCTGTGCCAGCTGAATGTACATGCCAAGGGCTGGAGATCGTCTGTGACGGTGCCAAATTACGTGCTGTCCCTTCCGTCTCTTCAAATATAACCATGATGTAAGTAGAGCAGAAAAGTGGTCGCTTTGGTCTGCTCGGGACTGAATATCAGTTCTCCAACCATTTTGCAGCGGCAGCCTTGTAATTATCACCCGCTGGCTCAACTGAGGTTTGTGAAAGCCGGGTGCCTCTCACTGTGGACAGACATTCATGGCTTTAAATCCAGGTTGTCTCCGTGTAAAATGAGAGAAAAGGAGTTAAAACAACTCTGTGTGAAATAGTCATTTCAGGTGTGTAACCATGGCCTGAATTAGTACAAAAAAACAGAATTTAAAGAAATCTTAGAGAAGTGTTTCCTTTTAAGATATAATGCCTTAGGACTTTTTCATTATTCTGTGGTCCTATCAATATTCTGTATTTCTGCCAATGAAATTATTAAACTTTAATTTTGTAGAATAATCTGTCTGAGCAAATCTTTTTAGTTCTCAATCCATGCCTCTGAATAGGACGTTATTAGAAAGACTCAGTGTGGGCTGGGTCGTCCAACAGACAGGAATAAACTAAAATTTTGGGAAAGAGAGGGAGAAGATTTTTTTAAAAAAATAGTTTATATTGCTCTTAGCTTATCCCTACCAGTTTGCAAGACTTTCTTTGCCCTAGGGGAGAAAGTGGCAAGGTGGGTAAGTGGATGGAGATGAGGCTGTGCCATCAACAGGGAATGGGGTCCTCCAAACACCTCCCAGAAATTGCTGGTGAATGTTTACCTGGTGTTATTTTCTGTCCACTGTGTCCTCCAGGGCAGTGTGCCACAGGAACAGCTCCCTACGTTTGCAGGGATAGATCCTCTTTTTCTCATATCAGTCACCTGCTGCCCTCTGGGCTGACTGGTTAATAATGAATTTTTGAAAGAAGTCTTTTGCCTATGAAATGCAGTGTGATTTCCCACCCACCTGTTACCTTTCCATAGGGATGTAAGAAATATTAGTTTCTTGGTATGCCACATGGTACATTTTTGGTCAGCAGCATAGTGTTCTCACTTGGTTCTAAAGGTGATAGCCTTGATTTCACCCCACTAAAATTAGATAGCAATTTGGGATCATGTGAATAGGGAGGACTAAGAGGGAACTACCTGTATGTAAAGAAGAAAGTGGGGGCAACAATTGCTTGTAAATATGCAGCAATAGGTGAGGCACACTTCTCTTCACAGTCTCCTCCTAATCCATTAACCCAAATTCATCCCTAGAAGAATCTCTTTTCATTCATTCATTCATTCATCAATGAAGTCAGTTTCGATTTGAATTAACATATTGGATGGAATTTGACAGCCAACAGCATCACCACTCTTGCCTTTGGTAAATAAAACACAAATAGACACTCCTGAATAAACTAACCTCTCTGGAAATACTAGATTTATTATAGAATTTTCTACCTATTTATTTATTATTATTTACTGTGCATATGTACTTTACTACATGAAATCTTTAGACTTACAGCAGACAGGATAAACTCAGCCTCAATATACTGACAGAATAGTTTTTCTATGTGTATTTGTTTCCACAGGTCTCTCCAGTGGAATCTGCTTAGGAAACTTTCTGCTGATATTTTCAAGAAATACCAAGACCTTCAAAATCTGTAAGAGAATCTTTCAACTTAAAATATCCATGAAATTCCTTAATTATAATATCTTTATCTGTCTAACTATTTTCAAAATTCTGTTTTATTTTTCTCTTAATTCCATCTTGTAATTGTGTAAACTTCTTTCCTCAAATAGCTTAATCTGGTTTCTCTCTACTCACAACATCATGCTTTCTACATATTAAATTTTGTTGTCTTGATTATTTTATACTAGAAAAAGATGAACTTCCATTGTGTCTTAAGGAAATTAATAAGCAGTAATAAACTGCAAGCAGTGAAGGTAACTGAAACCCATTTATTCTGTTAATTGTAAATTTGAAAAAGCTGCCCATTGCCATAGGGAAGTTACATGGCATAGTTACATGGCACTTAGTTTTATTCCTAATTATGTTTGGAATAACTTTAATGAAAGGCACAAGTCATTATTTATTTCAGAATAGTGTATGCTTTATGATTTGATCAAAAATTCATAGCCTTAATGAGCCTGATTTATAGAATTGACACAAATAAGAAATTAAAGGCAGAAGTCTAAAACAGGTTCTTTTGTAGCTGGTTTAAGGATTCTAAAAAAACTTAGAATTATCTTCACTGAAAACTGTACTGCAGCTCCATCTTGTGTTCACAAAGGACCATGTTCCCTTAAAAAAGCATTTTGTTAGCTTGAGCAGTGCTTGACTGAATCCCATTTTGTACCAGTCACATTTCTCTGTTTTTTCCTCTTTAAATGGGCATTTTAAAGTTTTCTCAGAGGAAAAAGCCACAATATTAATATTTTTAAAGGATTTAACATTGGTAGCTGATAATGTTGGAATGTAATTGTCCATAAAATCAGAAAAAAATAAACAGAAGGGGAAACAGTTTAGTATCCTTTATTTAACAGAAAATCAAGTTGCATTTTACATTTTATTATCTTAAAATGTAGCCTTTCCAAAATGTTATGATAATACAAATAGCAACTTCAACAACTAGTGCAAATTTGACCATACAACATGTTGGCCATACAACATTTTGCTGACTAGAGGGGGTTTCAGCTAAGCGTATAGATGTGGTCACACAGACGAGGCTATAGGTTGAGGATCTAAAGGAGAAGGTGCTTTAAAATCATTCTTTTTCTCATATTTAGTAACATAAGTACACCTTTGAATGAATTTTGTAATCCTGCCATTGTTTCTTTTTCCTTTTAGTGCACACTTGAAGGCTTTGCAACTATCGCTATGAAGTGTTTATTGTGGAATTTAAGATGTAACTAGTTTGACAGCTTCTTTTCAACTATCACACGTGAATTCAATTTAGTTGATAGATTTTAATTGGTTATTCATGCTTATTTTGCCTTTGCATGCTTAGAGAATTATTTGTTCTTTCTATATCTTCTTAGGTATCTTCAGAATAATAAAATCAGAGCTGTATCCGAACGCGCTTTCAAAGGTTTATACAATTTGACAAAGCTGTAAGTACTACTTTAAGGATTGAAATAAAGAGCAATGGGAACAGTTTTGAAAGTTGCTAGAGCTGTTTTTAATTTTTATTTCAGTATTAGGAAACTGCAAGATGATACAATCCTTTAGCTCAATGGTTTGATTGAGATAACAAACATAGACTGCAAACTATATGTGCAGTATCTATCCAGACACATTCATCTGGCAGGAAAGTGCTTTGAAAATACAAGATGGCTTCATGTTTTACTTCTATTCCACAAATCTGCTGCATTTCAGAGGAAGAGAATGCGGCAGTCATCTTGCATTAAGTCAGTAAGAATGAAAAAGGAGTAAACCAAAAAAATGAGTGCTTGGGATGAACACAATTTCTTTAACTTCATTTTGGTTAAGAGAAGCAAACCAGAGCAAGATAGTATTAACAAAGAACTTTTAATTTTTACTTTGCAGCAGCTTTATGTAATATATTTCAAACTTTGAAGGAATTAGGTCGGTGAAAGAGATGACAGATAAACTGCATTGTTAAGTTCAACTTCTTTGGGCAATGGCTTTAAAGACATATTTTAAAATGTTATTATGCACCTTAATTTTCTCTTCCATAGATGTGGATGATTTTCTATTGTTATACCTGTTACTACATTCCCAGACTACTTATGGCATCACTTTTAATTGCTTTTTACACAGTCCTGGTGTCTAAATTTATGACAAATGTCTTCAGCAAAACCTGAATTTACTCTCAGGGAAAATTCTGTAATTTTTCATTCCATAGAAGTAAACTGGAACAGGTTTAAAGTACAACACAGTGAAGGTAGCTAGCCTGTCGTTTCTTTTTTTTTTAACAGATGAGAAAAAAACATACAAAACAAACATGTGCTTTGCTTGACATGTCTGTGAAAGATCATCTGTACATTTTCTGTCTCATAAGCATTGGCTTTCTGACAGACACACAGACTGGAAACACATTTTTTTCTATTATACTTAGTGGGGTTCTTATTTCAAAAAAAAAAACATAATTATCAAAACAATGTCATAACAATGATAAATTATAGAGGAAAAAATCATATAATTCATTTGCACGTAACTAATACTAATCCTGTGTTCTGTTTTCCATCTGTTGCTGATCTTGTTTCAGATATCTGAGTAACAACAAGATAACCAGTTTGAAGCCTGGAGTTTTTCAAGATCTCCACAAATTAGAATGGCTGTATGTTGTTTCCTTTGTATGTTTATTTTCTCAAGGATTAATTAAAGCCAAAAAAAAGAAATATTTATATTGCTTTGATTTTTGTGGATAACATTACTTTGTGCTAGATAATAACTACTAATTCCTACTGCACTCTCTGCTGAGAAAATACATTTGACTTTGGGAGACCAGATTAGTTCTTGAGTCTTTATGATGCAGAAGACTCTGACTTATTTTACAATAGCAAATATTGTTAGGAATAACTACTTTTTACAAAATAATACATGAAATAACTCATCTACTACTAAATAAGTCAGATTGCACTAAGCAATAAAAATGGAAGTTTTGGATAACTCTTTCCTTATAAACAGTGCTTGATATTTCTGTGTGTTTTCAACAGGCAGACTGTCTTGGAAGGCTGTTATGTACAGCTGCTTTGGTGTTGCACAGAATCTATTCAAAGCATTGATCAAAAGTGTTTTAAAAACTGTCAAGAAAATAGCTTTCTTTAATTGAAAGTAATTACACAAGCTAAAATATGGCCAAAACTATTCAAACTATGCTGAAAAGAGAGTTAATTTGATGAATGCTCTGATCATCTACAGAGCAGTACATTTATTTCCTGAAGTAGGGCTTTTGAACATGAGACCCTTTTTTGATTTTTGGTGGTTTTTTGTTTGTTTGTTTGTTTTCCAGTAATTGGCACTTGAAAGCCACTTCCAAGCATATTGTGTGCTTTAATCAACTGTTCATTTTAGGATTGTAATCCTTTGTCAATCTGAGATTTGCTTTGCTCTAATTTGTAGGATAATTGAAAACAATAGGATCAATCGGATCTCTCCACTAACATTTTACGGGCTCAAATCACTTATTCTTCTGTAAGTATGGAATAAAATCCAAAAGTGTCACTTGAAAGAGCAGTAATAACAGCTAAATTTTAAAATATGCTTTAAATTTAAGTTTAATTTAGGTTTTAAACTCCCCACGTGGTAGTGCTTGCTGTTTTGGTGGAATTCTTCAGAGTTCTTGTGATGGATTCTTCAGAAACGTAGCCATCTCTGGGGAGCCCATCACTGCAGGCCTTTTTACATGGATAAAGGACCCAAATGCAGCCATGAACAACCCAAATCAATAGGAATAGAATTGCTCTTATTGAAGTCCCGCTGGGGACTAGACAGAATGTCTGTGAATCTGCATCTGATAAACTGAATTTATGATCAGTGTCCCCGGCAAACTCTGAATTTATTTCTAGGAAGATCTATGTCTCCAAATGGGTAAGGAACCAGCAGTTGGGTGGAGAGGGGTGCTGGGCTGCCCCCAGAGCCAAGGAGATG
The DNA here is from genome assembly GCA_032353885.1 of Nothura maculosa. NCBI lineage: Eukaryota > Metazoa > Chordata > Aves > Tinamiformes > Tinamidae > Nothura > Nothura maculosa. The sequence continues at coordinate 3,525,325 of JAUBOD010000572.1, forward strand.
TGGGAAGGGATACAAGGAATGGCATCCTAAACCTCCTGCTGCAGGAGCTCATCCATAGGCTGCCTCTTTTCCTGCTCTAATTCCACTGCGACCAGGAGAGGAAGGTCCCTTAAATGCCCTATTACTCTGTGACTAATGGAAATTGCAGGTTATGATATAATAATAAAGTATTAGCCTAGCAGTTAACAAGCATTTCAAAGAATTCCACAGAAAATCTATGAAAGTTTCAAAAGAAATGCTGCCTCTGAAACTATGGCAAGTGATTCTAGCTGTGACTGCCTTACATTAAAAAGTAGAAACATAGGGACATATTTTTTCTGTAATGTTATTTTAAGCAAATATAACCAGATAAGCTATTTTTCTCTTCTCCAGAGTGATGATGAATAATTCTCTTGCTCGTTTGCCTGATAAACCTCTGTGCCAATACTTGCCAAGACTAAACTGGCTGTAAGTCTACCTTTATTTCACTAAAAACACATTACTGTGTTATCTTTGAATGGCATTTCAAGGCCACTTTCTCTAGTGGAGAGCTGGGATGATATTAGAGTATCTAGTGGCTCCCTGCACTGGCTGGAGTCATTAGCTAGGTGTATAGAAAAGCTACATGTCTGATTATGATTCTTTTGTGAAATCCTAAACTTTTGGTGAGATATTTTTTGTCTTAGAAGAATTGTCTGAAAAAAAATTATTTTTTTTTGTTGCTTGCTTGTTTGTTTGTTTGTTTGTTTTTCATACCACAGAGATCTTGAGGGCAATCATATCCATTATGTAAGAAATGTGACTTTCATCTCCTGCAGCACTTTAACTGTACTGTAAGTAATAGCACATACTGGGCAACCCTAATGAGATGTATCAGTGCAAATGTGATAATAAAAGATGATAAAAGAGTGATAATAAAATTTTAAAACTTTACATGAATTTTCTTTAGAAAACAAACAGCTTTCCAGAAGCAGCAATATAAGTTTGTTTTATTCTTTTATAAGTTTGTTTTATTCTTTTAGGGTGTTGAGAAGAAATAAAATCATCTCTTTAAATGAAAATAGCTTTTCTTCTCTCCGGATGTTAGATGAATTGTGAGTTGTTTTCTTCTCTTATTTATAGAAATGACAAAGACTTATAATTTACAATTGTACATTTTATGTATTTATTGTAAGATTTATTTCTTATAGTCTGAATATAACATCCATCATCAGCTTTATTCCAAATGTTTAAGAAGAAACATTCAATAAAATACATATTCTCAACATTTGAATACTATTGCTCTTTTTCTCATAAGACTGATACACTTCCTGAATCAAGTCATGTTAATCATGTATCACTCTGCATTTGTATGCACCTTTGGTATTTTTGAACACGTCTGTCAGTTGCAGTCAGACTGAGACCTCTACTACTCTCTGTCCAAAGTTATTAAGATCTTTCAAGTTCAGTGAAAACCAGCATCAAGATAGAGAACAGAGTCAAGGAGAAGGTGTAGTGCTGGCCAACCCAGATGAGATGTGAGAGAATTTTCTAAGTTCTTGCACCTCTACATAAAAATATTTTTCCTTCTTTTGGATGTAAATATAATAAGTTATTCATTTAATGACCTATCTGAACTAACTCGGTAGAGAGGACTCTGATGGATCATGTTTTCCATCTGCTGTTTTAGCATTATTCTTCTACAGTCCAAGTTTCTGATAATCTGTGTAACAATGTAATAATCTCCTGGTAAATGGAATGAAAATACCTCTTGAAATTATAAAACTGTTCTGTAAAATTACTGAATCTACTAAAAACTTCCTATATCCCACCTATGGCTATTTCCACAGAGACCTGGCTAACAACAAGATTGAATCACTTCCTCCATATATATTTAAGGATCTAAAGGATCTTTCACAACTGTAAGGATTTTGTTATTGTTGTTATTATGACATTGCATATTATTCATTCAATATGATGTTTTAGGTCATGAAATCTTGGAAGGAAAAAAGCATCTTTGTTCATTTAAGCTCTGCCTAAAAATACTTATCTGATATTCAGTTTTATATAAGGGAGCCTACATATTGAATCAGAACCAGGGTTTCTCTGCAGAACCCAGGAAGTCTGAGATCTTTGCAGACAGAGCTGAAATGGTTAGCAATGAAAAGCCCGTAATGGGAAAAAGAAAAAGCTCAACTGAGGGAGTCCAGCCCAAAATGACACTCTTCTGGGAGGATAGGAAATGCAAGGAAGAGGAAGAGTTGTAGTCTCTAAAAAAACAAAGTCAAAAAAAGTTTAATAAGTATTTCTATAGTCAAAACCTAAAGTTGGTCTTTCCACTGGTATAGTAAACCAAAGAACAGTAGGCGAATGTTACTATTTACAGTAGCAATTGCCAGTACCATGACTCCTTATTGCAGGGCTGAAAATGCAAAGGCAACATTGACTTTAACCTTAGAATAAGATGTAAAAAAATGTACAAAAATACTTATGTCCATATTGCTTTAACAGGAACCTTTCTTATAATCCAATCAAGAAAATACAGATGGACCAGTTTGATTTTCTAATTAAACTCAAATCGCTGTAAGTATCAAGTTTTTATGTACAAGAATCTTATCTATATTTTCTTTATAAGTGAGCAAATCTCTTCATAAAAGGATGTTAGTCATAATACCAGAATACTTTTTTATAAGAAATTATATTTGGAATATTTTGTATTTATTGTTGTTGCTCAAGAATTTGAGTCTGCAAAGTAACTACTAACAATATTCACATTTTCTGTCTTGAAATATGAGCTTGTATTGGAAATCATTCCAAAGCAAAGGGATCATAAATCCATCTTTACAAATGACAAGTCTAAAGCAAATTATGTGATTAGTGCAGAATAGCTGTACTACTGATAGATAAGTTATTACAACAGCCAAATTCAAAACTCATTTTCAACTTTGCAGAACTTGTATATACAACTTAAGGGTCCTACAAGGCCTAACTGGAGCTATTAGCACTAGGGACAGATAGCAATAGAATATGTAAAGACAATAATTTGAAAGGAATTTGGTATATGCATAAATCTGGTGTATATTTCACTTCTGACCGAAAATGATGCTTAAGTCATGAAAAGAGTCATATAAATCAAGTAAAATCTACCTGTCAGTTTGGAGAGGGTGGACCTTCTACAAATCTTTTTGAAGAGAGTAAAGGGAAGTTGTAATGGGCAGGCTAACACAGCAGCTCTGACACAAATTTAGTACCTCCCTAACAGTTTGGGATGCAGTTTATACATTAGTTATTATTTAACCACCAAAATTGCATGCGCTTGGGTGAAGACTTTCCATATATCTAAGATGATATAATCAATAAATCTTGAGAGATAGATCTAGAGGAAATAAAACGTCTTTATGTTCAGTACTCCATTTGTAGAACACTTGTTGCTTGTTTACTAGTTTGAGTAGGCAGGAGTAGCTGGGACGACATTCTCCTAGATTTATTCCAATCCATAATCAAAACACACTGGTTTCCATGTTTAGGCCTCATTATTTTCTCCTAGCAAGATTGCCTATCAACCCAAATTTGTTTATTTGCATTCCATATTACTCTAGCTTAAACAATTGACCAGAAAACTTAAAAAAGTTGTAAAAGAACAATTACATTATTCTCATATACAATTACATGTCACTGATCTGACAGAGAGAAAATAATAGTGCATTTTTTATATATTCTAAAATAAGTAAATCCATCTGTATGGTGTGAGTAAGCCCTTGCACACAGTGTTCCCTGTACCAATTTCCTACTGCTCTTGACACAATAAGAAGTTAATTCCTGCAGTGGCGTTTTGTCTCGTTAAGTGCTCTCTGGGATTAAAAAAAGAGGAGAAATGTGAAATACTGCTATTGGAACAAGTTATTATTTTCCAGAGATGATGAAAGAACATCAGTAGATCAATACTTTGGAAGGGCAACATAATAATTGTTAAATTGTCCTGCTGAGAGCACTAAGAGACTTATTTGTGCTTTTGGCAGAACTACGAGTTTATTGGAATTAACAGCAATTCATTTTATTTAGCTTTTATTTTAGCTTTCATGTAGATTTCCCATTTATATTTTGAAGAGATGACAGGTTAGAAGCAGCTGAACTTCATGTCTTCATATAATTATAGGAACACAATTAAATGCTCAGTAAGCTTGTTGTTTAACTATTGAGTTTGTATTGCCTTTTTATTGAGAGTGTGTTGTTTACAGCAGCTTAGAGGGCATTGAAATTGGAAACATTCAGAGAAGAATGTTCAGACCGCTTAGAAACCTTTCCCACATGTGAGTAGTCTGCTTTCTTTGGCTTAAGTTTTACAATTTACAAATTATTGAATAATTAAAAATAAAAATGCATGAATCCAAAATCATCCAAATTGAAACTTGGCAATTTTTTTTAATTAATTAGTTTTTCTTCTTTCAGAATATGGACATTTTATTTCTTTTCTAAAAAGTTGTTAGACATCTTGCTTTCTTGGAAACCAAACTAAAAAACAGTCTTCTTTTTTTTTCCTTTCCCTCACAACTAGATATTTCAAGAAATTTCAGTACTGTGGATATGCTCCTCATGTACGCAGCTGCAAGCCCAACACTGATGGGATTTCCTCCCTGGAGAACCTTTTAGCCAGCATTATACAGAGAGTGTTTGTCTGGGTTGTATCTGCCATCACTTGCTTTGGAAATATTTTCGTTATCTGTATGAGGCCTTACATCAGATCGGAAAATAAGCTGCACGCCATCTCCATAATGTCCCTCTGCTGTGAGTATTCCCCGTGTGACTTAGCGTTTTCACAAGGAATGACAAGGCAGAATGCTCTGTCTTGTGCACTATGAAGTCTTGTTAGATGTCTCTATTCCGAAACAATAACTAGGTGGTATATTCCAAAGATTTTGTATCTGGTTTTGCTACTGAGGACACTGGGTCAAATTCCCACGTTCTTCAGTAAGAGGAGTTAAAATTCCAAATTTTTCAAAGGGCCATCTAGATTTTACTGTATAATTGTGAATAAATACAATTTTTTGTGTGTAAATATCATTTGTGTTCAGATAGGTATGCTTCTTTTGCATGAACAAATAGTTGAGTGTGCAAACATAGAAAATCAATTGCTCCCAGATCTCCAATATCCTTATGTGTCTTAGTTCATCCCTAAAAGCAAGGCAGTCTCATGGATGAACCAATTGAGAGTACACTCATGTTAAACCCAAGTACACTGTGCTTAGTTTGTATACAAGAGAGTCTGTCTAAACCTACATATTTCACAAATTGATTTAATTCCATTTTGAAAGGTAAATAATAACTGTGTATAAAATAAAATTGCAGCATTTCTGAATACAGTATGGCCATAATTTTGAAACTTTGTTGGCTTCTTTAACCATTGGAACCAAAAGTCTAAACGCCACTGATAATTTCTATCAAAAATATGTGAGAAGTCTTAGGGTCTATGTTGACGCATCCTCTTTATTTCCCAGGGCTAGTATGACAGAAATGCTTACCAAGCCTTTGCTAAAACAGCTCATACAAAACAGCCTAGAGCATAAAAACAGAAATTAGGATATTCCAAGGTACCTAAACAAGCAAGGAAGGCTTGTTGTCCTTCTAGTTGCAGAAGACTTGAAAATGAGAAGCAAATGCATCATTAATGCCTAGAAATTTAGCAGATCTCCAAATTTATCATCTCTTAAGCCTGTAATTTTTAAGCCAACATCATCATTTTCAGAGGGAATCAGACGAATGTCTGCACATGTAGGATTTACACCAATAACAGTCATGCTAACTCTGAGTGATCCCTGTGGCATTACTCAGATGGGCCCAAGAGCTTCCATCTGCATCCTGCCTTTCACTACTAAGCTAATGAGAAGCACGTTTGGTGCCTGCCAGGTTTGCTGAGTACTTTCAAGCCTTGCTAAAAGATGGTTTGCATGTTATTGAAACTCTGAATCTGGAAGTTTCTCTATTCAAAGCAAATTATCTGCAAGCCACAAGGCAATGTCGAAAGGAAACCTATTCAAAAAGTATCTTATTTTCTTTCTTTGACAGATTTGAGCTTTAAAAATTAGTCTTGGAAACATATGAAAGTCAGAAAATCAGTCCAACAGATGAAAATTCAAAGAAAAAAGTAACAAAAAAGGAGAGATAGAACTTATACTGCCTTAATTGTAAATCTCAAAAGCATTCTCACTGTAATATTCATTTTCTATCTATTTACCCATTAGCTGACACTTGTAACTATACATTCATATGTACGTGTTTGTATGTCTGTGTTTCAATATACATATACACAAAGAGCATGGAAAATTCAGATGTGTAAATAATGATGTTAAGCACTATGCCCACAGGTGCTGACTGTCTGATGGGAATATATTTATTTGTGATTGGAGCTTTTGATCTTAAATATCGTGGAGAATACAACAAGCACGCTCAGTTATGGATGGACAGTATTCATTGTCAGTTGGTGGGATCGCTGGCTATTCTGTCTACAGAGGTGTCAGTTTTACTACTGACTTACCTGACTTTGGAAAAATACATCTGCATAGTTTATCCTTTTAGGTGTTTGAAGCCCAGAAAATGCAGGACAATTTCCGTTTTGATTCTTATCTGGATAATTGGGTTTGCTGTTGCTTTTATTCCACTGAGCAATAAGGAATTTTTCAGGAACTACTATGGCACCAATGGCGTCTGTTTTCCTCTTCACTCAGAACAATCAGAAAGTTCAGGAAGTCAGATTTATTCTGTTATCATTTTTTTAGGTAAGTTACTTTTCTTCTTTACAACAATTACAGCTATAATCAGCCTAGGTTTTAAACAAGGTAGCTTTTTTTTAATGTGTGTATGATGTTCACAATTCATATTTAGACACTCCTGTAGGCAGTTATAGACGTTTTCCAGCCTGAATATTTCATATTAGATACTTACATATCTTAAAATCCATGAAGTGCTCAGAAACTAGAAGTTAGATCCATCAAGTACCTGAATAAATAGATTTTGTCAAGGAGGTAAAGAAATACTAAGAGTAGGGAACTACAGGGAATTTGACTCTGATGGCAGCTGTTGATCAAGTGATGATAATTAATATATATGAGTAAAGTGTTCGGTGTTCTGAGTGAAGACAGACTCAGATTGTTTGGCCACTTATTTCTCATGGACTAACAGTTTAGACAAAAGATACCTCTAATGTTCCCTGACACGCACATAAGTAACATGCAGAACTGCTATCATGCTTTCAAATAATAAAACTAATTTCAACTTCTTAAACAGGTGTAAATTTGGCAGCTTTCATCATCATTGTGTTTTCCTATGGAAGTATGTTCTACAGTGTTCACCAGACAGCCATTACGGCTACTGAAATTCGGAATCACATTAAAAAAGAAATGACTCTCGCTAAACGTTTCTTCTTCATTGTATTTACTGATGCACTATGCTGGATTCCCATTTTTATTTTGAAACTCCTTTCTCTGCTTCAAGTAGACATACCAGGTAAGCTCCTGCTTTTGTGCACTTTATGCCCCTAATTTTTAATCTAGAAGACTGATTGAATGCATTGAACTACATTGCTGCTATGAAATGTGTGCTATGTATCTCTATATAATCCACATACACACTATAACGAACGATATAGTCCATTATATTACTGTACTGTTAGTGTAATTGGTCACCTTCACTAGAGTCAGCCAAGAGAACAAATCTTGACAGTCTGTCTATGTAAGGTATGTATAAAATGTACAGAATGTATCTGAAAATCATATATGAAGTTGTTGGGTTTTAGTGCCTCAAGGCTTTTGGTGGTTCTGCTGCCTGAATATAATTCAAGCATGAATGACACTTATAAATGAAAACATCTGTCATATAAGGCAGTTTTATTAAAGTATTTCCTCATGCTGTGAATAAAATCCTGTGTGTGAATAGCCTTAATTTTAGCCTTAGTAGTCTTAAAAGGTGAAAAATGAAACTTTGCATTTCCCTTTTCTTTGCAGTAACAGGAAATGCTAGGAAAACAGATTCCTGAAGCAGGGCTTGTAAATGCTTTTGGAAAGATCATGTTAGTATGAAAGGTGGTATTAGCAACAGTGTCAGATTACTGTGTGGATTTATCTATATATGTGTGTGTGTGTGTGTGCACATATATATATATGTTTATATATGCAACCTATAATGCAATATATAGGTCTGTGTGTGTATATATATGCGCACACATACACATGTATCACAAGTAGTTCAGTGAGAAAGTGCTTGAGCTTTGGTGTTATCTTTTGAAATTTTTGACTTTCATGAAAGTTATGAAATATCCGGGTTATGATGATCAAGCACAAAGTACTTTCAGTTATATAAAATCTTCCAGAATGTTTTGTTGTGAAGTTATCCAATCCCTAAAAGACTTGACTTTTAGTCTGCCCCTCAGACTAATTAGGGTCAGAATAATGAGTTGACTTACCTCCTGGGCAGGGAAAATTACACCATGGTGTGGGCAGCAGAGGACAAGAAACCTTGGCATAGGAAGAAATTAGGAAAGGGGGATACAAGGAGAGCAAGAAGAAAACAGGGATGTGCACACTGCACATCACTTTGGAAAGAGTGGAGAGCTCCTGATGTAGATGAGCACAAACAACTTCTGAGGGACAAGGGATGGGAAGAGTGTGCTTTGGACAGGACCACATGGACAACATTGCAATTATGATTCATTGGGGAATGGAGATCACAGGAAGAGATAGGGAGCTAAGTGGATGCAAACAGATGCAGGACAAGTAAATGCAGCTCAACCAGAAAAAAGTATGCGTAGGGAAATAGGGAGCCTTGTTACAAAAGTCCTAAAATGGTGGGAGGCTAATGGAACTGCTGGGAAAAAAAGGCATCAGGATTCATGGGGAGCCCTTGAAGCACAGTGGGGCAGTACCTCCTGAGAAGCAGTTAGAGGATGGGGTTGTGACTGTCACAACAGTGTCTAGCTCGGCTCAGCAGCGCAGGACTCCACACGCTTCCAGACTGCAGCTTTTAAAAGGAAGCTGCACTTCAGCAGTGTGAAGTGCTCGTACTGACTGATGGCTACAAGTACTAGTATCTATTACTGCCTTCATTTTTCTTCTCTCCCTCCTTAAGGTACCATAACTTCTTGGGTGGTGATTTTTATACTGCCAATAAATAGTGCTCTGAATCCTCTTCTCTACACTCTGACTACACGACCTTTCAAAGAAATGATTCATCAGGTCTGGTACAATTACAGACAAAGAAGATCCAAAAGAAGCAAACGCAGTCAGAAAACATATGGTCCATCTTTCATTTGGGTAGAGATGTGGCCAGTGCATGAAATCAAACCAAAACTTTCAAAGCCTGTTCTTTGTACAGACTCTTCGGAAGGATCAGTGACTACACAGTCAAACCGACTAAACTCATGCACATAAATACCCTGTGAACCTTCCCAGTGACATCTGCCCTGTTAGCTTCACGGATGCAGATTTACTGCTTTACAGCAACAAGGAAAAGAAAGGAGTGGACACAGTGAATCACCAGAACCAGAAGTCAGAGGAGGAAGAAGATGGATCCATGTGCCTACTTGCAGGTAAAACTGATAGGAAAATAATTTGACCATCTTGCAACAGTTCCTGACAACTCATCCTTGACCAGGCTGAAAAGTCTGTCTGTCTTAAACCCTCTTCCTCTCCAAGAGCACTTGAGGAGTACCAGTCTTAATATCTTAATAGGTATCCTGCCATCTAAGGTCTTAATCACCTTGTGCATCTAATTACATGCATTATGGTTAAAACAATTTAGAGAGCACAGCCTTCAGCACTCTGAGTATTACTGTACACCTCGTGTTACAAAGGTAAAAGCCATTTTACCTTTCTTTCTGTGTATAAAGATGATTATTTTATGCTAGGTCTAAGGATCAGGTAGTGGCAGTTTCTTCGCATATATTTGCTCGAGAATATTTTTCCATTACAAATTACTCTGACTTCCTTACGGCTCCTCTAATACTTCACTCTCAGTCCAGTGACCTAGAAGCCCAAGATAAGAGAAATGCCTCTCTTGCAGTGAGGATTTTAAAGCTTTTTAAAACACACTTAAAAGATCCTTTGATGTTTGCACTTAACTTCTTAAATATGTAAGAAGTAGAATTCAATTTTAGTGTGACTCACACTTTAAATGTTTACAGTATTTTGCATTATCTTAAGATCAGAAGTTGGTGAACATCTTGTTTCCACTGCTGTATGTTTTATTGAAATAAAGGATGATCTGCCAATCAATGTGGCTTCTTCTGCAAGTTGTTTAGCAAAATTTCAGGTTATCGGGGGAAAAAAAATTGGCCCACTGAACTCTTGCCATAAAGAACATCCTTTTGATTACCATTGGAGCCCAGCCTACTTGGTGACTAAAGCTGCTTTTTATAAAGAATATAAGGACACTTGTGTTTTTCACTTCTCATTTTTTATTCATGTATGTATTCAGTGTGCATATGTGTGGGGGTGGTTGTGTTCCTATAAGTAACCTTAGAGTATTAGTTACAACAAGTTTTGAATTAACTTCTTTTTTCTTGTTTTAAAAAACTACAGTTTGTCTTTTAAAATCCTTCTACCACTGACACTTAGGCTCACCCCAAGTCCTGGTAGAGCCCCAGTCTCCTGAAGCTTCTCGTTGTGTTTCAGCACTGTTTTTTCACAGTGCTCTGGCAGGAGTGCAGATGTTTCAATGCAGCCACGTACTACAAGTCTGGCACCTTTCTGACCAAAAGGTCCTGCTTAATCTAGTACCTACTCTAATTAATAAATTACTGCTTGAGGCAGGTAATACAACAGGCCAAAACCATAATAAGTTGCTGTCCTATAGATGGAAGAATATAATTCACAGACTTTTTCTCACTCATACTTAAAATAATCCATCCTAACAGGAAATAATAGTTATATTTCTCCTATACATATATTTATGGTTCATGCATAAGGCACTTTGTATTTATTACAAGAAGGCAAGTGTAACATTGGTTACAAGTATTGAATTCTTTGTAAAAGAAATGCAGCTTTAAAGAGATGTATTGCAATATTGCCTACAACAGTGAGCTGGGGCATAGAGTGACTTATCTGTGGCACTTAAGGCTTCACTCTCCCTATCAGCCCATCCTCAACCTGAAAAAAAGTGTGCATAGAAGGACAGAGAAGTTATTTTTACAGCCTTCTCTGGGGTTAACAGGGTTTCTTCTAAATGGCAGTGTATCTTCATGGGATACCACTTTCCCACAAAGGCCAAGTTCTGGAGGTACCTTACAGGTTAACTTTGTTTCCCTTATGTTAGCAGAAAGGAACGTTCTTTCACAGATGAGGTTACCTGAGTGCAAAGGAAGAGTCTTAAAAGTTACAACTGCCTACTCTCCCTAAACAAAGTTATTTCACTCAGAAATTTATACATAGTATTCTTACACATACAAGTTATCAAGTATTTTCCAAAGAACTCTCTTCCAGCTCAAGGGGAGTTGCTGATGAAAAACAAGATAAAACCATTATAGGAAACTGCTAAAAAATGTTGTTTAAAAAAAAAAGCACTAGGCACAGTGTGAGGTAACACATCAGCAGGAAACCTGCTGTGATCCCAGCCAAGCTGTCCTGTCCAGGGAAATCGCGGTGGGATGATCCCCTCCCGGCGGGCAGCAGCAGTTCCCGCGTTTTCCACAACGGTGACGTTACTCGCTGGGCTTCAGGGACTCGTATCCCTCCTTCAGCAGGTCCCGCCACGTCCGGAGAAACCTGGCGTTTTCCGAGCACTTGCTCGCCAGCTCCTCCACTTGGGCCGATACGGCGGACGTCGCCTCCAGGATCTTCGTCAACGAGAAGGCGGCCTGGAAGGCAGAGCGAGAAGCTGGCGGGGGTCCCGGCGCGCCCGGAGAAGGCCCCACACTCACCGCCCGTTCCCCCTGCCCCGTTATCCCGGCGCCGCGGGTCCGGAGGCGCCGTTGCGGCCCCGCGGCCTCACTCA
>JAUBOD010000572.1:3550061-3561959 GCA_032353885.1 Nothura maculosa
TCCTGACTGCACTGTTGAGGTTATTTAAGCCTTGCTAATTCCTGTGACTCTGACAAAAGCTGAACAGAGAGGTGACCCAGTCAGAATTTCATTGGTTCTGGCGATGGACACTGCAGCCAGGTGCCATGTGATCATTATTTTGGAAGTCTCTTCTCTGTGCTGTTGGATTCATCCCTACAAAGAGTTTTTGGTCAATTAAACCACACAATGTGCTGGGCTATGCTAAATAACTAAAACTTGCAGTCTGGTATAGCCAGGCAATATGCTTGCAGCCCACCTGAAATAAAGAAGTCTCACCAGGTTAGTGCACTGGCCATGTTTGATTATGGACAGGTTTTATAAATTGGTACCAGTTTTGTTAACACAGTAGAGCACAACTAAGCTATGAAAGCACAACCTCTCTATGCAGAGGTAATGAGTTTTTTCAAACCCTTGGATGAAGCAGCAAATACAGACTGAAGCATGTTTTCAGGTATAGACAAATTTCGTAGTTTCGAATGTCATTTGAAGGCCTTTTTTAATAAAGATAATTCACACAGAAGGACTGTCATCAAAGAATGCAAACCAGTCACAAGCTTTTGGTGGGACAAAAAATCTTTCTTATTAACTTGCTGCTTAGAAATGGTAGAGGAAAAAAAACCCACCCCACATTCTGTAGCACTGAACTTCTCCTTTTGGGTCATGATCAGCATTGGTGAAAGCAGAATGATGATGGCTGCACAGCTTGTAAAGCAAATCTGTTGAATGTGATAACTCTAGTACTGAAAAATAGGGCTGTAGGTTCTACCAGCAAGCAGCTGTTTTCTCATAGAGCTGCCCCTGTTGCCACCTTGTCTGTTTTCTTTGTGTTGTGCTAATCTGAGGCAGTTTGGTGCTTCCAGTGGCTTAGGTAGTAGAGGCCACAAGGGAGCGGGTATCTGTTGGTAAGTGCCAATGAGAACAGATTATTTAAACAGGTTCAAATACATAGTCTAAGTATATATTCAGTTTGCCTCTTGGAAATTATTTTGCTGCCTTCATTGCTAACAATTCATTACTCAGCATTTATTTTTTTTCAACGATAGCATTTCTGTACTGTAAGTACCTAACAGTCCTGTGTTGCATTAGGACTTCATGTACAAGAATATGAAGAGAACCTGAAGAAGTCCTGGGTTTGGAAAGAGCTCTATTCGGTTAGAAACATCCGCCCATCCTGCCACACCGCCCTGGGTTTGTATGGAGGAATGCTGTACACGGGTGTGTTTTATTGGATCCTGAGAGGAAGGGAGCCATGGACATTAAAACACCCAGGTAGTTATTTCTATTATCTTTTGAAAGATACCAAGTATCTCAAAGTTTTTTCTGGGTCAGGTTGAAGCTAGAAAAGATCTTGTCAATGTCCAGGCAGAGAAGTCTCAGAATGTAGTAAAGAAATAGTGATAACTGATATACATGTTGCTTAGTATAATAAATGACCACATTAGAGTGGTAGTCTACTTAGCATAGTTTTGTCTCATGAAAAAGGCCACCTGCTTTTGTAAGTAACTTCATCATACTAATGGCAACAGCAAGAAAAGCCAAATAGCTTAATTCAATTCTACCTGAGTAGTACAAATCATATTAATTCTGCAACACATTTATTTACTAAAACTGTATTTAGGACCAGATTTTGCTCAGCTCAAGCCAGCCAAAGACTGCACACCTATTGAGTATCCAAAGCCCGATGGAAAAATCAGTTTTGATCTCCTATCATCTGTGGCCTTAAGTGGTACAAATCATGAACACGACCAGCCTGCCCATTTAACCCTCAAGGATGACAGCGTCCCTGTGAACAAAAACTTGGCTATATTCGATGGACCAGAACAACGATTTTGTCCAGCAGGTAGGTAATAAAAATGAAGAGAGTCTGAGTCAATTTTGCAAGATAAAAGGCAAAGTACTGCAGGGTTATTCCATGTGGCTTAATACGTGCTGCAAGTTTGCTGTGCGTCCTAGCTGTCCTGCAGGAGCGCTGCAATGGAGGTGGGAATTTATTCAACTCCTCTCCTTACACACACGGATAAGCAGCAGTAAAGCATATGTGCAAGGGGAAAGTATTTAGTGAAGTGATACCACTCTTTTCCTCTTCCCAGGAGTTTATGAATATATTCCCCTGGAAACGGGAGAAGGATCAAGACTGCAGATAAATGCTCAGAACTGTGTCCACTGCAAAACATGTGATATCAAGGACCCAAGCCAGAACATTAACTGGGTCGTCCCCGAAGGTGGAGGAGGACCAGCTTACAATGGGATGTAAATCAGCTGAAAACTATTCCATGACTTGACCTCCACAAATAAGTTGGAGTGTTTTATGCTGCAGCATAATTGAAGTGCAGCCTTGACTTGAATGTTAAGCAGTTTGAGACTAACATGCTATTCTACATTTTAGGTATGACCGTTACATTAAATGGAGAGTCAGTGCTTTCAGGTTACACCCTAGCCTTATTTAAAAAGAACTTCTTCCCAGCTTACAGTGACAGGCAGAAGAAAGTTCTTCTCAGGACTGAAAGGAAGCCTGGATCTTGGATTTACTGCTGGAGGTCAGTGAAAACAGCAGCCACATCCACAATCATGGGTGTGGTAGAATGTAGTACCTACCCTTAAAAAAAAAAGGTATGTTTCCTCTATTTAGTAAATAATTTCAAAGGAAATTGCATCTTTCAATACAGAAAACAACATGGTCTAGAAAACTGTCACTGATTAAGTGTTACACATGTTGGATAAATCTATATTTATGTATTTTTTTTCCTGAGAATAATAAGGAACCTGTTTGTAATACAAAGAAACCTGTTTGCAGTACAATCTGTAAAGCATTTAAAAAGACGAGTTGTACTTAGCCCTTCATGTCTACCAGCATTTTTATTCCTTACAAGAAAGAAATCAGGTCTGCTCAAATAAATTAAAAAAAACCCAAAACAGTACTCTTAATAGAAACTGCCTAGTTTGTTTTTATGCTAGAAACAAATCTCTTGAGAAACTTTAATTATTAAGCTGCAATAAACACTATACCTTAGCAATCAACATATCTGAATCACAAAGCCCAAGTTAATAAGCTAAAAAGAAAGAAAAAACAACTTAATCTTTGAACAGTTTATTTTTATTATTAGACTTTTAAGTTGTAAACGCCAAAAATTGCAGTACAGGGCAACTGACAGAAGAAACACTTGCCTGCGGCTCCATTTATTCTTTTACAGAGTTAGTGCTTAGGTTTAAAACTCTGGAAAAAATATCAAGCAAACATTTTGGCGTAAGCTGCCTTCTCTTTCTCCTTTTGGGCTTTGATCTTCTGTTTGATCCTGACTGTTTCCGTTTGGATAGCTGCTTAAAAAAATACATGATCCTGTTATAGTAATCACTTTTCATTGTTTCCTAATAATGCCAAGGGTAGATGACACTGCTGTAATTTACCGATATTTATTTTAAATGCTGGAACTGCATTTAATTTCTATCATGTCAGATATCAACTGCACAAAGACTCTTCCCTTAGTTTGTTTCATCTAACAGTACAACAGGTACAGGAAGATATAGGAAAAATAGTATTGATGTCAGCATAGAATTTATGATGCAAGAATCTTATCCAATGAGGTATCAATAAAACCAGAAAATTACACTTTGAGAGAGGCAGAACTTCCTCTGTGTGCTGCTGACCTACGTAAGCAGAAGGGGATGTTTTAGCCCATGGCACCAGAGGCATCAATGTTGTATAAAAAGGTTTTATGCAACCCTCAGCAGGCTCTGTGCTTGACAGAGCACATTTAAGTTTCAGAAGGTGTCAGAAACCAGGATCTTATGCACCATCCTGGTATAACGTCGCATTTTAATTTGTCATATTATTTAAAAAAAAAAAGAAAAAAATAATTGATGAAGAAACAGTTTTTACCTTTGTCATCAGGGGCGATTTCGTGAGCCTTTTTAAGATCAGCCTTAAAGAAACAGAAGCATTGAGTATATTGATAAACTATTTCAACTTAAAAAAAGCATCTATATAAATGTGTGTATATATATATATATAATCATTACCAATGCCTGATCGAGATCCTTTATTCCCTGCCATCCTTGAGCCCGTCTATAGAGAGCCTTAGTGTTTGCTGGATCTATTTTAAGAGCCTGTAAAATGAATCAAATAGCCTCTTAGCATTTAGCACGCTCTCCCGCAGCCAACCTTCCCATTTCGTTCCACAGCAGCCTCCCCAAACAGTCACAGTGTAAAGAGGAACACTGCACCTCCCAACAGCTGCCTAGTTGGCCTTGCTGCCGCTGCAGCAGAGCTGGTCTTCTCTGAGGAGCAAAAGACTCTGGGATAGTGTGGAGCTTGGATCTGTACATTTTTTAAGGCAAAGGTACCTGCTGTTCACGTTATCCTACTCTGAATCTCGGTGTGTGACTCTGCTACAGCTCCTTCCTTCACACCAAAGAACCCTGGCAATGGGATCGTCAAGAAAACAGTGTCGTTGTGCAGACCTTGTTTCCTTGTTGGAATGGTGGATGCATAGGAGTAGTCCAGCCCCCGAGTCAGGGCCTTTTCAAAGTTTCAGTCATTTCCCTCCTATAGAGTCAATTTTGCCAATGTGTATATCCCAGGACAGTGATCAGCTTAAATATGACAACAGCAAAATAGAACATATACTGCCTAGGCAAACAGACTGTGCAAATACTTGAGCAGTAATTGAGTCCCACAGTTAATTTAGCATTTAGCTAGCTCCAGTCTTTCCAGGAGGAGCTTTTTCTTTTTCCCCTCTCTTTGGTGAAAATCACTTTCTTATAACAAAGATATTTTGGCATTTTTTTTTAATTACAGTTCAATGGTTAAGGAAATCTCTGCACGAATATCTGGCTTCATTAGTTTAGCAATTTTAATTATTTAATTAAGAATTATAGAGAGTAGAAGCTGCATCCACAATTCTCTATAAATCATACTGTCATTGTCTGTGTATGCAAAGAGCTTATCCTGATCTACGTGTCTGCTACCAGCCTATTCTGGGTCAACACAGAATTAAGTGTCTGTCTCACATATGCACAGGAGCATTCCTTGTTTTTTAGATGGACAGATGTGCTCGTACTTATCTTATAGGAAGGTGTGTTTGAACAAGTTCAGCTCTTTCTAATTCCTGATTTACAGCAAACAACCTTTGTAATGCAGACTGTTAATTTAAAAAGCATTTGGCCCTAGGGAATCCCAGCTGAAGGTAAGTGTAGGATTTCTCATTAACCATTACCTTGACTCGTACTGGGTAGTCAGTTCTTAGCAGACCACTGTTCTGATTAAAACAGTGGTGTGCTGTGTAAGGCTTCCTAAAAGAGCTAAGCTAAGTGCAGTACAGAAGTCTAGTGCAGCCGTGGTGTTACATTTACCTAACACTTCTATCATCTCAAGGAAGGAGAAAAGGCTGCTTTTTCCATACCTGTGTAGCCCTATTATGAATGAAAACATTAAACACTAAATTACCTCTGAGCAGCTCTCAATAGCTCCTTGCCAGTCTGCCAGTTTTAGTTTACAAGCACCAATGTTTAGAACACAAGTCAAAGCAACGGTCTTTAGCTTTGGTTTGTCTGCTGCCTCTGCCACTGCTTCAGAAGCCTCTACATACCTGCAAGCAAAGCAAAACAAATATACATATATTTAAAAAAGGGATTTACAGAGAGTACATATTAGTGTTGTCAGCTTAACTGCACGCTGACAAACTTCTCCAAATTAGTATTTTCTCTTAATTTATGATCTTAACTCCATCTCAATTCTACTGTTTAAAAAAAAAAACCACCTCTACCCTGACCTGTATCTCAGGTGTATTTTAGTTTAGATAGGTGTGGCTTAAAGCTGATTTCCCTTGGTAAAGGAGGGAATTCTCTGGGCTTTGTTAACTCCAGCATCACCTTTTCCCTGACTGTCTCTTAGGATCCTTACCCTGAAGGTCCGAGCTGGCACTGGCTCAGGACCCAGCCCCATCCTTTACTGCCTCTCTGCTTCCTAGGGAAAGGGACAGGCCAACGCTGACCTTCATTCACAAGATGTTGGTGCTGTTGAGATTTTAGCTCCAAAGGCAAAGCCTTAAGTGTTTCACTTTAAAAATACACAGGCAATACCATAGTTTTACCTAGGAAACGGGCAAGGAGGAGATGGACAACTATAAGACAAAGTTCCTTAAAGATCTGTTCCAGCCTTTTTTTCTGTATCATTTCTAAAACGTTATGTATATATTCCATTTATTTCACGTTTTGTATGGGACTATGGCAGGTTTTTTGAGCACAAAGGGAGAGGATGCATTTTGGGTTAATATTTTAATTTTTGTGCTTTAGAAGGATATCATTTCTTTGAAATCAAGGCCGTTAAAACTCAGAGGGATCACTAAATATGCCTCAGTTCTTCTGTCATCATTGTTACTGTTATTGACTGTTAATAACTATGAAGCTCGGGATAAATGTCAGTAAAAAATAAAATGAAATCATTGGAAAGAACCTCAACTGCATAAAGTAGAAAGTATGAAAGGAGGAAAACAAGAACAGAAAATCATGATTTTGAAGACTAGTTTGGATTACACGTGGCATCAGGATGATGATGGCACAGTGCCTCAGAGCAAAAATAAGTAGTAGTGATGAATTACCAAGTATTGTATTTGGATGTGATCTCTTGAACTTACCATGTCCTAAAGCTACTGATTGTTAGAATTTAGATGCGGCAGCATCTCGTGCCCTTCCCTCTCCAAATATTCCAAATGCTATTGTGCTGCTCCTCCCCACTACACATCAGCTCAGCAGTATAGACAGAGCAGCACGAGCAATTAGGAGCTGTAACCAACAGCTCTGGCATCTCTCTCTTACCTAGCAAGCAGCACAAGAACTACCTGAGTTAAGTATCTAAAAATCAAGCAGTTCTTTTCTAGATTCTGGAGTCTTTATAAAACTTAAGAGAAAATAACAGGCACAGCATCAGGCATTTCAAAATTCATTTATCGTTGCTTGATTCCAATGTTAATTTGGATTACAGAAACTACCTGGTTTAATGATGATAGCCTTACCGTAAACTTTTACTATACTTTTTAGCTGCCACTGCCCAATTTTGGGATTTGAAGAAAGTATTTCCTATATTCTTTATGTCTTCTGCTATGGCCACAATCTTGTCAACCTAATAAAATAGATGGAAAATATAAAGTATCAAATTACTAACGAAGAAGGTCTTAATTTAATCTTTCACAGTAGGATTGTATGACCATCCTCTCAAAAATCACTGTCAAATCTCAGAACAAAATTACTTCAATTTAGGCAAACAGTGGTTTCAAACCACCCCTACAATATTCTCTAAGTAGAATGAGCCAATAAGTAATTGAGCCAATAAGTAAATGAGCCAATAAGTGAAAGATGCATTTCCTAATACCCTTTAAAAATAGAAAAGGAAAGAGTGAAAGCAGTTCAACCCTCTAATGTTGCTTCTTTATCAGTTAAAAGACCTGAAGGTGTTGACTGATTGCTATTTATGCAAAAACAAGGTATCTTAACAATCAAAATGCAAGTCTACAGCTGTTTTATTCCCAAAAATATTGACTTCTACTTCTTAAAGCAGTATTAATCACTTGAACTCTACATATAATCTCAAATTAAAAGTCATATGAACATACTTTTTCCCTCAAAACTCTTTTCACTAGGTTTTCTACAACTAGCCTATATAAACAAAACTAAGGAATACAGGCAACTACCAACTTCGGATCTGAAGCACAATAAGCGTTACCCAAACAATTTTCCAAGTTAAAAGTGTCTCTCAGGAGGTGGATATAAGGTCTGTCTGAATTGTAATTTGTAATGTCTTTTTATTCTTCTCTCTATTTCTGATTTTGTATTTGGAATTCACATAGACATGCCCCTTTTTTCCTCAGAAATCACTATCTGATTAGCACAGTTCATCCATCTCATTCATTGGGTAAAGTTAAAAACCTGCACAACACAAAAGTTGCTTTCACCACTCTGCCTCCTAACCCTACCTGCAACTTGAAATGAAGTAACTATTGGGAACTGAGAACTTTTAACTCTGCTGTAGTCGGATCTTCAGAAGATGTTGGTTTTTAAATACATACCCTTACAATATTAATAATAAAATGTCACACAGGAAAGTGCGCAGGTGCAACATGAAGTTACCTGTTTGAGGGATAGAGTTCTAATAATTCTACCAAAATTGTAGCGCAAAAAAAAAAAAAGCCAATAGGAAAAAAAAGTGGAATGTTGTGCTTTTAGTTACTGGGAATAGTTAGTCGTAGCTAGCACTGAAAAAGATAAATAGACAGCAATCCTCTCCCCCAGCATTCTCTTTCCTAAAACTCACTGTTTCGGTGCAGTACTTTGACTGATCTTGAGAAGAAATGCTTAGTGAAGAGCCTCACAGATACTGTATAACTTAGATTACTTACAAATCTCACTTTTTCTTTCATAAAATAGTTACCTAGAAAAACAAACAAACAAAATCAAACACTTACATCTTTTAAGTCTATATCTGAATCTTCAGGAAAATCTGGATGAGTGTCTCCAGAGCCATCCTGGGGAACAATTCCCCAGTCTTCGCCTTCCTTCAGCTCTCCGCATTCTGCAATAACACACAACTAGGGGAAAAAAAAAAAAAGAGCATAATAGTAGTACTGTACATTAGGACAATATCAGAAAAAAAGCACTGTGTCCTCTCTGAAATGCTGTAAAAACGCTCTGTCATCTGCTGCTTGGTGCAGCGATTTCGGAAGCCTGTCACGTCACCCCTCGACTCAGCTCAAAGGTTTTTACTGCAGAGTATCTGTCACCTTCAAGCACCAGCATCCAACCACACCCGAGCCGCTTCCCACAAAGCTGGAAGAGGAAACAGCAGTAAGAAGAGCTGCAGCCAGCAGGACTTTACAGCTATTATATCAGAGGTGACTGTTCTCTTTTTCAAATTGACAAGTCTTTTAAAGTAACTCATACATTTTCCCAACAGTGACAAGCTGACATGAACTACACATTGATTGCTTTAGAGGATATACAAGTTTATGACATAAAACTGACAAAAAATCCACTGACTGATTTTTCTCAAACACTTTAGAAAACCAGTAACCAATAGTTTTTAATCACAAAATCATTTTTTCCCTTCTCAATACCTCTAGCAGAAATGTTTCAGATTGGAGGAACCTACGGTCCTGTAAATCTTGAGTCGCAGTAAGTGACAAACAAGACTTGCAAACTGTTTGCAGAAGGAGAGAATGAAAGGCTAAAGGTATGGCTCAATACTTCCCCCAAACAACCTGCTAAAAACAATGCTTTAAGCATTTTTCTCTAGTAGATGGAAAATAATTTTTAAGCATCCTGGAAAGGAGGTCAAATCGATTCACAGTTTTCAGTCATCACCTAATGGAAACAGGATCCCTAGGCAGCTGGATATGGTTACCTTAGCAGGTTTTTCTCCGTTCACTTCAACGTTCTCTAATATTTTAACAACGCCCATTCCTTTGATCACTTGGCCGAACACCACGTGTTTCCCATCCAGGTGAGAAGTAGGCACCGTTGTAATGAAGAACTGAGAGCCGTTGGTTCCAGGTCCGGCATTTGCCATGCTCAGCAGCCCTGGTTTATCATGCTGTATAACAAGAAAAAGTCACAACCAAGATATACAAGATCCGCTATAAAATCATACATAAAATTCCGGAAAAGCCATTACTATATATTGCAATGACAACCATAATGGTAACTTTGGAGAGGCTGCGCTCAGTTTTACGGAACTTCTAATAGGGCAATTAAAAAGAATATTCAAATTACTGCTGCCTTTGTCATCTTTTCTTTAAGCAATACAGACTTTAAGGACAAATGAGTTTCAGAGGATTTTTGTTGCATTTTTTTCTACTGCTTAAAAAACATTCTGAAGAGCAATAGGATTCAATTTAAATGAAAATAACTAAAATTTCAAAACTAAACTCGAGCTCTATTTTCAAAAGCTTACCTTATAATGAAAGTTTTCATCTTCAAATTTTTCACCATATATGCTTTCTCCACCTGTGCCATTTTGATTTGAGAAATCTCCACCCTGGATCATGAATTGCTTAATAACTGTAAAAGAAGATCGTTATTAAATCCAGTGCTCCTGGTTATTATTTAATATTATTTATTTCAGATATTAATAGAAGATTTCCATTTTCCATGGTGTAGCAGAGGATTTCACAGAGCTTACTTCTGTGGAAAGGGCATCCTTTGTAGTGGAGGGGTTTTCCCGTGGTGGGCCCTGCTCCTTTCTCTCCTGTACATAACGCACGGAAGTTCTCGGCAGTTTTAGGTACAATGTCTGCAAACAGCTCAAACACAATCCGCCCGACTGAAAAGACAAACAGAGGGCGAGACATTGCAAGTCTTCTCCTAGGCACAATCACGTGTAGAGCACTGTAGGGCAACAGCATTTTTATTCATAATATTTTTATATTTGCTTTTGGGATCGTTTTGTGGCAAACAATGACAGAGCTCTACTTAAGCTTTTAGCAAAGATATTACCATCAATGAATTGTACTACGAAGAATATCAAAAAGAGGTACTGGAGCTAGAAAATAGAGGCTCATAAAACTGTCATGCTATTAAAGTCTGCGATTTTTAGACCAAAGCAAGGCAAAGGTTTCACACACATACACACACACAAAAGGAGTATCAGGATAACTCTTATCTGAGCCAAAAGATGGCTAAACGTGCCTATCAATGCCACTTGTCATTCTCTTGACAAGTAGTCTTATTTACTGGTTACTAGAGAGTAACAATAATGCTTACTATGTGTATGAATAAATGGCTATTATGGATGCAACAAAACAATCATTAAATCCAAAAATGTGCATTGTTTTACCTAATGTAAAACTAATCAGATAACACAGCCACATAACCGATAAATGGGTTCTATATTATTTTTTAATAAATTGGCATGTCGGATTTCTCACTCTTGGCAGCTGCCATCAGCAACGCCGCAGTTTCCTCATCAGCCTGACAGTTAGTTAACATCATTTCATTCATTCTACTGGAAGCCACACGTAAATAAGTTAACTCTAATTAATACAGGAACGAAAGCAAATTAAGACAACCAGCAGTCAATGAAACACCGACTTTCCCCCTAGTCAAGCAGCGGGGCGAACCAGGCGGGCGCAGCGCTCCGGCAGACGGGAATCGCATCCCAAATAACACGTATTTTGGGAGCCCAGCTTGTGCAGGGGCCGCTCCGGCTTCCAGCCCTGCAGCCCTGGAAGCAGGGACCGGGAGGAGGAGCAGGAAGCGGTCCGGGCCGCCAGCTCGCCCCGGGCCTGCTCCGGGCCCGCTTCCCTCCCGCCCTGGCCCGGGTAGACCTGGCGCCGGCCGCGCACGTTGCGCCCTGGCCCAGCCTGGCTCAGCCCGGCCTGGGTAGGTCCGGTGCACGTTGCGCCCAGGCCTAAGCCAGCCCGGGTAGATCCGGCGCGGCCTCCCCACCTCGCTCCCCGCCGACATCCACGTCGAAGAAGGCGCGCGGGTTGCGGGGGTTGCCGGGCCGCGCGGCCGGGCTCGGCTGCGACATGTCGGCGCTGCGGGACGGAGGCGGCACCGCAGCCGCTTCCCGCTCCGCCCCGCGCCCCGCTCCGCCCCGCGGGCTCCGCACAGCCCTGCGCCCCGGCGGGCCCGGCCCGGGGGCGGGCTCGCGCTAACGGGCACCGCCACAAAATGGAGGCAGGCGCGGGGCGTTGGAGCCAAGTGCAGGAATCCTAGAAACGTGGCTCGCCAAAATAGGCTTCTCTGTGCCCTGCTGCGTCCTGGGAGCCCTGCCTTCCTTCGGGGTTCATCGCGGCCTCCAAACGTTTCCTCTCCTAGTTCGTGTCACCTTTGAAGTTTTGGACACGAGCTTCATCAGGCTGGATTTCATCTGTCTTGCAGTATGTC
>JAUBOD010000572.1:3567745-3580088 GCA_032353885.1 Nothura maculosa
GGAGGCAGAATCTGCCCCTTATCCCCCGAGCCAGGGCCATAGGGCAGGTGTGGAGGATCTCCATCGCGGTGCCGCCTCACTTCCCAAGACGGTTCATGCGAGCTCTTTGAGGAGCTCCATGCAGGCAGATGCTATGCACAATGTGTGTCCTCTTCTAAGTCAAGAAAATTGCTCAATCTGGAATATATGGGAAGGTTGGGGAGCTTTTTTTTCTCTCCTCTATTCCCTAAGTTTGATATTGCACGCTTACCCCCACACATTGAATAGCATTTAAATGACATGACATGTTTTTATTGTTATTAAACAATATTATAAGTAATCATACTCTTTATTTAGCAGTTCACCATCCTCCATCATCTGCTTGCATATTTAAGGTTAACAGAGTTATTAGGAGCATTTGACATGTGGATTGTTTTTCCTTTTAATATTTTATCATTTTCTTTCTCCCTTTCCTTATAATTTTTAAATGTGTTGCAGGGTTTCTTTCCAATGATCTTTTAGTGCTTTGCAGAAGCACACTTGTTGGTCCTTAGAAAATAGGCTTTTTAATGGGCTTTCTGTTGAATGGTAATCTCTTTTAAAGTGAAAATATGTGATTAGGCCTAAACAAAGAGGAAGACTCTTTCAGTAACCTCTATATTAGGCATGTAGTTCTGGTGACTGTCAGAGGCAGAGCATTGGGATCATTCTTTGGTCTAGCAGCAGGCTTATGTTCAGGATCCAGCCCTTCTCTGTGCTTTGGGTAGGGAGATCCCGTCACACGGAGACTCTGCCCGCAGCACATGGCTCTCCTGAGCGGCGCTGGGAGAGCCCCTGTGCTGGTCATAGGTAGCCCTGCACCTGGCGTTGTTGGGAAACTCCTGGAAGCACATGTGTCTTGCACACCACCTCTCCCAAAGCAATTGTAAAAATGTGGAGCATATCTTTTATTAGATATTACGTCCTCTCATTTGATTTACTCTGGACCTCCCCAAAATGCACAGCTGAGAAGCCTTGCCTCTTAACGCTTTGGCTGCTTGCCTAGAAACTGTTGCAGATGGTTGAGACTTGCCCACAAGAAGTTCTGTTTGCTTGTCCCACCATCCTGCCCTCCTTTAAGTTAAAATGTGACCAGGTATTGGAGCTGCTTCCTCTCTTTGGTTCTGCAGAGAAAAGCAAACTTCAAATTCCATGTTCCTTACCGGACAAGCTGGCACGTGCTTGTAGGAAAAAGAGTCACGGCGTGTAAATGTGAATGTGGAGCCACAGGGAATGGCTTCCTGGGTGCATCAGCATTAGCATTTTCATTTGGACCAAGAGCACACGTTTCAAAAACCTTCCCAATTGCCTTTTCATGGGCTCATGCAGCTGAGCAGCTTCAGCGTGTGGGCTGGATGCCTTTGGATTAAGCAAACCTGGAGTGTTTAAACTGCCTCCAGCCGCTGATGGGCTCCCGGTCCTCGGGAGCAGGCAAGGGGGCAGCGAGGCTGTCAGCACCTTCTTACCCATTGACCCACTCTGTGCACCCAGTCTGCCCTGCATGCTCGTGTGAATGCAACCCCTACTTGGTACATGAGGAGAAGGTAAACGAGGTATAGATGCTATTAGTATAGAGCTGTTATATTAATGTGGGACTCTTAGGTTAGTGGCACTTTCTACTCGTTTGTGCCTCCCTGCAAAATAATGGAAATAATATTGGGTTTGAATTTAATGGTAGAATGGTAGTGTATAGGTTTGTAAAATATTTTAGTTATTTGTAAAAAGAGAAATAAGAAAACACCTGGGAATTCAGATATTTGTAATACTGTGTTTTATTTTGTTTTTTCAAAAAAAGTTTTGTGCACAGTGTGCAAAGGTTTTTTGTATTATTATTGCTGCTTTCTACTTAAATAAAAATATGTATGAGTACTTTTCAACAGAGAAGTTTATTTGACTATAGTTTAACAGCTTTCTCTTTACCTCTCATTCTGATAAACCCCAATTACTTCACTTGTGAGAGAGCTATTTATGTGCAGCTAAGATTGCCTTAAAATATTTCATATCCCCTTAGCAACTGTAAGTTCCCTTAGAAGATTTAGGTAGTGGATCTTAGCACATATTTTGGAGTGCTATCAGAGTTGTGTGCCCAGCCAAAAGCCAGTTATTACTGCAAAAACATCATAATCTCCTAGATGGTTTGGTTTTTGAGACGAAGCAGAGTATTCAATAAACAGTGTTTTAAAACTGGGTATCTCTGGTGTTAACTGAATGCTTGAGGAAGGTACTGGGGAATGGCTTTAAAGAAATAAAAATGGGTTGCAGGTCATTTGATTGTACTAAACTTTACAGCAGTTCATGTGTAATTGATGAGATTTGCTTTGCTGTGCTTCTCAACACCGAAGACTGAAGTTCCCTTTAAACTGAAGCAAAGACTTTTCAAATCTCTGACAAGGGATGAAACTAGAAAGCCTGTATCTAGGGCATGTAAGAACGAAAAGAAATGGCTCAGACGACTTGCAAGATTAGACTTTCACTTATAAATGTGTTGTCTCTGCATGCTCATCCCTGGTAAGATTTCTTTGCTATTGGTATATGTAGCAAAGGAATGTTGAAAATAGGAAACAATTTCACTTCACATGAATTCTGCAAAATGTGAGACCTTGGTGTTTCAGCTGGGTTTGGAGCTTGCAAACAGGTTATTACTTCAGCTTTAAATATCAGTTGCTCCTTCTGGTGTCTCTAATGGAACGGATGTCATGTTGTAGCTGCAGGATATCTATCTGGTAGCAGTTTGTTAGCTTTGGTGGATGAGATCATTTGTTTGGCAGTTGATACTAGTAATTCCTTTGGTCATAGTGCTAAAATGCTTGGTGAGATCCCACTCACTAAGCATCTTTTTCACAGTATTTATTAGCAGCCTGGCAATCTTCCACCCTCCGAGACAAGGAAAGGAAGCAGGGGCAAGCTGTACGTTTGCCTGCATGCCATTTTGTGCAGGCTTGCAGCCTCCTTGGGCTTCCTGTGAGCTTCTTGCAGCTGAGTGGACATCCAAAGAGCAATAAAACTACTAAGCACCAATGTACCTCCTCACACATGGACTAAACCTCTATATATCTGGTTGTAAATCCCTTTAAAAGCATTTCAAGAAAAATCACAAAATCACTATTTTATGTGCTGTAGGAAGGGAAATTAAGTTCTGGATCAACTCTGAGTGTGGATGCAGGGAACATTAAACGGCAAATGTTGGCTGTGTGCCTCTTTACTGACAGCTGAAGATGGGCCTTACGGTGCTGTATTATACCTCTGTTCTTACATTACCTTTTCTTTAGTAATCAAAGATAAAAAGTAAGTTTTGCTGAAAGGCATCTTTTACAATCTCAGAACAAGACAGCAGCTGAGTGAGGAAGTGACTGAAAGTGTGATCGTCTAGAAAGACCACTCGTGGAAACTAGACTTACAGCCTGGGGCTGTTTGCAAGGAAAAAGACCAAAAGCCCAGTCCTTTGGCTTTTGAGCTTTGCAGGAATAAAGGCTGCTCTTCTCTCTACTAAATTTTGTTTTGTTTTCTGCTACCCCTCAACACCTCCATCACTGAACAGTCTCTTGGTTTCTATTAGCCCTCTTATGAGAGAAACTCATTCTCTTTTAAGGTTTCAGGAAGAGATCCTTCCTGTGTGTGGGAGTTGTTTTTGTTTTTTTTTTTAAGCTGGAGCATCTAAAAAGCTGTGTGAAAATGCATAGATAAGCTGTGTTTTAAGAGTAA
Organism: Nothura maculosa; assembly: GCA_032353885.1. Taxonomy (NCBI): domain Eukaryota; kingdom Metazoa; phylum Chordata; class Aves; order Tinamiformes; family Tinamidae; genus Nothura; species Nothura maculosa. Next base: position 3,571,466 of record JAUBOD010000572.1, read on the forward strand.
TTAATGTTGCGTAACCATCTAGTTGTATGTTCCTACACACTTGAATCTTAAACTTGATTGGATAGTACAGTTGGATAGTAGGCAGTTAATGCCATGCTCTTATGGTGCATTCGCCATTGGCCTGTCTGTGTGCACAGGTGAGTGCTCTGCCATGTACTGAGCTCAGCATAGAGGGCTTCAGGGCAGGGTGGTGAGCAGAAGGCCTCGGAAGTGGTGTGTCTGTAAAGAGAGTGCACTGCAGTCTAAAGCAGTTGTCGTAGTATAAGCAAGTACCTGCTGGTTGACATAAATGGATCGTGAATGAGAAAACAGAGTTGCTTTGTCTTTGCAAAATTTGGATGTTTATTCATAATATAGGGTTTAATGGGAAGCTTTTTTTAAAAGCTGATGCAGAGCTTTCTTGCCAATAGAGTGTGATTTCCCTAGACTTTTATGTAAGTTTAGTTGAAGCAACAGAATAGCTTTATTAAAACTTGTATTATGAGAGAGAAGGAAGATGGCAGGGATTTAACTTAAATGTTGTAGTTGTCGTTATCATGTTACCCTGCTTTGACATAGTAGGATGTAGATGTGTGTGGCAGTGGCCTTTTGCTGAAGTTTTGGTCCAGCAGTCAGTGACAGCAGACCAAAAGCCGTATGCAAATAAATGCCACTAAACCGCTGGGGACTACAAAAAATATAGTAGTTGTTTTGATAAAATCAGATTATTTCTTGTTCTGGCCTTTCATTATTTTTTTCCTGTGGCATTTGGAAGCTGGAAGGCTGCTGCAGTGAAGCAACTGAGGACTCCTCTTTGCAAAGGTGATTCCTTGGGTGAATCCTGGCCGCATGTGTTGCAAACCGAGAGAGATACCTGCTGCCTTAGCTATTTTACCTGACTGTAACCGTCATGTGCTCATGTGTCTTCTGGTATTCAGAGATAACTTATGAATGGAAGATCTGGTTTGAGAGCTAGGTGCGATATATTTTAAATGGGTGTTTCTACTAAGTGCATCCTTGATTAAAATCATATTATTTGTAACTGTAATGCCTTGGGCAAAGTGCTGTAAGGAGAATATTTTTTAGAGTATCCTAATTTTCAGTATTTGCTATACAAAGATTTCCATTTATTAGGTGAAAGATGAGAAGTTTGATTCTGTAGGATGGTTAACAGCCTTGCTGGAGAGAGAGAGAGAGAGAATAAGTGAGAAAAGGAGGACTCTGAATTGGACATTTCTTCTGCGCAGACAGAAGATGTGTCTGTCTGCACCTTCCCACGCCCTTCCTATGCTAAGTGTCTGATTACTAGGGCTCTGGCAAGCAGGCTGAACGTGGCTGTTCACTGTCGTTTGCCCGTCATGCATGAATCATCTCTCCTGTGTGTTCTGCTTCGCGTTCGTACTCCTGAAGTTGTTCTCTGTTCTGCCTTCTCCTGCTCTAGCAGTGCTTGCATGCTCCATCCACCCCGTCTGTGTGCATCTATCACTCGGGCACTGTAGCAATGTCACGTTTCGTGTACAAGATCAGGGTCACAAGGTGAGCTTCAGCACAGCTTGCAAAGCAAATTGCAGAGGCCCGAGAGGTCCAGTTTGGTTTCCTTTGTAATGCCTGCACCTTCCCAATTACACTTGGGGCAAGTACTGGTGCTCCCTGATGCTTTTACATAGTAAACAGCCAAAGTGTTTCTGCTTTACTCATCAGAGCACTTCCAAAGTGTGGGTCAAATTCTTGGTTGCATTGATTGTACAAGACACAATGAGAGTTTCACATTAAACTTACTGCTATTAGAGCTAGCTCGTGATTTTTCTTCCATGAATTACACTGAGGTGGAAGTTGAACACTGTGTGGTGTTGTTACTGAACCAGTCTGGAGCTCTCTCTGCAGTGTGTTCTCCCGTAAATGTGTTACTGTTCAGCTTCTCTCCTCCAAGGTGCTCAGTGAATTTTCACGTGTGCTAAAGAAATCAGGTGTCTTAAGTAAACAAGCTGTCAGTATTTATTTACCCTTCTAATAGGGGTGCTAACAGGCTTGGCTTGATGTTAGCACCTTCAAATTACAAGTCTGAACAGTTTACTATAGTATAGCACTTCATAGTGAAGTATGAAAGTTTTTTGCATAATCACTCCTAGCCTTTATTATCATCATGTCTGCTGCCTGTTTTATTAAAGAAAAGTGGCATAAATAAACTTGATACTCTGTATTTGTGTTAGGAGTCTTTGCACTAAATTCTGAATCGGGATATTACCTGACACCTGAAATGTGTCAGCTTTTGAGGCTGGATATGTGAATGCACAGATCCAGGATACAGGCAAACTGCATAGGTCATTCTCTCAAGGGTTTCCTTCAGACTCTCCTGTGTATAGTCGTAAGTGGGTTATTCTTGGATAATACCTTCACCAAATATGAATCACTTCACAGAAGTTAATATAATGTCATGAAGTTGAAGCCTTGTCTGCTCTGGAAAAGCAAACTTTCACTAACCTTTTTAACTGTCAACAGAGAGCAATTAATCTACATCTTAATGACCAGATGCTTCTGTTAGCTGGTGGTGTGGGCATGAGAACTGACCCAGCTGCTACAGATAAGTTGAGCACTTGCAGATGCTGCTTTTGCTTACCTTTCCTTGCCTTTCCTTCACATTCACAAAATGACCATTTTCTAAGGTTTGACACTTAACTGTCTAATTTGCACTTGTGCTTTACAAAATAAACAAAATCTCCAATAAAAAAGGTTGTAGATCTTCAGTTTCTGAAATTTTGTCTTGTTCAGCAGAAGTGGGTTAAGCAAGCTGGGTAGATAACTAAGGTCGAGAGTTGGTTACGCCTAGTGCAGGCAGACTGGAGGAAGAGGCAAGTGAGCTGAAAGAGAAACAGGGAAAGTTCATGTCTGTTCTGAAGTTCAAGGCTTGATTTTTTGGCAAACTGCTACATGGCTTAGCCTCTGACCTTCTCCCACGCTCTGCAGGACTTGATTCCTAGCTGGAGCTTGTGGCTTCCCCAGCAGAGTTGCTAGTGTGCTGGAGCTGCCCGCAGTCATGGCCATGGAGAGGCTCTGCCCTGGGAGAGCTGTTCTGTGCCAGGTGCTGGACTTACACGGAGGTGCCTGAGAGGGCTCGTGTGCTCCAGCGCTGAGCTCTGAGTGGGCTGCAGGAAGAGCTGGGCATGGGGGCAACTTGGCTTTGCTTGGCAGACAAGCACGTGGCCTGTGTCTGTGCTCTTACTGGAGCTTGGCTCTATGCCTGGATGAAGCTGAGCTTACAGGGTAGTCAGCTGAAGCAGCTTCAGGAGAGCCAAACTCCGCCTTACCGGCAAATAAAGGAGCTTCTAAATCATAGCAAGATAGAGAGTAGGAAAAATTAATCCTCCTTAGTTATCAAGGTATCATATAATACCTGGCTGCGGTTAGAAATGGCTTGCTTACTAAGCACTAAAAGACATTTCACACGAGTCCAGATTCCAGAGTGAATGAATAATGATGACTTGATGACGTTAGTCTTTGAGACAGTTGAGGGTGTAAGTGTCATCCGCTGATTACTGTTTAGTTTGGGAAACAATCTGGATACAACTTGTCCTCAGAACTCCCTATGTTCAGTCTTGCATACAGGAGGATGGGAATGCTTTTGGCTGGTAGTAGGAAAAAATAATGTGTATTAAAAATAGGGTTTTATGCCGTTCTTACAGTGATATGATAATTCTTATATGGCAATGTATAGCTGGACTGCATAGTGTACTGTATTTGTAATGGAGAGGAAAATGGGAATAGATTCTTTTTTTTCCTTCAGTTAAATCTATGAACTTGTATACACGATGCTAAACTTGCTGGATTTCTTTGTCTGTCTTGGTAAGGACCAACTTAGTCAAGGATAACCCGAAACCCTGAGCTAAGCTGTATTTACTGTTTGAAGGAGTGATTGCCTGTTTATGTTCAAATGTGGTGTTGGCATGTGAACTAGAGATCTGAGTGAAACAGTGGGCATTTATTTGCACTACTAAAGCTTTAGTAGTTCATTATGGAGTGGACTTAACTAGAGTTCTGTTGCTGGGTCCTGTCTTGACTGGACAAGGAGGAGAGAAGTTTGGGTTTTATTTGGTGTCTTGTTAGAAGACATAACTAGCCTGCTGTGCTAGTTTCAACTTGTGAGAAACTTGTGGCCCATTTTTTAGTTATCAAGTCCTTTCTTGTATTGTATTTTATTGGAAAATGCATGGAGCTTGTCCATGTTACCCCTTCCTAAGAAGAAAAATTTCTAATGTGTTTTAGTACGCAACTGCTGTATAAACTTACTGACTTATATTTAATATAATATTGTATATTTTGCCATATCTCCTGAGTGTGAAGTGCTTTTCTGTTTTATGACAAGGTTGTCAAGGTTGCGCCTGACTCCTTTCTGAGTGTGTGGTGTGTGTGTTGTGGGTGGGTTTTTTTGGTGTTTTTTTTTTGTTTGTTTGTTTTTTTTAGATATTTGGTGATTGGCATAGATTTCTACTTGCCACTCAAATTTTAGCTACTCTGTGTAGGTAACTTGATGGGTAAACTTGACTGTCTAAATTTTAAGTCTATCTATATAAAAATGTAAAGTGTGTATATGTTTGTTTTAACGAAATGTTTAGCACCACATGAAAATAGTTATTGCAGTTGGCCAACTTTAAACAAGAGTCCATTTCATAACTTAATGACTATTTATACATTCAAAGCCTTGCCTAATTGGAGGTGAACAGCATCTGCCCCCCGTTCCCTCGCATCCAGCCCCATACAGTAAGGTTGGCTCCGACTGTATCTGTCAGCTGCACAACTGTGGCTTGGTTAGTTTGAAGGATCACAGTTGGATTTAACTACCCTGGTCTCCTCTGCAGGGTTTTAGGAGCTGGCTCCACCTTCCCTTTGCAGTGACACTGCAAAGTAAAAGTACACAAGCCTTGAAGATTCAGTTCCAGTTACTGGAAAGCCCCCTTCAGCACTGCACACAACAGAGGGTTAAGGAGAGCCTTTTGGATGGAGTAGACGAACACGAAACAAGGGGAACAAAACACATTTTTGTCTGTAACTAATAAAAAAGATTCCGGAGTTGACGTTATATCCGTCTGCAGTTATCACTTCATTCAATCTAAGTCAGGATTTCCTGGTATTCATCTCGGCAGAGGCGATGGACTGCTGCTGTTGTGGCAATTTTGGGGTGACCAAGCATGGCTGCTTGTGTGTGTGTTCTTTCCTACTCTCTTGCCACTTGGGTAAATTGGTAAGTTTTCATGCTTTTTTGATGTATTTAATTTTTCTTCATTTCCTTCTTGGATCTGCCAATGTGTTATTGCAGGGTAACTTTCCAATTATATGTTTAATCTCTATTTTAAAAGAATTGCAACCCTGATATTCTTGCCATCTGTAAATGGTTACATTAATATTCTGTAGTTGATCAGCAAATTGGACTCGGACAGTTTCAGCCTGTGGCAGCACCAAGTAGCCACAGCTTGTATCTTTGTTGTTATGCATTAGAGGTATTCATCTATTAAAATAAAACCTGAGAACTATAAACCATGTTGCTGCATATAACTTAGATTTTAGCAGCTTGATATTTAAGTGGATTGTAAGATTTGTTTTGGAAGTAGATCCTAAACAGCACCTTGAATTTGCGAGGATATGCGTAGAACCAGGTAACTGTGTTCCTGCACATATGTCAGGGACAAAGAAAGAGCTGCTGTTGAAAATTTGCTTTTGGATTAGTGGCAGCTGCTGATTCCTTGGGAAGAGGTTTTCCGTGGGAGAAGGAAATGTCTAGGTAGAGCTTGGATGTCCCTGCTCCAGAGAGCTCTCCCATGGGGTGAGAGCAGCTGTTTGGAACAGGGAAGAGAAGGGCACTGGGAGCGACTTCCATAGCCCTGGAGAGCACCCTACCCTGTGCGGCTCTAAGGTCTGAGGGAGAGCGCCGCCTCTTCCCAACTTCACAGAGCCCTCCTGGGAGTCACGGCCTTTCTGTGGACGTGTTTAATTACTTTGAAATTTTTGTTTGTTTGAAGTAAAACAAATATTTTCCACCAAATCAGAAAGCAGGAGTGATTTGGGGTTTTGGATGCCAGTGGTTTTTATGTCTGTATCAGCTGGTGTCAAGATATACTTGCTTAAGTCTAATGATATTTCTTACTTGGTTCTGTTAATTATTGTTTCATATTCTGAAACACTCTCTTTGAATGGGCTAGAAGAAGCTGCAAATGGAGTGCTTTTTTTTCCCTCTATCTCCCCTTCTTTCTTCAGGAAAATGAAACTCAAAACCAAGGCTTTACAGAGGAGGGAGAAAGAACAGGAAAGAGCAGGCAACTAAACCCATGCTGTAGGATCCTACCCCTAAGGTGTGGTTGGTGATGTCTGTGCTGGCCTGCTGATTTATGGAGGAGATATTAAGGTCTGAGATCAGTCAATACTTCAGTATAGCTTTGAAATGCAGCACGAATCGGGACAGTGCTGCACATCCTCCCACTGTACCGCTCCAAATTCTCCTTCAAAAGTTCAGTGTGTCAAAAGGGGCTAAAAGCCTCCTCACTGAAGCTGCTGGGCTAAGAGGTTTCCATTCATCTCGTTTCTGGCCCACGCTCCTCAGACGTGCCTTGGCAGTGTGTGTGTTGGGTAGCAGCCTTCCTGGCAGCCGGCCTGCCCGGGGGCGCTGCGGGAGCGAGGGGCTGCTGTGCCCACGGAGCCGCCGCCTGCCGGCAGCACGAGCCTTGCGAAAGGCCAAGCTCTGCCCCGTCCCCCCCGCCACAAGAATGCCAAACTAGCAGATCCACCTCCCGCTCTTGGGAACTGCCAAGAGGTTTTCCTGTGGAGCAGCTGGTAGAAAATACTTCATTTCCGTAAACTGAGGTCTCCTGGCTGTTAGAAGCTACTGGCATTAGGGAGAATGGCTCATGTGGGACAGAGTTGGGAAGGGGGATTAGGGCTAAGCAAGGATTTCTGTGAGAAAAGACTGGATAGTGGATCTGGGGAGCACTTCTTAAAGTTCTACTTGAAGTCTCAAATTTACAGTAGATGTCAATACCTATTTGTAAGATTCAATGAAGCACATGGATTTCACTTCTCAGTGCAGTTGTGAGCTTTCATTTCTTATCTCTTTGCTAGAAGTAAGCCCATTTCTGTGGACAGCTGCTGAAAGCTGTTTCTGTGCAGTTTGTGATATACCTTCAAACATACTGTTCTTGTCTTTTGCTTTAGCCCTATGTTTCAGAGAGCACCTCAGTTCCCAAAGTTGTGACTTGCACATAAGGCAAAGTATCCTGAATTTTGTATCCCAAATTACAAGTGATTCCTGATTTCTGAAACTGATTATTCTTGATATTTGTGGCAAGCTGCTGTATGTTTATGGTGACATTAACTGGTATATAGAAGCGCTTGTGTTAGCCTCTATCAGGTGCCTGTGGTTTTTGTGGTTGGCTCTTTGGTATTGCTTTCTAGTAACTGGTGAAAAACTCTTCCGGCTTTGCAAAAATTCAATATAACATCCCTCACTAAGCCTGTAGAGCTTCATGTTTGTGTAAAAAATGCATCTAATGTTTTGCTTTTCATATAGCATTGTGTAGGATTACGATGTTTGTTTATTTATTTATTTTTTTTTTTTAAAAACCCCTTTCTTTCCAGCGATCCGACATGGAGAAGTGCGTTTCTGCACCACAACTCCTCTAGCACTAAAATCCGACCTGAGAGAAGTGTGGTAAATAACATGTTCTTCGCTTGTTGCATGACTAATCTCTAATGTATCCTGCTTAGCTAGTGTGCAGCTAGTAACTATGTATCATACATAAACAAGGTGGTTCACCCCAGGTTAAATAGTGTGTTACCATATTAGGACTGTTTTAAATGATTATGGAAGAAGAATGCGGGTGGCATCAGCACCTCTTCCCTGTTCAAGGCTTTTAAAAGAGGAGCAGTAATTTTAGGTAAATACTTAAAATGGGGAAGGATGGGGAGGCAGGGAAATCCACATCTACCTAAACTGTTCAACAGACTGAAGAAGAGAAATTCATCCTTACGCATTGCAAAATATATTCCACTTCACCTATAGACATAAGCTCTCTTGGCAAGCTCTCCCAAATGTCTGGGTTTGGGGCTTTTTGTATTTTGGTTTTGCTAAATTACATCTTTCAGGTGCTTTTCTATGTTTCTCTAGTTGCTTTCTAAATGGTATTGTGGAAAATAAAATATTACTGGAGACTTTGAAAAGATTGCATTAAATTTGAAAACTTTTTTAGGTTTTAATGGACAAGCTGTAATTCATACAGAAATTTATTCTTAACTAGACATCTGCATCATATATATTTCTCTCCTCTCTATCCCAAACTTCCTTGCTATTTCAAACCTTAAATTGAAAACATTCAGGCAGTTGTCTAAGAGTCGAGATGAAGGGCAGGAAATGACCTACAAAGAGCAGGTGACACGCTGTCACACAGCCTAGAAAAAGAATGATTAAACCCTGCTTCCCAGAGGGCTATATCTGGAGGGCAGGACACTTTCTTCCATTCCATGTATTATCTTATTCATTGGCCTTGGGTGTTTCCCTCGGTAGATTTACTCTCTTTCTTTTTTTTTTTTTTTTTTTTATTTTATCTCCCTCCCAGTTGTAATCTTCAAACGATTTTGAAGTGTATTGTGTTCTACAGCTGAA
>JAUBOD010000572.1:3583900-3597744 GCA_032353885.1 Nothura maculosa
CCTTCCAACTTGCCTTCTGGTCGGCCTGCTTGGGCTGGGCAGCCTTCTGCTGCTCCGCACAGCCCGGGCAGCCTTCTGAAGGGCCCAGCAGCTACCTGGGCTGACATGAGCAAGGGCACAGGTTGTGCAAAGCTGGGAGAAGTGGTATGTGGGATTGCTTGGTTTTGTTGTCAGATAAAGTTTTTTATTCAGAGTAGCCATGTGTAACTCGAAATATGAGTATCCACATCGACTGGCATTCATTTAATGAATTCAGCTTTTTTAATATGGAAAACCTATTGTTTTAATACCTAATGTATTAACTTTTAGCCAAATTGAAGCATTTGCTAGCTGGCAATTTTTCTAGAACTTCAGTCTCATCTTCATATCTTTCTAGTGTGTTCTCATGTCAGAACCATTTTGCAAAAATTTGAGACCTAGGAAGCTTCAAAAACTTTACTTTTGTTCATTGTATTTGTAACTTTTGTTGTCAAATTTCACTTAGGAATACAAGTGCCTTTAGCACAGAATACAAGAGACACTTTAGTATTTTGGTTTTGCTTAAATGTTTTATATAAGCAAAAGAGAACAAGTTTTGGATAAACAGGGTCGAGGTAGATGATATTTCAGTTACTGTATTGTGAAATTCTTATTTTTAGAAGAGGCTTCTAAACTGATTGAAAGAAGCAACAGTTGCTTTGCTATCCAAGGGTAGTAATTGTCTTTTGTTCTCATCAAATGTTCATACTAAATGTTTAAGGTGAGGATTATATCTCCGTGTTCAGAAGTAATGCTGTCGGTAGTAGGTGTATGTGGCAAAACCACCCATACTGCTGTCGCGTGGCTCCCCCAGCAGCTACATGCAGTTAAGAAAGCAGCTTGGAACAGAAACCCAGTGAGCCAAAAGGTGGCTGAACAGGGATTTAGCAGTTGAGCATAAGGAAAGCACCTGAGCCTTGAGGCGTAGGGTAGGAGAAAGTCAGAAGTGGGAGTGAAGACTTAAGAGCCTGCTTTTGGTGTTCATTAAACACCAATATTGAAGTAATTCGTCGTGAAGTGGACCATGGAAAACTTGCCAAGTACTGCAGGCAGGAAATAAGGGCTTATTCTGCAGCATGTGGTGAGGGGCTGCTTTCAGTTTCAGAAGGAGAATTGAAACTTGCTTTTTGTGACAGATTTGTCTTGATTGTAGAAAATCCAATTTTATAGTATGCAAGTTCTGATAGAAGCTTTTTGTAAAGCATATATAGAATCCTATCTTCTACTTCTTTCTTGCAAATACATGATGATGATTTGTGTTTCACTAAAGCTAATGTGAGTGTTTAATGTGGCTGTGGATGGGAACAGGCTCAGTGCATCTCTTCAGCAGTGTGTTCTTGGGGAGGGCCTAGGACTGCATCTCCCCTGGTCACATCTGGTGGTTCAAGTTGATTATTGTCTTAACTGGTTAATGCTTGTGCATGAAGAAGGGAAGAATTGAATACTGCTGTGGCCCCTGTTGGGGCTGTATGTTATGTAAGGTGGTTCAAACAATGAAGGGTGGAAGTCCCATCATCGCTCTGCTCATCAGCTTTTGTGAAGGAATAAAAATCCTGGTCATCTGATTAGTCTTGTGCCTGATGCTAACTCCCTCATGGGGTAGTGACACTGTGGTCTATCTGTGCCTCCAACTTGCCCGTAAATAGGCTTAATCTCATCAGATGAGACTTTCCTAGGACGGATCACTTCAGCAGTGTCGTCCCGACCCAGCAGCAGCAGAGCCTGCAGCCGGCCGGGGCGGTGCTGAAGGCACCGCGACCACAGCCCGAGCCACAGCACAAGGCAGTCTCAGTCTGTGAAACGCCCTTCACCCCTTGTAGGGCAGTTGGCACCAACAGCACCTACTCACACTGCCCTTAGTGCTGAACGAGTTAGCTGCTCGCCAGGAAACTGCAGCACGAGTATCGAGTTGCTGCTAGTCTTGGTGGCTGAGTGCAGGGCTGGATGATCTCAGTCTGTGCCTGAAACTCTTATACATGTTTTAAATTAAGGGTATAGAAGAAATATTCCTTTACTTTGATGAAAGGAAGGATGACCCATTGCCTGTTCAATAAGCAAACATAGTTACTTCAAAAATGGTTCTGCTGTTGCGTGTTGTGGAGCGTGTGAATGGGCAGCTGTATAACCGGCCAGGAATGCTCTTAGAAAAGGATACCAGATTCATGAGGTAAACTAGGGGGGTAGAAATCTATTAATGGCTCTGACTTTATGGCGCTCTATTTAAAAAAAGAAAAAATAAATTTGCATTGGCAGAGGGTTTCAAAACCAGTAACAGACTTCTCCAGTCCATTGCATAGTTGCAGCACTCTGCCCATGTGAGTCTGTAGGATCTCCGGGCAACTGTCAGCAGTGATGCCGGGTCTGATCTCCTGCAGGTTAAGTTAGTGCTCTGTGCCCTTTGCAAGGCAGTGCCAGGGGCAGCATATTGCAAGGCCTGGTCCCTCACTGTGAAATAGCCTGTAGCCTGTTCCATGAGCCAGCTTTGATGTGTACTGGACCCTCACATATTACTGGTACATTAAGTCTATTTGCATCTGCCTATCTTGCAGTCTAGATAAGAATCTGACTTCTATTTCTGACAAGAGGTAGTTAAAAATGAAAATCTTCCAGGTTGTTATTGGAGGGGAAAAAAAAGTCTATTCATTCTTTGGGGAAAAAAGTCTATTCAGCCTTTTACTGATTTGAAAGGGGGACTGATCTCTGAAATTCAAGATAAAGCACAAATAAATTACCCTGGCTTTTGTTGTGTTGCTTTCCATGTGCAAGTCCAAGTGTACTTGTAACTCAGGCACCCATGGCAGCTCCCTGTGGCTTTAGCAGGGGCTGCCAGTGCCACAGCTTTTAACAGCATCTGGAACACAACAGCGTCAAACATTCTTCACTTTCAACTGCATAGGGATTTCGTGGCCTTCCAGCCGTTCCCCACGTTCACCCTCTGTAAGGTGTGGATTGGGAAAATTCCTAAACAAAACCTCCTTTTTGATGGGAAATCAGCATGGCCTTGACTGAGTCCATTATGCAATGTGTTAAACCAACAACTCTGGATACCAGCTGTCCTCTTGCCCCCGCGAGGGGGTCTCCCCTGGTCAGGGCTGAGGGAAATGCCCGAGCCCCTGCCTGCCACCGGTGCCACGTTGCCCTGCTCTCCCTTGTGCCGGTGTTTTTCCATTTGTCAGCCGCATCACGTGCCAAGTGGCCTGTGTGGCAGAAGCAGCACCAACTGCCCCCCATGCCCTGGCGGGCAGGCCGACTCCCTTTGGAATTAGGAAAGAATGTCCCTCGCTCCTGCAGCCGTCATCCGTCATGTGCCTCACCTCTATGTAGCTGCTCGAGGAGACACAGTTATGTGCTACGGAGGATCTTGGAAAAGAGGCCACGCTCTGGGTTAGGAGGCTTGCAATGGCAGCAGGATCTTGGTATCATTCACTTGATTTGTTTCATTGTAGTTGGAGATCAGGCCTCACTAATCTGATTGTTCTTAATACCTGAACCTTCTCAGAAGTGGGTAAAATATGGAAGCAACATAAACCCTGCATTTTTCTTACAAGAATTAAATAATGCAAGAATCATAACATCTTCACTGTAGTCCTCCTGTGAACGTCCAAAGTATTTGAGGGATTGTAAGGACAAAATTGTCTTAGGTTGCTAATTTGGAAATAAACTGTGAGACTTGACAGACAGGCCTTATCTGCAGGGATGCTTGAGGAGTAGCACTAAGTGCTACAGTTGCCACAAATTGATTAGCTTGAAACTGGGGTGCAAATGCAATAGAAGGAACTGTCAGTTGAAGCTCACTTCAGAGGAGCTGTCGTATCTAACACAGTTGCAGCAATATTTCTTCTTTTGCTGGCAGGGTCCTGAGTTTGAGCACTGTGTTCAGCCTTCGATACTTCATGTGAAGTGTTTCTGAGATAATGTTCATTGACAGAAAAGAGGTTGAAGGGAAACGGGGTTGTGTTGCTTAAGAAAGAGGAGAATGAAGGAGTGCATAGTGTTCTGGCACACAAAAGGCTATAGGATGCTAATCGCTTGTTCTTTGTTATTACCAAGAGAACTGCCAGAAACAGTGCACCTGCTTTGAAATAAAGATGATCCAGACCCTGCTTGGCTGGGGAGGGAAGGAGCACATTTAGTGGGTGTTAAGTGCTGGAACAGATTGATGAAACTAAGTTTTACTGACCTACTAACCCCTTTAGGGAGGGGTTTGCATAAAGGATGGATGTGAGCTTGGTCTGGCTGTACCTGCCTGTGTGTCAATGACATTTGGTTTGGAGAACACGTGGAGTTCCTTTTCAGTTCCAAGTACTGTGATTACACCCTGAGTCTTGTGAACACTGAATAAAAGGTGCATTTGCGGGATGCCTGTTTCTTCTCTTATCGAAGCTTGCAAATATCTTTAACCGTTAATCCACTTTTTTTTTTTTTTTTTTTTAATATAATCTACAGCTGGTCCTGCTCCGAGTTTGATCTGAATGAAATCCGCCTGATAGTTTACCAAGACTGCGAGAGAAGAGGCAGGCAGGTCTTGTTTGATTCCAAAGCCGTCCGGAAAATTGATGAAGCCGTGGTTCAGGTAGGAAATGCTGATTTTGCTCCCATTCTGTCAATCTCTTGTTTCCTTCTCCAGAAATAGGAATTTTAAAAATGATAATGTGAAACTTTTAATATTGCTTGTGGCATTTCACTTGATCTGAATTCTGTGATAATTTCAAGAAGAGTCTTTTAGATTCCAGAAAGTCAGTGAAAATGTCTGGTATTTAGCATCTTTAGATATAAATATGGTACCAGTGCTGAACACCTTAGCCCTTGTGTCTATTTCAGGCAAAGCTGTCTCCATTCCTTTGAGCGTTTCCTGTCATGGTGCGTAGGATTCTTTTGTTCTTAGCCTTGGTTGCACAGCCCGATTGTTCCGGTGATAGCTCATATGCCTCTAACAGCACTTGTCTTCTTCCTTTAGTGTTTGGATCAGGAAAGTTGTTGCCTTTTTATGAATTTAAAGCCACCCTACTTAGGGTAAGCACTTAATGTGCATGACTGATACTTGATAACATATGGTCACGTAGCCAACTTCTGATGTGCCGCTCTCCAGGCACACAATTATGGAGTAAAGTTTTGGCAAACTAAGGTGACTATAAGTCAAGTAAAATGATAGCTTTTTTTTTTTTTCTTTTTCTGCTAGCTCTGTGCTGCTTATTTTTCTTCATTGAACTGTTTCAAAATGGTGGAGTTTTTGGTTTGTTTATTTCATTTTTTTTGTTTTGTTTTGTTTTTTTTTGGAGGTGTTTTATGACTTTTATTACAACCAGCAGTTTTAGTCTAGCAGATCAGCTCACTGGTCACTAACTGTAAAGCTGAGAAATAGCAGTGATTTGTAGAACTTGTAGAAATGATTCTTAGAAAGATGTCTAAGTAACAGCATTAATTTCCTAATTTCTAGTTTAAGTAGCACAGATTTCTAAGTATCTCAGTCACACTGCAAAGATGCCCTGTTGGGCTTAAGCTGCCTTGGTAAGGCTGAGCAGCATCTGCTGATGACTTATCTGCTTATCAGGATAAATAGGTCAGGTGGGACTGTTAATTTCCACCCTGCCCCCCTTGAATTGCAAGCCTCAGTTATTACTTTGTGTCTTAAATTTAGTGTAAAACTTCCAGCATGTAAAGGAGAAATGCTGAGGTCATTCCACTCATGTTAATACTTTTCAAAGTTAATACTCCAAAATCTCATTAAAAACTATGTGGAACACTGGCATAAAACAGATCATAGCCAGCCTGATACAGGGTATAATCTGTTTTCTGGTCAGACAGTAATCTCTGTATCTTTTAAATAAGCTGAATGCTTTTGAATGGCAAGGCACATTGTAGGCACATAGATATTAGAAGCAGTTTAAATGTTTAACCTTATTTGATGATATGTTACATTATCAAGCAATGACCCTGAAACTGAATTCATTTAAGCTTAGGGCAAAGCTCAGTCCTGTTTAAAGAGAAATCCAGAATGCACGTGTACTGTGCTTTTATCCATCTTCCAAAACACAGTAGAGCTTCTCTACATCAGCTGTTCAAATATGCCATTTTTACCTTCAAGCAGACTTACTTAGGAGAACTTGCAGATCCATATTCTGTTTAATCCTATGTTTATTTAGTATATTCCATTTCTTTTCAGTGTGCTTAATCAAATCTCCTGCTTTTGCTGCAAATGCCATAAAGCAGACCTTGTATTAGGGCACTCTTGGCCAATAGCTTGTCAAGCACGTGATGACTAACACTTGTGCATCTGTAACCACCTAATGATGGTCACGTTGGGATTAGATAATTAGCAGTTAGCACTGGCCACGCCAAGAAAAACTGCACTGAAGGAGTGTAAATGTGGCATGAAGTAAATGAGAATTCAGTCCAAATGTGCATAAAAGTTCTTGCTTTTTTGGTAACATGCGAAGCCTATTTTTAAATTAATGGGGGAACATGAACAGTCACTGCAGCTTATTTTTTTACAAAAATAGTAAGTGTATTGAGCTCACTCTTTTTGGCTCACTCTTTTTTTTTTTCCCCTCCTTTCCCCCCTCGCCCCCCCCACCCCCCAGTACCTTCCCTTTCGCCAAGGGAAGTTTTCACCAAGGAGTTTCCAGTTTCTTGGTCATCATGCCTTGAATATTCTAAACTTACCACACGTACTGAGTTGTAGTATTCAAATGTGCTCATTTGAAAATGAGGCTCTTCCTAGTGCAGTATTTGGGTTCCACTTCCATTTCATTTGCTATTACAGTTCCTGTCACGTCTTACTGAGCCCGAATGTGTGACCTAAACTGGGCTGCAGCTGTTTCTTATAGTTACACCTTGGTTATTCCTATTTCAGTCGACCTCTGCCAGTGCAAATTTCCCGGGAGGGAAACCAGAGTGGCACAAGATGAGACTTACAGAGCTGCTGTTTGCTCTACTGTGCACCAAAGGAATGTATATGTATATAGATTTCCATTTAGTATACATTCATTAACTTGTTCTGGCTTTCTGAGGTGTGTGTGTATATAAAGCTTATTCATGTGAGGTGAGCTTTCTGAGATTCTCTAAGCAGTTTACATTGCTGCAGGCTTGCAGTTTTGTTCCCTTTTAATAAATTATTTCAAACACACCTGACAAGCATGTTGTAAATAATATGGACTTTCAATTAATATCTAATGGACTTGAGTTTAAAAAACTGTTAAGGAAAACAGGAACTAGGGTACATTTTATTCAAGATAACTTTGTTCATTGAAGGAAACCTCGAAAACCTTAATACTGCTTTTCTCATGAAACCTGTATGAATAGTACTAATGTAATCAATATTTCTGCGAAGCTTCCTTCCTTTTGTGCTGCTCTGAGAGGTTGTTACACCAGAGGGGATTGAGAAGAAGCTTTGAATTAAACAGCCAGATTTAAACAGCCATTTGCTTATTTGCTGCAACTTCCATCCAGGCTTTATAAAAGGATTATTTAACCTGATAATTCTACTAAATGGTGTATTACTCACCATTTGTCGTTGCTGGCTGTTCTTCTGTTCTAGGAATTGATTATCAGTTGAGGAACAAAAATAATACACAACTTGGACGACTAAGTTTGCAAACCATTGCAGAAAGTAATTTGCAAGCAACCCCTAAGCTTAGATTGGTTTATATAAACTTTGACAAATGTTGCACAGAGTGTTCATTCATAACATCTGGGAGTGATCTTCCACTCAAGCTTTGAGTAATTATTTTGAGCTTGAGCCTGATATTATGCTTATTTCTCTAGAAAGCATTTTAATAGCAGAATTCTACTCTTTCTGTGTAATTGCCTTTTTCTTTTTAAAAGTTAAACTTTTTTGTCTAAATATTACCATTTTATTTTTGTTGCTGAGCAATTTTTTAACAAAAATTACCATAGTATATTTACAATGGAAATTTTTATGTTTGTTTTAATTGTTTTCATCATATTGTTGTGTTTTGACTCAGAAAATGACAGAGGATGCCTCTGCAAAGGCTGCTGCCAAGAACTGCCAAGCAAGCAACGGGAACAATAATGTTTCTTCACGGAGTCCCTCAATAGGTTGTATGCAAAATATCAAAGAGCAAATACCCAAGTATCAGGTAATCTTACAAAGTTTGAAATGTGAAATTTCTATCCAGTCTTTGAAGTATGATAGAATAAGGACATGTGGGTACGTCTTTAGCGCTTAGTCTGTCTTGACCTTATAATTCAATATTTTATTAAAAAAAAAGGCATTAAGTCAAAGTGATACTTTGCAGTATCTTTTTTTCCTTTGAAAGAAATCTGTCTATGCTACATATAAGTTCTGAAAAAGAGGTAGAAAATGGTATGTTAGAGTCCCTTTAGTTTGTTCTATAGGAACATTAATTTTTTTAGATATTTTGGCTGTCCCCGAGGAAAAGTGCAATTCACCCGGAGTAACATAACATGATTTGAAGCACATATAGGTTAACATCGGAGGGGGTGGGGAGTGGAACTTAATTATAAAGCCAGGAATTTCCTTCAGAACAACAGACTTCTCTTCACATCTGCTATTATGGATGTTTGCAATATATAGTACTATAACACTGTTGAATTAAAGTTGTATGCTGGCTACTGCTGACTGTGCTCCTGTCTGCCTAGTATACCAGACCGGCCTCTGATGTCAACATGCTGGGAGAAATGATGTTTGGCTCGGTGGCCATGAGCTACAAAGGCTCCACCTTGAAAATTCACTACATACGGTGAGCGCAGCGCCCTTCTCTGTGCTGATGCTCTTGTCAGGCGCTTGGAGCTGGTGACTCAGATGACTGTTTATCCTTGCAGCTCTCCCCCACAACTGATGATAAGTAAAGTCTTCTCAGCCAGGGTAGGAAGCTTCAGTGGAAGCAACAATAAGTAAGCATCTTTGTTCTGTTTTATTCTCCCCTCCTCCTGCCAATACTGTCATCTTTCCTTTCTTGCTGCTTTTTCATTTGTTGGCCTTCTGCCACTGCCTCTAAAGCTACCTTAGGTGAAGTAGAAAGATCTAGCAAAGAGGAGGAAAAAGTAAAAACGAGAAATAGAGGATGCAAGAAGGAGAGAAGTGTGCAAATGACAAATGTTAGCCAGCCTACCTGAATTAAAAATAAATAAAGGGAAAGCCTACCCATTTTCTGCTGCTTAATTTGTGCAGAATGTGCAGCAAACTTGAGAGGTTAGATGCCCTAAACGGTCAAAGCCTCTGAGACTGCCCCTTCTGACAGTCAGAAGGGTAAAGCATGGATATATGTTAAGCTGTCTTTATGCTGCTATAGCTCACCT
Source organism: Nothura maculosa (assembly GCA_032353885.1). Lineage (NCBI taxonomy): Eukaryota > Metazoa > Chordata > Aves > Tinamiformes > Tinamidae > Nothura > Nothura maculosa. The sequence goes on from JAUBOD010000572.1 coordinate 3,593,201, forward strand.
CTGTTTCCTTCAACAGTGACAGGGGATGTAGTGTTTCTCACCTGTTCCCATTTTACTTGTCCCACAGATGAGAAAATATGAATACACTGAATCCTAAGTAAGATGCAGAGAAGGTTACAATAATTCCAAAAGGGAGTTTACTGCAGAATATAAACGCCTGCTTCCTTAATGTCTCAGAAAACTTATTGGTCCTTGAGCTCATTAAAACGAGCTTCAAGTTAATATTGACTGTTAACCAGCTGCTCTGGAAACACTGGCTTTTTTTTCCCTTTTTTAGCTTACAAGATAGCTTTGAATACATCAACCAAGATCCCAGCCTGGGAAAGCTGAGCTCTAATCAGAATGGTTTGGGAACCTGTCGCAGTGGAAGTAATTTAGGTAAATATTTTCAGGTTCTATGTCCTTTTCACAACATGAGGCCATCTGTTCACTTAGTTTGGCTTTTTTTTGTTTTTTATTTTGCATTGCATTTTCTCTCCATTGCTCTTGTTTCCTAGGTGTGTTACAGCTGTGCAGCAGCAAGCTGCTGCAGGGTGTGTCCGAAGGAGGCCCCCTCCGGCTCATCCGCAGTGCTTCTTTCTTTGCAGGTTTGTGTGGAATGCCAACCACAGTGTGACCCATCCACGTGCGCGCACAAATCCAGCTGCTCCTCAAGCCTCACAGAAGGAACATGAGTACTCTTTAGAAATAGAAAGGGCTAAGACTGAAAATAGACAAAATTGTCTTTATACTTAATTCTTTTTTTAATAAAAAAAAAAAAGCACTAATAATTAGCTCAGCCTTTTAACTTCCGAGTTCAATTTTAAGGATATTTTTGTAATAGCTGTTTGAAAATAAATGAGCCCTTACATTTCTTAGAGAACTTATGTGTCCTGGCTTACACGTATCTGGTTTCTTGCTGTGTGCAGCTGTCTTGCTGGTGTGCAACTTTTTCTTCTTTCAGCTCTTGAGCTGTCTTGGGACACTTTAAGGCTTTTTCTTTTTAACAGTGCAAATTTCTTGAGTTTTCAAAACTTACTGCTGCTTTACATAAAGTCTCCTTTTGCAGGCATATTGATGACCCATGCAGGTGGGTAGATCATAGGCTTAATTAGTTCTGTTAATTCCAAAAATGTAAACTAGAACACTGGTGCAGTTTCAGCCTGTGCAAATCTTGCCTTCTGAACTACTAACACTTCAACATAGCACGGCATAGATAAAGTGTTTCTTACTGTGAAGCTTTGTAAATAGCAAAAGAATGCCCTGGGGAGCAGATCTGAAGCTTAACGAAGTGGTGCTTGACTATTACTGTGTTACCATGTTCAAAATGGCAATCTTGCCCTCTCCTCCTTCCCCTCGCCCCTTCAAATAAGTAATGCAGAGTGACAGGTGGGGGTGGCAGCAGTCCTCGTTTGGGAGTCCATCTGACTTCCCTTAACAGGGGCTGTGTGCACATGCACAGGGTGCTCGGATGTTTGCAGTCTGGGGCAAGTAACTAACTGGAGTTAGTTATGGATCTCCGTGTGGAAGCGCTGAGTGCTGTTACTGCTGCAGGCACCATACTCATTCAGAGTAGCAGTATAAGATGCAACTTTGCTGCTGTATGACCTTTAAGCTTAAACATCCTTTTTATTAAATGTTAAATAGTCTGAGTTAAGTAATATTTTCTGTTGATCGGACCTGTTTGTTTTAGCACACAGCACACCTGTTGATATGCCAAGCAGAGGACAAAATGAGGACAGAGACAGCGGCATTGCCCGGTCAGGTATCTGCTCGCTTATTTGCCTGCTTACGTAACTGCTGCTCTTCTTTAGCTGGGTTCACCTGAACCTTCTTTAGCTAGTTCACCTGAAACTTGAGGTATCTTAAGGTCCCTCAGTCTGAACTTTTCTGAATTTTCTAGTTTTCCTTCAGCCTCTTTTTTTTTTTTTCGCCTCCAAGTCTGTATGTAAGAATACTTTTAATGATGCTCTTTGTTTACAGACATAATTCTATGGAGCTTCAATAATTTATAAGCTAGAGGAAAAATTGACTGGCGCCTTCATTAAAACAAGGGAAGAGCAGAGGTTTTTGCGTAGAATAAGAGCCAGCCACCTGTGTGTCATAATCTGAGCATAACACCTCTCAGGAGAGAATGCTTTTCATGGGAGTGAGATGACTTACTGTCTTCTAGTAGAGAAGACCTGTGGCTTTACAAGAAGAAAAAGCTTTAGGGCAGCAAGGATTGCTTAAAATGATTATCCTCTCTCCTTTTGAGAGATGATGAGACTCTAACTTTACTAAGTTAGAATAAGTCAGTGAGCAAGACCAATATTCATGGGGAAAATTGTCTCAAGTTAGAGTATAAAAGAAAATGTTTAACCAGCACTCAATATAATTCAGTGTATGTTGCATTTTTTTGCTTTCTTCATAGCATCTCTGAGCAGTCTTCTGGTCACTCCCTTTCCATCTCCAAGCTCTTCATCATCATCTTCTAGCAGCTATCAGCGCCGCTGGCTCCGAAGTCAGACAACCAGTTTAGAGAACGGGATTATCCCAAGGTGGTGAGTGCAGCAGCTTTCCATGTACGGCAGCTGTTTGGCAGCAGTAGCAAAACAGCTTAAGCTTCTTTACTCTAAAAGGACAAATCCTGTTATTGAAAGGAACTCTTGCTTCAAACTGACTTGTGTTGATGTTGTGCCAGGCCGCCAGTGTGAAGAAAGATCAAGTTTTGACTGACTACAAAGCCACAAGGCTGGGTTTGAAATACAGGGAAGGTGTATAGGCTAGGAACCAAAAGACCCCATTCTGAAAAGGAACTTAAACCACTTCTGAAAAAGCAGGGTAGCCTGTTGAGATGAAAGAGATTGTAAGAGCACTGCTGCCATAATTCCATTATACTGTGATGAAGTCTGACTAGTGAGCAGTTATTGAAAATTTGGAGTAATAGCCCATGACGACTCTTGGCTGGTACAGGATGTTCCTAATGTGACTTCTGCCAAAACAGGAAGAAAAAGAGCTGTGATCAAAAAGCTTGGCTTCTGTTTTGGAATTTTATTAGCTTTTGTAGCTCAGTGGAATAACAAAGCAGGGGATGCAGCAGACCTTTTGTAGCTAATAAGCAAATTCCTCCCTCATCCGTGGCAAAATAGCAAATAGATCTTGAGTGTTGGCTCCCATGTACTCACCCACCTGCACCCAGAAACAGCATGGAATTAGTGAGGGGCTGCAGGAACCTCCTGCTGCACATACTTTCTCGTTCTATGCTATTTTCAAACAAGCTTTAAAAAGCTGCTAATTAAAACTGGTCATTTAAAAAAATACTCCTTTTAGAAGAGGCCAATTGCAAATATGTTATAATTATGTCGTAATTTACTTTTCCTAGCAACATCACTTGGATCTCTTTCTAGAATATTCTCACAGATTCATTTTTAACATGAAAAACCATGCATCAGTTCAAGTCAAGCTGAGCAGTGTTGCTTTGCAAGTCACAGGCAGGAATGACCCAGCATTTTTTTTTGCATTCAATGAATTTTTAGCCTAGTTTCCAAAGGAAATGAGAGCAGTGTATGGCAAATGAGTTATAACTTTGAGAAGGAAATGAGACAATTTCAGCACAGTAGAAGCAGTAGCCAAAGTTTCACAGACTTCTTGAGTGTTACAGGAAAAAAAGTAAACTAGCAATATTAAGCTGCTTATTCACTGACAAGAATAGCTTGTCTTTTTTCCATGTTGGAGAATCCATTATTGGAAAAGATCTTGGAAAGCAGACAAACTAAATCTGTTATCTGCAACCGCTTTTGCCTGAGACTCTTTCTGAGCCCAGGGCTCTTCAGGTATTTGTTTTCTGACCGTGTGCTAGCGAAGCAGCGGGCTCCTGGCTGGACACTGTGGGACAGCAGGGCTTGTACACACTCTTCAGTGTGTACAGCCAAGCTGGCACAGACCCCAGCTGACAGGTTAGGCCCCGAGCTCCAAGGCAATGGGACAACTGGCCGGAACTCCGGGTGGTCCATGGGCAGGCAAGCGAGATAGCAGCTTCGTTGAAAGGGCCTCTTTCACAGACAGACCTTAGTTCTTGAACCTCCGTTCCTGGGAAGCAGTACAAAAACCTGGTTTGTGATGTTTCTTAGATGCTGACTGGCCATCTTTTCCCAGCTTCCTTGAGAATTTCTGTCTCTGCATGTAAGTTCCTGAAGTTCAAATGAGGTTATGTTTTTGTCCTGAATGCTGTTTTCCACAAGCTTTTGTTTTTTTCCCCTCTGGGTTTTCTTGTTGTTTGTTTTTTCCTCTATGCCTGCACTCATATCTCTCTGATGAGAAAATTTTAGTTAATCATAACTTTGTCAAACCAATTACACTGTAAACTCTTTATTCTTAGAATGAACTCTAGAATGAAAGCTTAGCATTCAGGCTTTCCTCTTGCTAGTTGTTTCACAGTGATCTGTAAATGCCTCGGGCTCCATTTCAAGATAATTCTGATGTGGAAACTTTAAAAATCAGGAGTTGTACAACTCCTACAGCAGTGTTAACTCTCAAGGAAACCACAAAACTGAACTATTTCCCCATGAGCCGCTGCCCTAAAC
>JAUBOD010000572.1:3635721-3651103 GCA_032353885.1 Nothura maculosa
CCTGCTGGTCTACTCATATTGATGTGACTGGTTTAGCTAATGGAGCTGTATTGAACCTGCCTAGGCATGGGGAAAAATTATAAAAATAAAAAAATCCTCCAAATTATCACAATGATCAGAAAATGAATAAAAAAAAGGTGCAAGAGAGGAAGGCGAGTTTGCACTGGGAGTATTTCCAGAGCAGCTCCTAGAAATAGGTCCAGCAAAGACAGAATAAAAAAGGAGCCTTTCTATAAAAATACTTGAGAAGTAATTCGGGAATTGTTTCTATGAGCCTGTGCTAATCCAAATGAACCTTCAAGCACAGATAATCCCTGATGCCTGTTCCTGGGCAGATATTCGTTTCCAAGGCACATGCCTTCTTGGGATCCCCCAGACTAACTGGAAAAGGATCACCAAGTGCAGAGACACTCGGAACAAAAGATCGTGGCGGTTCAGTTCAAAGGCTGAGGGATCTGCTGTCGCTGAATCACACCCATTAAAGACAGATTCAGCCCCACAGGGTAGAACTGACGTACAGCAGCCCATGCGACACCACATCGTGTTGGCAGGGTCGTGTCTCAGCGGCTGCCGTCTGGGTTGCATGCAGCTCCTGGTTGAGCCTCTTCTCTCCATTAACTGCTGGGTGCTGCACAAAGGCGCCGTGCTAATTTACAAGAGCTTTCATTCCTCGTGGAAAGCCATAGGGAAATGTTACTAAATCCGTTGTGCTAATCCAGTTTACTGCAGCACAGTTGCCCCACATAGCTGTGGGGGCAGCGAGCTGGGTCATAGGTGCAAAAATAAAGAGCAGGAACCTCTTCCACCAACCCTGCTGCCAGGGAAAATATCTCATGCAATGATATCCTGGCTTTTCAATAAGGTTCATTATTTTTTCAAGCCCATAGTCTGGACTATCATGTACCATGATGTTCCCCCACTTTTGGGGGAAGAGCCTTCACTAACTACACGTGTTACCACTTCATCTGGGCTGCAGAGGCAACGATGCCGTTGAATAATCTGATCAAATTGAATGGAAATTTAATAGCAAGTCATGTGGCCTCTTAACAATCCCACTCCCCAGCAAGGAGCACTTACAAAAGTAGAGAGAACCAAGTCATTTCCAAATACAGAATCATTGCTTGAACCTAGAATATCCTTTAGGGAATGAGTGTCCTCCCTTTCCCTCAACAACAAAAACAGTTAATCCTGCTGGCCAAACAGTAACTTGCAGGTGACAACCATTTCACTAGCCCAAGGTGGTATTTAGGGTTAATGCTCATGGTGGGTGCAGTTAAGCAAATATTTTGCCTAAGTCTTCAGAGAATCAAGGTCAGAAACATCACCCAGTGATAAGCTGCTTGGACCTGTCCGAAAATAAATACACAGCAAATATCATGATTTGGTTTGAAGGCTGGTGTTGCTCTTGGTTATCTTTTCCAAACTAATTGCATGTGTGAACTTGCTTTTTGTGGAATGTCAATACTGTTCTCCAGAATAAGTGACCACAGGCAGCGCTATCTAGGAAAAGCTGTTTTGTGAAGTCTTTCATAAATCTGGCAGAGTGCTAAGGATTTAGCTGTGCAAGACAACAGGAATTGAAAAATAATGAAAAGTTCAAGCTCTGTCACAGCCTGCAGTTTCAAACATTACTTCAAAAATATAAATGTGTATCTGGAGTTGATTTCACAAGCATAATTTTCTTTAAAAGGTGGAGGCAAAGTTTCAGTATCACAAACTGTCTTCTGTCTTTTCTCCTTTAAGTTCACCTCCTTGTGCAAAGCACCAAATAGGAACCAGCAAACAGAAATAACCAGGCCCTACACTGACCAGTCAGCTCAGGGGCCACTTGGTGCCTTTTCCCTGGCTGCCTCGAGGAGAAAAAATAGCTCGGCCTGCAGCCTCATTGGGTGTCGACCTCCAGAGTATGCCCATGTGGAGGGCAATAACCGTGCTCACCTGTCTCCTATAAAAGTCCTCCCAGGAAAAGCTGCACTGAGCTTTCCCTCTTCATGTGTGGTTGTGGTTTTGTGTGTAGTGTTGGCCCTTTGCAGGGACACTTGCTCCAGTTGTTTTGCCTTTCCTGTGACTGCCTGTGGGGTTGAAACAACTGTTTCTCAGCCATATGGTAAAGTTTTGTTTGTTTTTCTTTCCTTCCTCTCCCTGGTATTCCAAGTGCAGCTGGCTTTGCTGGTCTTGTCTTCTCTATGGCCTCGGGGGAAGCAGTTATGATGATCCAAAGGGTGCGAGAAGACAGCAAGAGGCTGAAGGGTGGTAGCTGTGCACAGGGCCATGCTCTTCCCTTATGCATGTGTGCTCAAATGGTTTGTCCCCTACCCAAAGCCCACTATCTGGAGGGAGTAGGGAGGGAGAGTTTGGTCTTTCCCTCCTGCAAGTCCTGATATCACGGACAGACCCTTAGCTGTGAGGCTTGTGTGTCCTTAACAAGCTGATGTGATGCTCTTCCATTTCCCTAACCCTAAGAAGGGCTCTAACATGTTGCTTCCTTACATATGTGTCATGAAGGTGAAGATAATAAGGCTCTAAGACATAATAAGCATTATTTTGGTACCACAGCTGTCTAACTGGGGTAAAAATTTCAAAAGGCAGCCTGTATCTGCTGAGCATAGTGCTGGGAGCATTTAATTCCCTTCATTTCCTTAGCTTTTTTTCCCTTAAGCTTGATTCTCAAAAGCCTGTGGTGGGCAGTGAGCGGAGGCAATAAAGTCTAGCTTTATTTTTGGTCACCTGCTAGCAGTCATTCAAGTAGTAAGTCAGGATTCTCCACAAGACAGACAGAAATGACCCAGGGAAGACACGGTGTTGGGTCACGTTTATCATTCTGTCAACCTGTTTATCATCTCTGCCCCCTTGCCAAGAGGCTAAATGAGAGGGTCAAGCCCCTCTTGACCTCAGGGCTGTTGTTTGGGTCAGGGAAGGTGGCTTGAACTAAGGGAGTTCCTAGAGCCCGCTCGGATGTCCCACAGTGACGTCCTATCTTGGGAATTAGATCAAGAGGGAAGGGTCACGGATTTGGTTAAAGTCACAGCCAACAAGCTTTCCTATCCTATTAGGGCAATAAATCCTGCATCGTATAGCATTTTATTTTTCAGGGATTATTAAAGGGATTTTTTAGAGATTAATCACCCAATCCTTATGTTGTTATAAATGCAATGATAAGAATAAACCTATCCAGAATATTAGGGCATGGAAATATAAGTGCTTGTTTTTTTATATGAAAAGTCATAGGATGCGTAGGAATCTAATGCTAATTTTCAGCCAATCTGCTAATTCTTAAATCTGTGCTAATATGCTCATTCCCTCACGAATAATAGATAAAAGTTTTATAAGCAAAAGTCTTTTTACTTTAAAACATATCACCAATAGCAAACTCTGCATTCTTAATGATAGCATATTAATTAATTATAATTAGATATTATCATGCACCTTGACCACTACTCCTGCCCCAGAAGAGCCTGGCAGGAATCATTTGGAGGTGACTGCCTGTGCCCCACAAGGTGCCATTGGATTAAGGACCATCAGCAGGAAGAGTCCCAATCACTTTCCAGGGCTACTTTTCCAAGCAGAGTGCTTTCCCTGGGGAAATATGTGCTACTCATAGAGCCTAATCCACCATCTACTGAAAGCAAGAGGAGCCTTATGGTTGGCTTCATGATATTAGCTAAAAGAAAGGCTAGGAAAGCGCTTAGATAGTTACTCTTATTAAGACTTTTTCTATGAGCAGGATATTAGATTAGATATAGCCTTAATCTGACTCAAATCCCCGGATTTTATGTTCCTGTGACAAGAGCAGAAATGGTTCCCATGTATAATATGAAGAACATACGTTTCAGTAGCTCTGAATACATGAGTGTATACTGTATTGTTCCTAATATCTTGAAATTTGATGAAGAAAGAGAAGCTGTCAGTAGTTCGTACAACTATTGCTTAATTATCAGGTTGAATCAAGGTACAAGCTAACAGTATAATTTGAAAGCAGGCTCCGAAATAAATTTAGAGTCATTTCATGAAGATTCTTTTTTTCCCTTTTAGTCCATTGGTTTTATTCCCGAGTCCCTGCTTCTATAATATCTTAACTTTTTTTTTTTTGATTCCGGGCACATTTGAAGTGCAGATGGGCCTCACAAGAGCCGGGCTCCGCAGGCGCCGCCAGGCTGAAGCGGGAGAGCCTGGGCCATGGCCCTGCGCTTGATCCCGATCCCATTCCCACTCCCATCCCGCACAGGCTCGCTGTTGGGGCCCTGGGTGCAGGTGACACTTTCCAAGCCATGAGGGCCGCCAAGCACAGCACAAGGGCTTTCCAGTTGAAAATGTGCCCAGCTGGTGCTGCGGGCTCTGCGCCTGCCTGTGCGCGTCTCCCACACGACCACCGCGTTCTGGCTGAAATACATGCAGACATTTGCTTCCAGGGAGAAGACTGAAAACTACACTTTTTTTCCCCCTCTATTTAGGTATCGTGGACTGTGCAAGGAAGATTTAAACGTGTTGTGGTTATTTTCCTCACGGGTGTAGCGCGTGCGGCCTACCTGTGAAGAGGACCCTGCCACGGGCGGGCGCTGGCTGCGGCGCAGGCCGCATGGCGCCGGGCGCCCTCGGCGCTGGGAACGGGCACCTTGTGACACGGCAGCCCCGCCGGGCTCCATGGAAGCCCCGCCAGGCTCCGTGGCAGCCCCGCCGCCCCTCCAGGGCCTTCCTCTTCATCCCACGCTTCCGCTGGGGGGTTTGTTTTGGGGATGATGCCAGAAGATGTGGGATAAAAGCACCTAGGAACAAAACCAGAGCTGTGCTGTTGGCGCTGCCCGCTCTCTGCAGCTGCTGGGTCCATCTGTTGTCTCCTGCCTGGATTTCCTGTGGAAGCACCTCAGGGCATGGAGGCTGGAAGGCACCTTAGGATCCCTCACTGCTCCTGCAACATGTGTGATATCTGTAGTACCCGGCAGAGATGCCCTGTGTGTTTCCAAGCGCATCTGAACTGAGGAAGCTTCTAATTAACAAATAATCAGAGATGAAGTGGTGTTCATTAACGCTCTGTCTAAATGCACTGGAGGGCTCGGGTGTGTGCGCTGAGGCCTGCCACGGTTCACGTGGGCGCCTGGTTTTACCAGCCTGCTCGAGGGGCTGCAGGGAGCCCCTTGGAGCACCCAAGGGTGCTCCCCTGGGATGCGGCTCCACGTGGTGGTGGGCTGTGATGCTCCAAGTGGTATCCGAGCGGGTGGCTGCTGGCCCTGGATCACCAGGGCTCCGCTGTACAGCAGCGCCTGACTCCTGGCCATGGCCATTGCTGACCCCCCAGCGGCTCCTCCCTGACAGGCTTGTCCTGTCTCCCTTCTCTTTTCCCTGTTTAACAGTGAAAGTAAGAAATAGTCACGCTAGCTGTCAGAGCTAATATTTTTTTTAATAGAAAAATCCTAATAAGTCATGGAAAGAAGTCATGTGAGAAAAGCACGTGTGCTATGGAGGCTATAGGCTAGGCGGTGGGATTCCAAAGCTTTTAGCAGAAACAAGGTTCGTTTTGCAGCAGGGTTTGCAAAAGAGTGCCCAGTTTTGAACCACGTGGCCGATCAGTGTTTCGTTGATATGGTGGCAACATCCCCTTGCAGGTGGCAGGAAGGCTAAAGACGTTATCCCTAATGTGTCGTTCCCCGCTTCCCAAGGCTTGGCTCCAAGGAACCCACCTTGTCCCTCACCACGTAGGGGCTTTGCTGTGACCAGGAATACGTTTGTCGGCAATAATGGCAGGGCTGAACTCGGCTGGAAAAAGCCCTTGGAGGATCCCAGGGGACTTACTGCCTTATTGCCGAATAAAATAGCTTATTGTTTTTATTAAGGCGATCTGCAGTGGGAATTGTGTTCCGGGGAGCAGCGGCAGTGCCCGCGGGCTTGCCGAGGAGCAGGGCTCACCCGGGGGTGGCGGCAGCCCCGTTAATTATTCAGTGTGTTAGCAGTCGATGAGTTGCGCTGAATTGATCCGTGCCAAGATAATGTGAATTAAAAGCCGCTTAAATATTTAATTCACTTCCCTGTTTTTTTTTTTTTCCTCCTTTACTATGGCAGGAATTTGAATGAGAGGCAAAACATGAGTCATGCCTGGAATGAACTTTTCAGCAGAGACAAGCTATTAGGGTGAAAGGCACTATCTAAACGTAAATTGTGATTTATTGTTGTGATTTATTAAAGGGGAAATCTCTCATGTAAACATTTTAATGGAGGGCTGCAAAGCTTGCCAGCTGAAATCCTCTAAATATGTGATGATAGGTGGAGGTTTTTTCCTTATTGCTTCGATCCCTGCACGTTTTGCTTGCTTAAAGCTCGCTGCATTTGAGGCAGCGCACGAGGCATGGTGGGGGGAAACGAGAGGAAAAGCCATGCAGGAAGCAACGGATGTGCAGGCTGAGGCTCCATATGCTTGTCACAGCCCTGCCACAGGGCACAGCTGCGGCACAGCTTGGGTGACACGGAGCTGGCTGGGGAGAGGAAGTCACTGACATTGGATAGGCACCGAGCGCCGCATTTCCTGATGATTCTGCACGGAGGCTTGTAACGCTAGGGCAGGACTCGGGCAGCCGGCTCCCTGTGCGTCAGCAACGCCGGCCTAAGTGCCTTTGACAGAGATAAGCCCAACCAGGGAGGCTGGGGGCAGTCGCTGCAGCCTCGATGGGTCTGTCTTAAGCACCCTTGCTGAAGACAGACGCTTCCCTGGCTGCTCCCCACCTTTCCACAGAGAGGGGTCCCTAATGCAGAGCAGAGCTGCTCCTCGTGTAGAAATGTGCCTTATTTCAGCCCCCAGTGCCTGCAAGCCGATGTTACCTTCAACAAGGGGCTCCTGCCATTCCTTCCTTCCCTTTTGTCTCGCTTCATTTCTCCGTGTCCCAGGGAGTGGGGGTTGTTTGTCTTATTTTTTTCTCAGCCTTCACAAAAGCTGTCCTCTGCTTTACATGCACATTCCTGCCTTTGGAGCCGCTTGCCTCCACGGGCTCTTGGGGCTGGCCAGCTGCCAAACGGTAGGGTGAGCTGCAGGAAAAAGCCTTCATCATTGACAGGCTGTCTTGCAGCTTCTTTCTTGTATTCAAGATGCAGATGGATGTTATTAGAAAGATTTTTTTTTTTTAATAATTTGAATGTGCATGGCTTGTCCACATGCCTGGGATTAGTGCTCAATACCTAGATGTTGCTTTTCATCCTCAACTAAGCTTTACAAGTATGAGTCCTCTGTGCCTTGCTGAGGGAGGTACGTGCATTTTGTTACATGCTGTGTAATGCAGATGTTCATAACTTGGTCAAAGATGAATCACACAGCAAACCTTATAAACTAAGAAAACCTTTACACTTTACTAAAGTTCTTCCACTATGCTCCTCTGTCCCAAAATGGTAAGATTTCTCCAGGGCAGGATATCTTTCCATGTCAAGGAAGTGTGGCATCAAAATGAGAATGCAACTCCGGCTGTAGTTACACTGGGTAAATTTGCAGCATTCCTCAAATTTAAGGTCACACTTCCTACTGCAGTGAGCTTCAATTAATATTGCAGAATGAGAGCCTAAGGACATCATCAAAGAGATTCAATTTTGATATGGAGTGCTTGCTTCAAACCATATTCAGAAACGGGAAAATGATTTTAGGAGGAGTGATGAAAATGCCTATATTCTCTGCTGAAAGAACAGAGCAGGGAATCTATTTTTTTTTCCTCCCTACTTTAGCTACATGATTATAATTAAAACAGTGACAGTAACAGCAAAAATGCCAGTATGAGCTCAGTTCTACTGCAAGTTCTTGCACTGCTGCATCTTCTTTTAGCGAGGGGGATGAAATAAGCTGTGGCTGAGGAAGGCATCTTTATAATGACACGTTTCTGCTGAGCTCTTACTGGCATGGCTAGGCTGGCCTGCTTGCCCTTGCACACAGCAGCCAGTACAAGTTCCAAGTGTCATAATCTGAACGAAGGCCAGGCTAGCCCTGCGAGACAGGGTTTCTAAACTAGGTCAATGAGCCCTTGGCAGGCATCTAATAATCAGCATTAAGGGTCTTTACGTCCTCAGGGAGCACCTGGATGTGGATAGGGAGCTGGGAGAGATTGGCTTAGAGGCCAGTGGTCACCTGAGCCCAAAAGGGAGCTGCAAATGAGGCTGTGAGGTGGTCAGACACCCGTCCTGACTGAGCCACGAGGTTCAGTAGAGCGGGACAGCAAGGGCTTGCTATGCAGACATACACCTACTTGGTGCTTTCTGGGTGACCAGGTTGAGAACAGGCTCAAGTCGCGAGAAGTCTAAAGCTAGATAAGTTAAGGGAAGCATTTATTTTAATTCTGTTCTCTTGTTTCCATTCAGCTTTGTGCTCTCTAAGAAGCTTAATAAACACAAATAAAGGTAAAAGTGGAAAAAAAGGACCAGGGAAAAAGTTGTATCTAGGGAAAGATTTTTCAGAATTGATTTCTGAATTCTGTGGAGTGGGGCAGAGGTCCATCTTGTGCTGCAGGCTGTAGGAATGGAAGGCAAAAGGGGAATAAACTAGTCATGCTTGTTTTAGCCTAGACAGGGATGCCAGTTTGTTTTGCAGAATAATTCCACATTTGTGTCATTTCTTCCTTGCTGTTCTGGGAAAGGTATCTGGCCCAGGGCCTTGCTCTGGAGAAAAGGGAAACAAGTGCTCTTCTCTGATTTATTTATTTATTTATTTATTTATTTCCTGGCTGCTATGCAGTGTTTTGGATGAAATTGTGGAAATGATGGGTAGAGAAATTCGTGAAAAGTATTGTATAGGAAAGTGCAACTGCAACAAGCTGTCACATTTTCATGGATTGCCATCCACAGTCTCTGAAGTCAACTAGCCCATTTCACTTTATAATAACGTAGTACATCTCAGATGGACTAGCATGTTTTTGTGGTTTTCTGAGCCTTTTAAAGTGTTGCAATTGCCTCCTCTCTTGAGAAAAGACATTGCAGGGTTTCCAGTGAGGCTGTGCGGGTGGATATATAGATGGCTTGGCTGACAAAGATGTGTCCTCTCATGGCAAAGCCACTGGTGTCTCAGACTCACCAGACCTCAGAGTCTTGAGATGTCTTCAGCACTTCCATCTCTCTTTAAAACACACGAGAGGCAAGAATTGCAAATGCTGTGCAATGAGTTCAGGGAACTCTTGGACTAGTCTTTCATGTGTTATCTTTCCCTCTACAGATTTGCTTCCTTATTCCTCTCAAACACTTGGAAGTGCCAAGGTTGAAGCTCCCCCAAAACAAAGTGCAGCTTGACTTGCACATACACAGATCTTTCGAAGATCTAACTATGGTAAGAAAAATACTTTGCCCAGATTCAACTCATTTAAAGCTCTGTATCAGTAGTGCTATTCTCTCAAACCTGTTATGTTAGTGCTTGAAAGGCCTCTCTTTGCACTTGTAGTGTGTTAAGTATGTGCTGGTATGTGTTTTAATCATTTGTTTTACATTACCTAGCTATCAACCTGCAATCTGGCTCAAAAATTTACCTATACTGCAAACAGGAGCACCCCTGAAAATGTATTAGAGATGAGTATAGGCTAACGTTTAGGGATATCTCAAATAAAACTTTAGAATATCTATTCAAATATAATAAAAAAAAATCCATGCAAACACTTAAGCTCTGTAGCTTTGGGATTATTTTTGAAAAACTGGGAACTTGGGTGAACTTAAGTAAAGATGAAATTTTCTCTTGTACTTCAGGTCCTTTCCCCCATGGAAAGAAGAACCTTCATACCCGAATGCAGAAGTAATGCAAAGGCTCGAGGCAAAATCCTAAACTATTTACATCAGTGGAATGAAGTTATACAGCCAACTTCAACCTGGTAGACTTATTTTAACATCTCAAGCATTGCTAGTAGGACATGGATGTTGCCATAGGCAGAACAAGGGCAAACATCATTTTGTTGTCTTTTATGCTGCCCTTGCTAAGCGCACTGGGATGTTTTGAAGAGCAAAAGGGGTATGCCCATCTTCTCTTGTCATGCTGTGAGAGTTCCCGGCAGCTGCAACAGGGATCAGAGGGAAGGAGCAGACTCTTAGTTGTTGTAAACTGGTAGAATTTCGTTGACTTTATTGAAATGCATTGATTCCAATCAGAGGAGGAGCTGGTGAACAACATGAAGGTAATTCAGAAGCAGGAGAAATGCTTAGTTCTCCTTTTGCCTTCCTCACTTCAGTGCTGATTGCACATGGAAAAGGACTCCAATCTCCACCTTTAGCTGAACTACATTTGAGATGTTTCAAGACTTCTGATCCCAAGGACTAAACATATTTAGCTGCTTCCAGTCCATCCTCCTCGAGTTGAGAGAGTAGCAAAAATTGAATGTGGATCTCATGTTCACATTGTGGAGGTAAATAGGGCTCTTGTATCAATCTGCCTGCAAGTTATTTTCAGGTCTTTCCATTCATGAACAGTATGAAGAAGAGGAAAAAATCCCAGTAAGCAACTTCCCTATGACATTGCCTTTAACAGTTCATGTGTCCTGTAAACTGTCCTTCTTCCGAAAAGTGGTGCAGTTTCCCCTGGATATCTAATTCCATGTTCTGTGCAGCTGTTCCCCGTTTCACTTTCTCTTCCTCACCCCCAAAATGCCTGTAGGAGCTCTCAGCTCTGCTGAGTGCAGGAAGTTCCCTCGGCTCGCAGGCTTGTCCCGGGGAGCAGGCGCGAGCTGAGCCGAGTGTGCCCGGGCACTTCCCGGTTTCATAAAGAAACTGAAGGAAAGTGACCACTTAGTTGACAGCTTGGTGGATGGCTGTCTTAAGGAGAGCTTCGAGTACCAGAAATACTGCACTCTGTAAACTCCTTCTACACCAGGGCTAGTGGGGGTCACCCATGCAGTGCTGCTTAATTCTGACGGATCCTGCATGACGTTATATTTTCCTATTAATTAAAGGTTTCTTGCTCCATCTTATTTTAACGTTGGAATTTGTCACTGTGTATTTGTAGCATAGAAGCAGCTGGCAGTCCAAATGGAAACACCACCCCCACTGTATAAAGTTCCCTACGAAAAGAAAGCAATAGAAAGTCTTCATTTTCAGTGCTGACATTACTGATGATCACAGGTTCCATGGAAAATAGATGTGGCCTCACGCAACCTTTGAACCCAAATTATTTATTTTTTAATGATCTCTCTGTTATGAATATTTCTGGACCGTGGCTGCAATGACAGCCTCTGCGTGCACACACACACAGAGCTGGGCATATTGCCATTAATTTGTCAGGAGTAATCGGGACCAGTCCGTGGTAAGCTGAGGTTGCTTCCATAGCTTACTTGGGCTTTGATCTGTCTGGAATATGCTTTCCTGGGGTAAGATAAAGCCAGATTTGTTTCATTCCAGGTGCCAGATGGTTTCTGCCTGGAAAAATCAATGGAACGTAAACTGATGGATTACAGCATTGTTGATTGGTAAGTAAATAATAATAATAATAATAACTTTTCTATTTTCTTGTTCTTACTGAACTCTAAGCTGCTTCTATTTAAATCGGTACCTAGTGCTTGTCATATTATGATCTAGGTGTGAATATACTCTGTCAGATTATGTATGTGTGGCATAAAGACACGCGCTTGGGCTCCCACCCACACAGCCCCATATGCTTTGAACAGATCCAGGCGGTAACGAGAAGATGAAGGAGGTTGAACAGCATAAACAGTCAACACAATGGTTATTAATTGCAAAGCAATGGAATAAATGATGAAGGCTATTAGGAAGTAATTGAAATGTAAATGCTGTTCTAATAATTGTGGGTAGTATTGTATTAAAAGCAATTTGTGATGCAATATAGTGTGTTAAAGTGAGCAGTGAAGAGCATTGATGAGCTCTATAGAAAATGATGATTATAGTAAAGAGCTGAAGGGTGTGCAGCATTCAGGGATTCATTCCAAGAAACAGCTCTAGCACAAGCTAATTTAGCAGTGCAGTAAACAGTGTTTTGTAGCTCATGGAGAAAGGCAATATCTATAATAATGAATCAATAACTTATTACAGAAATCTAGTTCATAGCACAGAAATGGAATAATTATGAATATATTTATATTTTTTGAAACAGTATAGACTGAAGTCGAGCACATTATACAACCAGACTTTTTTTTTCTTAAAAGTTTCTGATTATACAGGGTGAAAATTGGACAGTCATTAGGGAATCCTCACACTGCAAATAATGTATTTGCAATGAAAGGTCTTAATAGCATATGTTATGCCAAATTATTCTCATATTCTATTTCTATACACTTCGTTATCTTGGAAGATTTTCACATGCTTTATTTAACTTTCTGCATGATATATTGGGTAGCTCTATCAAGGTCTAGTGTTTTACAAAAAGCACTATCATGGGATGATAAAGATCATTTGACTATCTACCTTTAATAACCGAGTTAATTTGCTTTAGAGCCTGGGTCAGCTTTGAATAAATAGTAAAATGTCATGCAGTAGTAACTGGCTTCCAGACCATTTTCCTCTTTCATTCTTCAGCACAATTATGTAATGTTCGGGTTATTTCAAAAGATTATTTTAAGCAATTCAATTAAAGAAATAAAAATAAATATATTTTCTGGAGTGTGCTAACAATGAAGCAGGTGCTTACTGGTGTGTGCTCACTGGCCCCCACTAAAATAAACCCTTATTTTGCTACACATCCCCATATTGACAGAAGATGCTATTTGGCCATTTCTGGTCAGAAAATCTGACAATACTATCCATGCAGTTAGTAATAGTGCATTATAGTGCGTTCCTGGCGCCTTGGAGTACTCTGATGCTGGACCTGGATGCTGCTGTAATCTGTGCTACTAGGATAGAACATCATCAAAGGCTTTTGATGCTTCAAAACCTGTTTTTCTATTATTTTTTATTAATCTCTCCATTCAGATGCACACTCCTTAAGGCCACAATTTCAAAAAATCAAAATTAAAGCATGCTAACAGCCATGGTCTCAGACAGTGTGGAACTAGCTGAGACAGAAAACATTTGGCTCTGGTTGTTAAGCATGATAAAACATATATATATAATATATACATATATAAAAAAGAAGCTGCATTCTTGGAAATATTGCTACCCAAAAAATGAGCACAGAGGCCAATTCAGTTCAAAGGAGTATAGACTGCCCTTGGTGCTGGCCTTACTTGGGCCTGAAATCATCCATGTTCGACTTCAAATCCAATGAAATGGCTGCTGTTCTGCAGGGCAGCTGAGGAGCGAGCGCCAGCTGGATTCCTCGGATCGCCTCCATGTTGTGGCTGCACGAGGAATTAAGAAAGTGACTCCTTATGATTGCTGAAGATGCCAGGAGAGAGATGGGAGACACACGGAAGCCGCAGCCTGTCCATGGTCTTCAGAGCGTGTAGGAAAAGGAGCTTTTTCCCAAAGAAACCTCTGGCTCTAGGTCCCACTTACTGTGCTGCGCCTGGAAAAAAACCCTGTGTTCCTAAAGCCTCTAGCATACTTTAAAAAGAGTAGTGTTTAGTTAGAGTTATCCAAAGGGATATTATGTTGTGGTGCCATATTTTGAGATGGCTCTTTTTTCTACTGCTGAATGTATTAATAGTCTGTACTGTGTTTGGTTACCTCATGATTTTCTAGTGTAATATGAGGTAGGAAACCTATGTAATATGATAACATGGCTGGTTCAGAGAAAAAGAAAGTGTAAATCATGCAGTATAATGCACAGCAAGAAGTAGCCATAAGGCAATTGCAAAATGAATGGCAGATATTGATATCTGAGTTTATTAAAAAATGTATTGATCCCCTGTTAAACTTAGAAAATAGGAAGGATGGACTGAGAGCAGCTGGATGTGAAGGTTGAAACACTGACAATGTAGATTTCCTTTTATTATTTTCATGAAAATTAGCTTTTCCAGTGCCAGATGTATTTTTAATAGCTGCTGTTACTTCCTAACTTGACAATTGTTTGCTGTTGTCTTCTGTTAAGATAGAATATTTCGAATATTGGCCAAAAAAATCAACTTAAATGACAGATTTACAGCCCAACTAATATGTTGTTGAAAGGCATTGGATCGTAAGGTGCAAAGTATTGTTGTTAAATATTATTCAGCAATCGGTGAGTGTATTTACGTGTAACTTTCCAGCCCTCACTCATTCCTGTCTCCAGTAATTTATTTTACTTGACATATCTCTATGAGCATGAATACCTGCTGTACTGATGAAATGCTTGTTGCCAAAGAAGAAACCCGACAGCTGATACTAAATCCCATAGTGAGTCACAGATACTGCCTTAGCAGATAACACAGCAAAAATGAATTGCACTGAAATACTTCACCTGATGCTGCTGAGGCAAATAGGTCTGAAATTAAAGATAATTGCATATTAAAATGGAGTGGGTAGCTCTGTTTTGATCTAGAGATAGGAACATGTCAAGCAAGCTCCAGGCTCTGCAGCGGGAGGGAAGGAGTGCCCTGCAGTGCTTCGGGAAGAGCCCGGCACAGCATTCCTGGCATTCCTGCGGCACCCGCAGCGCGCGCCTGCCCCACAAAAAGAGAAAACCCTCGCGCTCTGGGCTGCTAAATGCATTTTTAAGAAAAGCTGGCATTTACATATCGCTGTAGGCTTGGTTAATGTGAAACGATGCTCTCCGGCGACGAGTGCGAGCTGTATACGGAACGGTCATGTTGGAGGCAACGGGCATTATGTTATCAGCTCCAGGGAAAAAGGAAGGGATCCCCTGAAGTGCCATGTTTGGGTCAGCTTTCCCGGTGTTGGCTGCAGAAGCGCTTCCCTGGCATGCGGGCTGAGCCGGTTATCTCCGCTAAGAGCTGGCAGCTTTGGCACACGCAGGCTGCGGGCAGGGTGGCCTGGACGCATGGGGCAGGGATGGCCTCTGTGCAGGCCAGAAACATATGGAAAAGACAAGCTGCTGTCCCCGCGTGTGCCCTCGAGTGAGCAGCAGGGCAAGGGGCGGCCAGCCCTGCTCGGCAGCACTGGCCTGGCTGCAAGGCCTGGCGGTTGATGCCGTGCGATGAGCATGGGGACGGTGATGGGGATGGCGTGGGGCTCGCACGCGCCTCGTGCCCCTGCGTGACGCCTCGCAGCCCCACGGCCGCCACCTCGCAGCCCCCGGGACCTCGTGCGATGGGACTGGAGTGAGAGGGGTGGCAGGAGCTGCCCAAGGAGCGCTGCATGAGGGCCTGGCCGCACCGGGGCTGCGAGCGCCGGGACGGGGCTGGAAACTTGTGAGGCTGCCCCGGAGCTCACCGGAATGCCCGGGAAAAGAGAAATAAATAAATAAATAAATGCTAAATAAAGGAACAGATCCCGTCCCTCTCCCAAGCGAAACGCGGCTCCAGACCCCCGGGAAGGGCTGGCCCGGCCCGAGCGCGGCCCTGCGGCCTCCCCGGCCGGGCGGCGGCGCTGCTGCGGCCGAGCCCGCCCCGCTCCCGCCCCC
>JAUBOD010000572.1:3657785-3670005 GCA_032353885.1 Nothura maculosa
AGGGGCGGCAGGTGCCGGCGCTGCGGCGGGCAGCGCGTGCCCGGGACGTGACGGGCGCTCGGCTATTTTTACCTCCTTGCAAGGTCGTTGGAGGGCGGCTGCTGGAGCTGCGGTGCCGGGGCAGCGGGCCTGGCTGGGGATGTGGTTTCCTGGCGAGGGAGGCTGTGGGGGCTGCGCAGGGCGAGTGGCGAAGTGGCCGCTGCACAAGCTGTGGAGGCTGCACAACTTCCCATGGCGCGGGCAGGGCCTGGAGCCGCATGGAGCCACCCGGGGCTCCCATGCTCCGGCTCTGGCTGCGTGCCCGACACAGCGAGGATCGGGGTATCCCGAGGAGGCCGCGGGGAGCAGCAGGGGTGCCGAGCAACCAAGCCCGGGTTCCATGAAGCCTCTGTGAGGGCGCGCGGGCCTCACGCGGGGCTGGGTTTCGTGCTCAGTGCCTGGTGCCCGCCCTGGGTCAAGCCCCGGCAGTGCGGCGCCCACTCCGTGGCTCTCCGAGCCTTGGGAATGGAGAAGAACCATGGATCTGTCCCAGGACCCATGGGCCTTGGCGCTGTGGGGAGTGCGAGTGCCTTCCCTCCGTGCAGTCCCCTGCGCCGGCGGCTCCCTGCATGTTCCTGGCTCTGCCTTTGCTCCTCTGCTCTTAGTGCTGGGGAGCTGCTTTGCAGCTCGCCCGGCTGTGTGATTCCAGGGAAGGCGTGAAGCGTGTCCCGGCGGGATGGGGAACGTCCCCAGTGGGAGCACGTTGTGTAGAAAGTGACAACTGCGCGTCTGTCGGGGAGGGCAGGCGGCTCTTAGTGCCCCAGAGCAGCTCGGGGCAAGAAGGGCAGGATGTGCAGGGCAGGATGTGCAGGGCAGTCCGGGCCCTCCCTCGCTCACGCGGGAAGAGGGCATCATCCCGAGGCCTGGGAATCCTCCCGCCTCTCTGCCTGCCCTCGGCCCTCCTTCTGCCCGGCCCTTTGCCTCTGCCCGTTAACTCGAGCTCTGGCTTTTCCTCTCTTATAATCCAGGTTGTTGTCTGTGATGGTTGGGTTTTTCTTTTTCTTCCTGGTTTTGTGCCTTTTAGTGTTTTTCTTAGGAGAGCAGTGAGAGGCACAGAGGTGGCTTTGGCTAACTTTTTCCAGATGTTGAAGAGGAATTTTAATTCAGAAATTATTTACAGTTTGCAACGCTGTGCATGTCATATAAGTAACCTTTTACTCTTCAAAGAAAAAGCACAAATAGCCCCAGTGTGTCATCGTCTCACCTGTCGTGTTTCAAACATTTGACCTCATTGCATTGACACAGCAGCATTGCTTTTAAGGTGTTTTGGGTATTTGTAGGCAGTTCCCAAATATCTGTGTATGAATTAATATTTTATGCAAAGTTAAATGGTGGCACAAAATAATGAACTTTTTTTTTCCCTCCCTGTCTTAGCTTGAAAGTAAATGAACAAATGAATGAACTGTGTGCATGTGGTGGGGGGAAGAACAGCACAATTCTTGGTAGCAAACCTGTATAAATCCAGTTAGATTTCCTGTTGACATTGGCTTGCACTCCGGAATATGAATTACCTTGAATTCCTGTTGAACAAGGAGTAGTTTATTTGAAAGAGATGTTGTAATGATTAAGCCCATATCAGAAGATAACTCGCCTTAGGAAAAAACACCTATTTCTTGTGTTAACGGTGGGTGACTCTGTAGGGCTCCTGGATTTTTATGTGAGATTCCAGTTTTAAGAAATAGTCTTGGCAGCAGCGCCATGAAGTTTATTCCCTTGAACACTGCTGTTTATTTTTAGACCTTGCTTGTCACTACTTGTCAGTTGGCCAAATATTGGCCCTTTGGACGGTTAAATGGTTTTTAAAATGCAGTCCCAAGGTGCCCTTTTCCACTGCAGATAGTGCATTAATACCTGGCCTGGTATTAATTCACTATTAATCCTGTGCAGCTGCAGCTTGCCAGCCTCCCCGAGCCCCAAGAAGTGCTCCCAAATAACAGATACTCTGCTATTGAATGTTGTGTGGAATTGAATTAACGGGCTAACGTGGGTGTGGGCGTCTCCGGGGGATTTCTTTGAGTACATTAAAGGCTTGGAAGGTGTTAGTTATCAGCAGGCAAGAATGTTTCTAAATGAGTTTTTCGCTGAATGAGTGTGGACCTGGTGCAGGAATAGGGACCAGTGACTCCAGCAGGATTTCTGTCGCGGAAAAGGCACAAGTCCCGCCTCAGCCGAGTGGCATCCGATCTCCCGCCCGATTTCCTATTTGCCCTATTTATAGATGTCTTGAGTTTCGGATTCATCCGAACACTGGGATCAGGAAGTGCCTCCATCCAAAAATATCACTTGTTGTGGCTTTCTGGTAAGTCCCCTCCCCTCCCTTCTCCTTCCCAGGGTTCCCGCACAGAGGGGACTTTTCCACAGGGAGACTCCACCTCCCAGAACGGGGCCTTTGGGCAGTTTGGTTAAAGCACGGGGGGCACATTTTGTTTTGAGATCTTACTTGAATTTAGCATCTCTGGGAGATCTTCAGTGATCCACGTCATTTCTCAGCTCATGCCCTTCTCCTATGGCCACCAGGAGCAAGCGGGTCCCCTGAAGGGCTTTGGAGGAATAGCTCTTGCTATGAGCAATTGAAAACTTAAGATTTGTTTGGCAAACGGATTTAAATAATCCTTGACTAAACAGAGTCCCTGCCCCCAGGTCGTCTCATCTTTCCACCCTCTTCACTTTATACAGTTTTAGAATAGAGGTGCCTACTGAAAGTACCTGCTGATACTGCTCATATCTTCCGTGTGAAGAGTGGAGGTGGCAGCATCTCATGTGGACTTACTGTGCTCCATAACGGCTGCTTTATCATTTAACTTTGTTCCGTGTTGTTTCATGCTTCCATAGCTAGTAAACTGCTTGCTTCTGGAATGGGGGCTCTCAGCAGGTGCTGAGCCATCTCAGTTTGGATTCCTGCTTTCCCTGCTGTCTGTGCTTTTTATAACAGACCTGATTCACTTTTGATATTTTGCATTAACATTGCAGAAGCTTCCCGCTCTTCAAGAAGACAAATTGTGAGTTGAGTTGGTACTGTTGAAAGATCTTGTCCTGAGCACTGTGTGAAAGGGGCTTCTGAAACCTCGTGTGTCTGAAACTTTCCTTAGCTGCCCCAATTCCACATGCTGAGCGGGCTGGTTTAAATGAATTCCAAAATTTAGTGTGGGAATTGTGAAGAAATAGTCATGAACATGATTGTTTTGATATCTGACCTGTTTCCAACTTTTTTTGGTGCCCAGGTATCAAATCTTAAATCTGATATAAATAAAAGGTGGAATGGAAACCCCTGTCTTTTTGGTACAAGTTCCATTGTGCAGGTGGTTTGTGAGCTGCTCCGAAGTCACCCATAGGATTTGCAGGAATAGAATTTCTTGTGTGTTAATCCTCATAGTTTTAACAGCTTCACCTTTCTCTTTCAAATATTCATCATAATTATTAGGCTGCTTTCTTGCTTTTCTTGTGTTTCTAATTGCTATGACTTTAAAATAACTGGAGGGCTAGACCAAAAATCTCACTGTGCACTGACTTCTGTGTCTTGTTCTCCAGACATTAAGTCAGGGGGTGGCGGTTGCAATATAGCCCCTTTCAGGACCGAGCGCAGGTTACTGTTCACACAGCAGGAGAACGTGGAGCAACGTGTCCTGTTGCTCCCAGCCTGGTGGATAGGCTTGGTACCACTCAGGATGGGGAATAGCCACCGGACAGTGTTCGAGACAGACACGGCTGTGCTTTGTGCTTCGGGGAGCACAAGCTTGCTAAAGCAGCAGACTAAGTGCTTAGAATTAGACTCATTTTTCCCCAGGAAAGCAGCAGACTGGAGAGCAGTCCCTACGGCACGAGGCTGACGTGGTCCCTTTGGGTGAGCTCTGGCCGTGTCCACGTGAGATGTGGCAGCCCAAGAGCCATCGGGAGCTTGGGAAACAGCCCTTCCGTGTGCCCAGATTGCTTTGGCCTGCCAGAATTCAGTATTCTGAGAGCCCAACGCGCTCCTTTTAGTGCTGGATGATGCGAGAAAGAAGTGCGGTGGTTCTGGATGGGACCTCGGTCACGAAGGCGCCGCTGCGGCTTGCGGGCCCGTTCCCTGCCCAGCCTCAGAAATGCCCCCTGCAAGTCCTGCAGCAGGGCAAAATCTGAAGGGAGAGGCATCGATTGCCCTGGCATCCCTGTGCTTGCTAAAGAAGAAAACACCGCTGGTTTTCTTTATTCTTGGCTTGTTGCTTGTGAAGTCAATTGAATCAATAGTCTTTGTGGCTTACTTTGGCCTTATTTATTTATTTTTTAATGAAGTTCCGTGTAGTAAGAGCGTGACAGTGAGATGACACAGAGTGGAAATAGTTTCTGACTGTGTTTACATTGAAAGAAAACCCAAGCATTTGTTTGCACTCACATAGCATCACGTAAATGGACCAGTTGTGCCGTGTGTATAACTTAGCCACACATAAATTTGCCTGATGGACAGCACTGGAAATATGACCAGCGTTTGATAGTATTATTATTATTATTATCATTATTCTCCAATATTTTTGCTAATTTAATTCAGATCACGTAGAAGTGTGTGTTAACTAGAATCAGGTTGTAGCAACTGCTTGATTCCTATGAAATATATTGGCCAAGTTGCCTCCGTGCTGACGTTAGGAGCTGCCTAGCACCGCGATCAATTGCCTGCAATGTTATTATAGCTGCAGGAGGCTCCTGTGCCTGCCTGGGAGCACCTCAAGGAAGAGCAGGTTCTCTGATGTTGTCTTGTACAGCAGTTCCGGAGCAGTTTGTACACCCTGGTTGCTTTCATAGCAGCAGAAACACCTTTGATCATTTTGTATCTGCAAAAAGCCGTTTTGCTCTGGGAAGCGGCACGGAGTTGGGCTGACAAAGCAGCGGCTTCCGCAGGTGTCTCCGCGGCGTCGGGAGGAGCGCAGGCACGTGGAGGACGGGCAGGTGCTCAGGAGCAGCCAACGTGGATTCACCAAGGGGGAATCAGGCTTAACCAGCCCGGTAAGAAGCTGTGATGGAAGGATCGGCTGGGGAGGTGAGGGGAGAGTGGTGGGTGGTGTCTACCGTGACACTGTCCCCCGTAATAGAGGGAGAAATGTCCCCCCTCCAAAGGGGGGCTTTGAATCTACTCAAACCTCTGATCTCCCCCAACACGGAACTCTTTATTTATAAATAAATCTCATTTTCCTTCTAGCAGAAATGTAGCTTAAAATCTAACAAAGGTCCAGCCTCTCTGTCATTAAAATGGGCTGTTTTTAAGATAACCAAGCAGAGGATTTTGCAGTTACAAAAGTTGGATTCTTATCTAGGATGGAGGATGCCATTGGTCTCTTCAAGTGTTGTTTAACACGTACAGTGGCTTGGGAAAAAACCACTTGTAAATAGCCAGTGCTCAGGCAGGTCTCCCCTTCTGGTGACACGAGCTGACCCGGAGCGGGATGTTGGATGTTGTGTTGTGATAATCTAGCAACAGGCGAGTTTCCGTCACAGCTACACAGTATTTTAGGAGACAATGCTGGCTCTATAAACTCCTGAGGCAGAAAATAGCCTTCCAGGAGCCCAAGGCTTATTTGTTTTTCATAGTTGCATCCTTGTTTATAAGAAGGTTTACAAGGTGTTTCATCAGAGCTTTCTCTGCAAGCAAAAGGGAAGGTTATCTGTCCTTTAAGGGCTTAAGGAATAGCTTTAAGCTGTCCTAACCTGGCTGTCTGTCAGGTGTAAAGGAGAATCATTCCAGCTCCTCTCATGGCATGGGTTTGACAGCACGTGTGGTGTGTAGCAAAGAGCAGCAAGTAGATGGGTGCTCGTCAGCAGCGGCCAAAGCTCTGTGCTGGGTTTGAGCCACAGCTGTTCATCAGTTCTGCTGCGAACGGGGAAATGCATCCAAAGCCTCCCGGCGTTGGGAGGGGAAATTCCTCCTCCTACTACAAAGCAAAGCAAAACATTCTTTGTTTTGGATGCAGCGACTTCTTAAGGCGCCTGAATTAGCAGAGTTGCCTTTAAACATGGTTTAGTAAAGTGGATTTCAGTTTTTTTGCAAATAATAGGTATTTCTGAGAGCTTAATTTAAGCTCTCGAACGTTCATGCAAAGCAACGTTCATGCAAAGCCGCAAAGATTTCATCTGTGCGCTTTTCTCCAAACATGAGTGTTTCTGCAGAGCATGAATGAAAACTGGTTGTAGTACTCATTGCAAGGCTTGTCTATAGCGATGCTTCCTCTGTATTCCTGCCCCCAGTCTGCATTTGAGGCACAACAAAATAACACTGTAGTATTTCTAAGTTATAAATTGTGCCATATTGAGAAGCACTGAGACTTACTTTGCTCTTGTGGTGTTGCTAACAAAATATATATTGTGCTGAACTGAAGGCGGAACTCTAGAATAATGTATCTCCTAGTGCAACCTGAAGAATATTTCTCTTTTATATTTTTCTGATTTACATAAGCTTCTTGTACTGCTTTTGCAAGTAGCAGAACCCCCAAATGAGTCACCTTTCTCACAGGAAGCACAGAATGTTTCATTTCAGGAAATGGAGTATAAATAACCTGCTGTAAGAAGACCGAGAATTCTCTAGTTAAGATACAATTTTGGTGCTAGAAACTGAAGAGCAATATTTCAAGGCCAAGAATAAGTTAAGTGCAAGGCACCAGTACTGGTACCTCTCGGAGGTTTCTGAAAGATGTTTGGATTTCTGATGTCCTTCCAGATAAATAAGATAAAGGTATCCACTGCTCCATCATAAGATAAATGAGATAAAATGGATGAATGTCTTGTACTTTCTGAGGGAAACTGAGTGCCCTCTGTCATTCCAAAGGCTGCCGGTGAAATACCTAGCGTGAGGGCAGCTCTTTGCCACGGGAATTTTGATAGCACTGTGAAGTGGGCTAAAAATAGAGGGCTCTAGCTCTGTTTTTTGCGATTCTAAACAAAAATGCATCCTGTTGATCGTGTAGATCAGTGGCCAAAGGGCGTCTATTTAAAAATAGAAACTGCTGTTTGGTTTTCGGGAAGATTTATGGGTGGGATCACTGATCAGGAAGAGATGTTTGCAAGCAGAAACGCCAGGATGCTCTCTGGAAACACAGGGCTGCCTTTAGAGAAAGTGAATTTCTGGCACCCTGTGTTTATATGAGTCTAGGAACAGCAGGAAACAATGTGGAAAACCAGACTGGAAAATACTGATACTGTGAGAATACAGCTCCCATTTATCTTGGAGAAGAGGGAAAAGGCAGGAACGATGCGAGCTCCTCAATGCTGCGGAGAAGCCCAGCAGTCAGGAGTGCACCGTGCTCAGACAAAATGTGGATCATCCATCCCAGGGGTGCCCCTGCTCCTGAAGCTGTAACCTGCTCCGGCATTCGGTTAGGCTCAGTTTTATACGTTGCTTCTCACCTTTGCTCAAATCATCATTTTTTCCTTTTCCAGCACTCAAAGCTCCTAGCTTGCATCACTAGATGTATTTGGTTGTTTTCTGTGTTAGACGCCTGCTTTTCAGGATTAATTAACCCGCGAGGGAGTCTTGCAGATGCTCTGAAATCTCCCAGTGTGGAGGAGCTGCTGGTGTCTGGAAGAGAGCAGTGAGGAGGGTGAAAGGCACCGTCCTCACGCTTCGCTCCGTGGGAACCTCATCCATGTTTCAGGTTGCCCACCCCTTGTTGGAGCACTTTGCATTTGTGCACAAAGAAGTGAATTCCTATGGAGTGAAGGCAAAATGACCACTGAGTCCTGGTCCCCTTGAGCAAGTTGCCCTCAGAGGTGTTCTGCTGATCTATAACCCTTCCTAAAAGTAGCTTTCCATGCTCTGTTAGCCTGTCTTGCAACTCTGTTTCATTTCCCACTTCCCCTTTGCCTTTTTAAGAGGATTTATGTTGGACATAACCTAGCTGGTGGTTGTTGTAAGCTCTCCAGAAATTGCTTCTTTTGCAATTGAAATCCAAGGAGGTTAAACATGGAGAAGATTAACATCTTTGTGCTTCCGTGATACCTTTACATAGCTTGATGGGAATGAAGGGAGGAAGGAAATCTGACTATGGCTTGCAAGTGTTCCCAAGCCCTAGATGTGGAAAATACTGGCATGTGTGTGAGAGAGAGAAGGAGAAAGAGGAGTTCTTGGTGTTGCAGTATCCCGAGGCAGTTGTTGTGATTCACTCCTGCAGGACAGGCTGCCCGCGGTGGCAGTGGCCTCCGTCATGGAGCGCCAAGGAACAGCGCTCGTCCATGGCCATGACGAGACAAGGTAGAGATGAGAAAGGGCAATAGTTGGGGTGGATTTGGAGATTATCTTTACTCTGCATCAATCCTGAAGTGACCTCTGACTGCAGCGCCAATCCTGATCCTGTCTGCACCTCGAGCAGCGATTCTGGAGTTGGGAAGTCCAGATCACAGAGTGGGATGCAGGAGTTCCGCACGCTACGGAGGCATATGGAAGCATATGGAGGAGGCATATGGGGGCATAGGGAGGGGACCCGCAGGTAACACTAGCGAAGCCTCAACTTGGGGTGAGGTGGCATTGCCGTGTGTCTGGAGCACGTCTGGGTCTGCCAGAGGGGATCCAGGGATGCAGGAGGAGGGAGCTGCCAGCGGGAAGCTCTAGCCTAGTGGACACAAGTACAGGGAGACGTTGAGTCACCCGAAGAAGTGCTTTTCCCTGCAAAGAACGGCCTGTTCCTGTGTCCATAGGGCCCTCCTGGTCCCTCCCTCTGCCCTTCGTTCCTCCCGGTGTGGCTGAGTGTCCGCAGGCCTGCGGGTGCCTTCCCGCTCGGACGCAGGATCCCGGCTCAGCCGGGGCCAGCTTGGGCTTCCCGGCGTGAACCGAGGCCGAGGTGGTGGAGCTCTCTGGAAGTAGCTGCGGGATAATCTCATCATCTTCCTCCTGCTTGTTCACGGGATGAGAGGTGGGAGGGCTGGTGGGGAAGGGCCACAGCCGAGATGAGCATCGAAGACGCCTCTCCCAGAGTTCAAATTGCTGCTTTTTTGAATCCCAAAGGCAATTAAAGCGCCTGACGTAGTGCTTAAGAATGAGGAACTGGGGATGTAGCTGCTCTCGGTGATATTAACTTAATAAATGTCCGCGTGGTGCTGGAGCGTGTCCCAAGGGCCTGTCACCCGCTGCTCTGTGTGTCCTGCTCGCTGCGCCGCGGACACGTGGAGCAGCCTGGGATGGGCAGGAGCCGGGCGGAAAACCCTCCTCCCTGCCCCGCTCCAAGCAGCTTCGTTTTTGGTTTTTATTTTAAAGGTCTCTCCTTGCTGCTGGCTCCCATCAGAATGTTGCAAAGCTTGGGTTAGTTTATATTAAGAAGTATTACTTCTTAATTTGACTGCAGGTTTGGCTGCTTTGAGGAGTCACCAATCTATAAATGGTTTTTAATCATTTATGCAGATGTGCATGTGCAAATTGTAATTGTTATATATTATATATATTTTTGCTATATAGATGTATATTTTGTTATATATATACTATATATATTTTTGCTGACATATACACAGTGTTGTCAAATCTAAGCTATCAAAAATCACGTATCAGGCCTCTCAGAGTTTGAAGCTGGATTATAAAGTTAATGGGAGCAGAAGGTGCCTGTTTTTCTAAGACAGTAGACCCGGGCCCTGTTTCAAGCACACAGTAGAGGAGGCCTCTGGCTGAGTGAATGAAACGCTTGCGGTTGCAGGTTGTTGTGCAGGTGCCGTTTCCAAACTTTCAGATCCCTTCCAAACTTCCCGGTAACGGTGCTCCTGTGATTGGGCCCTTTTTGTCTTTTCGTTCTTTTCCTTTGTATTTTGCTTGTACTCTTAATCGAGCTGCAGTTGCCATAAAGCTCTTCTGCTGGCCTAACTAGCCCCTCAGCATTTTCCTTTGCTGAGGAGTGAGTGGAGGTGGTTCCTGCCTTGCTAAATGGGCTCTTATTTTCTTCTCGGCATTACCTGCAGATACTCTGATTTTCAGTTATTCTGCCTGGATGAAATGGCTAGGTGGGATCCCGGCGGTATTTGGATGACTGACATCGTCCTTCTGTTATCTGAGAATTTGCATCTCTTTCATAGCTGCATTAGGGCCTCTGAAAACCATCATTTAATTAGGCAGAAAGCAAGTATTTTTTTTTTTTGCTAGTTCATAAATATTTACTTTCCATAGGCATGACATTCATGTCATTAAGTTTCAGCTGTTCATGCAGACTTTATCCGATGAGTGTGTCCTCCTGGTTTTGTGCCTAAGACTGGCCCTAAATTCAATCCAGGAAGGAGTTGCAGTGATTCCTTTTTACAATATCTTATCAAGTCTTTTAATTGAATCACCTGTTTAAAAAATCATTATTTATTTATTTTATCTCAACAAATAGTTATGTTCTCCAACTTTAATAGGTCTCTGTGTTCAAAATCCTGTTCATAATACAGGATTTCAGGTCTTTCAGGATTTATTTTTTTCAATGTCAAGGAAAGCAAAGACTTTGGGTCAAAGCAGACTTTAGGTTATATTATGTGCTGGAGTGACTTCTGTTCTTCTGTGCATAACCCTAATATTCGTTCAAACCCCATGTGCTCATAGGATTGAGAGTACCTGTTGAGAAGCTTTTCTAGCCCTCCTCTTTAAAGGCGCCTCTACAGCTGCTCTTTTGGTGCCTGGATGCTTCTTGTCACTAAAGGATGTCCTAGCACAGGTGATCTCTTGTGTCCCAGTGGGATGCCATGGGCTTTGCTTGGAAAAGAGGTAGCTGGAGCCCTGTGCTGGATGGGAGGCAGCTCGGATGTCGGCGGTTCCAGGCTCACAACGAAACAGCCAAGTAGCTGAGCAGGAGGACTTTTCCTATGCAAGTTTCTCATCACTTATCACACAGCCTTCTAGCAAAAGCCACCGCTGCAAAATAATAGCAGGTATAAATTCTAGTGTTTTTGACTTGTAATCCGCGTTTCAGAAGAAGAATGCAGTGTGTGAGATGTGCATAAGTCTGTTTGGGAGAGAATCTCTTCTGTAGGAAAATAAAGAAAATAATTTATTGTTGTGACAAAGGAGTGAAAGAAGCAATTTTTGTACCCCTGGAATAAAACATTCTCATTGAATAATTTTACTCTTTAAGACGAACTGAAAGCTATTGCCAAATGCAAACTGCATAAAGATGTATTAATTGCAAATGTTTATTCCCAGCATAAATACAGTGAAGGGCCGGGGTGCTGGTAGTCGTCTGCGTGTTCTGTGCACTGCTAATGCAATCAGGTCTCCAACGCAAGCCCAGAATAAATTTGACTTGAAGTGTTGGTGCTATTTTGGAGGATATAGGGCGGTATATGAGCCTGCTTTGGAGCAGCAATCAATAAAAATACGTCAACTTGGTGAGCTGACAGTTGGAATATTTGTCAGGGGGTGAATGTGTGTGGAGACAGCTTGATTGCTGTAAACAGTCTCAATTAGATGCTCCTTAGAAATATTTCATCGTGTTTAAAATCCGAGTGTGTTTGAACTGGTAGAACCACCAGCAAAACGGAATCTTCCCGACGTCTCAGATTCACCCTTTTCCATGGGTGTTTTGGAATATCCTGGCCGTACATAGGTGGTATGACAGCCGTGCAGGCCAATATAAATGCATGTTAAAATAGAACCCCCTTGTGCTCTTCAGCAGCATCCCTGTGGTTGCTGTCTGGGTTTGTCTGTGTGTGGGAGCTGGAGGGGGCCACCGTGGCCTCTCCAGTGCCCCCATCTCCTGGTGTTTGGGGCATTTCTGCCCTCTTTAAGGTGGACCGCCCTTTGTCTCCAAAGGGAAAACAAATGCACCTTGACCCTTGTTTCCCATCTTCTCCCATAGCTGATTGACTGCCCGAACAATAGCAGCCCCTCGGATCCAGCACATCCTATGGAGAGGTGGAAACAGCTGCATCCTCCCGCCTTGCCTGGGAGGAACCCCATTGTTTTCAGATCCTGGGTTAATGAGTCTTTGGGAGGATGAAACCCTGCTCCACAAGCAGCCTTAAGGATAACTTTACCCCCCCGGGAAGGGCTGGCTGACCTGGCTCCATGGATGGAGGGGATGGAAGGAGGAATCTCACTCATCCCCTGGGCACCCCCACGGGCTCAGGGGCACCCTGAGCATCTGTGGGGTACCCTCCACATCCCTGGGGGTTAGGGGCACCCTGAGCATCCCTAGGGGGCTCAGGGGCACCGTGAGCATGGGGGGCAGCCCCCAGGCCCTCCTTCCTGTGCCCCATTGCGCCCGCTCGCTCA
>JAUBOD010000572.1:3757830-3793195 GCA_032353885.1 Nothura maculosa
ATCTGTCTATCACTGTGAAAACCAATTTATTTGGTAAGTTGGGTGTGCTTTTTCTTCCAACTTTAGATGGAGCCTTGAATTTTTATACAGCTACTGTTTGGACATTGTTTAAAGTAATCATAGTTGAAGGATTTCAGAGGTGGGCAGAACAAGAAAAGAAAGAAGTTAGTAGGCCCTAAACACTCTGTATCAAAATTGCAGAACAATTACAGATAGGTCCTCTAAAGTGACTTCACTCTCACAAGCGTGTGTTTTAGGATGAAGGGCAACTTAATTGGAGCGCAGTTAAGCCTGAACTTGTAGAAAGTGTTAACTTCTCTCTTCCTTTTCCCCTTCCTCTTTCCCTCCTCACAACTTGATCTCTACAACTGGACATTTGGACTTTTCGTGTGATTTAGCGAGGGGTTTCTGACATCTCTCTTTCACCATCAGGTTCTTCATCGCAGATAGGTTGGGTAGAGTATGACCACAGGATGTCACTTCGTTAAGTGATGATTAAGTATGCTTTATTTATCTGCAAAAGACACCTGTCAAATATGCTTCCTAGGAAACTTGTTATTGTTTCCTTGCAGAAAGCAGTGCTGATATTCTGCCATCCTAATAATTAAAAGACATTTCTTAGTATCAGTAGGTGCTTGTTTTTCAGCATGTGCTTGTTTTATGTGTATAGGGGTTAGTTCTTTATAAATGTCTTTCACACAGTAGGGTTTTTTGATATCATGTGTTCTTTAGGCTGGTTTCCTCATTTCCTCATAATTGGTGTTTTCTAAGGTTTTAATCTTGTGGCTGCTCTCCAAACGCTGTAATCACACCATAACAGAGTGTCAGAACAGCTACTTCCTGTGTTTGGCATGTGATATTCCTTATCAACAAATCCCAAAAAGAGAGGAGCCTTTTTTAATAGCATCTCTTATTTATATCTAATCTATCTGTGCAGACCTCACATCCTTTTTTATTTTACAGATATTTTCGCAGATTATTTGTCTTCACATGTATTTCTCTCTGAAGCTTTTTGAGTCTGATATAATTTGTCATGTACCAGGAGAAAAGGAAAAGTATTTAAGACAAAGTAGTGTAAAACCTTGCCCTCAATACTCATCCCTTAGCTGCTTGCCCTTGTCCCCATTTTTTTTCTACAATTCTTAATAATAATCACTTTTATAGAAAATACCAAAGAAGCTATTGTGCCTTTCTTTGCCTTTCTTGTTTTTCTTCATTTTCCAGGCAAATTGCTTTTGTATATTTAATATAGACTTGTTCAGTAAGTGCCAACTGACTGAATACTCATTTATTTCTCCGTTTATCTTCTGGAGACCCTACTCAGCTCTTACTATTTGACTGGTTGTTCAGCTCTTCTTACGCTCTCTTTAAATCCTTTCTTATTGTATAGCTGTTTTCATCTAGAGTATCCCACTCCTAGTAAGGAGGAACTGTTGAGAAAACAAAGTTTTCTCTCTTTCCCAAAACAAAAAGCCTTCTGAACAGTTTCAGAACTTCAGGACCTTCATTTATTACTGGGAATCTGGTCATTGGATGACATTCCCCAACTCTGCATGCACCCTCCTTCAGAAAGACTTTTTGTGTTGCATATTTACCAACATTTTTGCCCAGTTAAGAAGTCCAAAAGGTGATCATCTCGCTCAGCAGTGGGTCACTCAGCCCTCCCTTTGCTGGCGAGGGCCGGTGGGCAGTAGGGAGCAGGAGCAGGTTTAGTCCCTGACTGTGGTTTTAATTGGGCCGCAGCGGCTCTGTGAGCCTTCCAAGGCTCCGTGCCTGCCCGTGCATCCGGCAGTTGGATGCATCCGTAGCAGCCTTGTCAGGCATCCAAGATGTCTAGCAGTTTTCACATGCTTTCCTTATGACCTTGTTACAATTTCCACTTCCCCTCTGATTTCTGACGTTTGTTCCCGTTGCTAATTATTTTTGTCCGTGTGCTTTCGTTTTTAAAAAAAACCCTCTCCCATCTCAGTTGTTAGTTTTCTCCTCTCATTTTTGTTTAATAGCCTCCTTATATGCATGCTGTTATTCTGCAGAAACTTGCCCTTCAGCTAAAAACCCAAAGTGCTTCTGGTGACATGATCCATACCACCATGTGTCCATCCAGTGTATTTCTTTCCCAAGCTGGGCCACTTAACCAATTTTATTATTTTACTGCAGGTGATGGATGTTCTTTCTAAATCTTAAAAATTATTTCAAATCCCATATCCAAATTCTGATAGTCTTTGAATAAACAGAATGTGCTAAGCAGTTTTTTTTGTTTGATTCTTTATTTTTTCTCTTGTGCAGTTTTTAAGGAACTTTTAACACGGTTGTCAGAGGATAAGAGAAATGGTGCTCCACATTTGCCTAAAATTGGTGATATTAAAAAGGCAAGTCGTTACTCCATCCCAGACCTCGCTGTTGATGTGGAACAGGTAATAGGACTAGAAAAAGTAAATAAGAAAAGTAAAGCCAACACAGTTGGAGGAAGAAACAAATTGAAGAAGATACTTGACAAGACTAGAATCAGTATCCTGCCTCAGAAACCATACAAGTGAGTCTTGCTCTTAATTCCCTGTTAAACTCCTGCTTTGTGTTACTTATGTTTTTTAATGCAAACACATTTATATATGTAAAAATATTTGCCTTTTTCTTCATGTTGTCTGTTAACTGCTAATTTCAGACCAGATGACACTAGTCTAGAGAATATTATAAAAATCAGATTCCTATCTTGACATCACTGTGGGCAGCTTTCAGTTCTTAGAGATGCAGTGATGGTATAAGTAATTTTTATATTATTTGCTGTTTTCTCTTAAGGTAAGTGTTAATTGGGAACTTAGCAGACAAGAAATTTGAGGCTAGCTCAACAGGCAGGTTTGCTGGTACCTTCTGATGGGCTGCAGATGTTTCTGCATAGTGCCACAAGGGAGATGGATTAAAATCCTCAGTCAAACTGAGAATGCTTGTATGAAAAGCTACTGAAAGCTAAATGGTATCTGGTGATATGGTATCCGATCCCTTTTAAATGGTAACAAGTGGGTGATGTGTAACCAGTGTTTTCTCTCACTTTCCATTTCTAAATGCCCTTGGAAAAATATATTTAAACAGCTGTTGTGGGAAAGAATCTTCTACTAAAAATCAGTTCTTTTTTCTATTATTTTGAAAGAAACACTTGCCTGACTAATATTAGATGTTCTCACTAAAGAAAAGGGGCTGCAGTGCTGAACCTTAATTAGCAGCAAGATGGTTAGAAGACTAATGGTGTAAATAGTAGATTTCTGTAACTAAATCATAGATCTTTGTTAAAATGAAGCAACTAAGCTTCAGTAGCAGAGAATCTGTAAATCTGTATATCCTTTTACATCCTATTTATATAATTTCATGTTGTTTCTTTGAATGTACTCTCTTATGTCATCAGTCTTGTATGTTTGTTCCGTTGAGGTCGATGAGCCATGTGTACTGTTGTGGATGATTTATTTTGCATTGTTTTGCAATGTTCACAGATTTTTGCATAAACATGTCCTGTTGGTTTTCCCCCTCCTTTTCTTTTTTTTTTATTTTGATTTCTTTCTTTTTCACACTTTTTTGGTGCAGGGACCTTTTCTGGTAAGAGTCAGAAAAACAATATACCTGACCCATTTTAGGTTCTTTTTGCTAGCCTGACCTCTTATGTTATATATAGCAATTTGTCTGCAAAGCTTGTTGACACTCAGTGGCTTGTCTACAGCTTTTCTGCCTAGAGATGTGTGGTCGTAGTCTTTGCTGTGTGCTTTACTTGCTCCTGAAACTTTTGTCTTGAGCTTCCTAATAATTAACTGTGTTGCGTAGGTTAAAGGACTTCACCTGTTTCCATAACTTCTTAAAAACAAAATACTAAGATGATGAAAATGCTGTTTTGGATGTATTTATAGATTAGCTAAGTTACATAGTTAGGCCTCACTAGTGACTTCTCTCGGCCATAGGGTAAAACTCTCTGTTTTCTGAGCGGTGCAGGATGCGTTTAGTATTCATGGAGAACTAATCTTTAAACTTAATTCTTTAAATAGAGATGACTTGGCTGCTTCATGAGGCTTTAAGCCAGGGTTGAGGGTGAATCATTTTGTGCAGGGGATAACACTCTGTTCCTTCAGTCTTGCTTTCTGTCCATTAACTTCCAGTAGCTCCCTGGGTTGAGCAAACAGCAGCATTTCCAGTAGGTTCCTGGGAAGTCTCCCCATCAGCCGTGATGCCTGTCTGGAAACATGTCCCTGGCTACAGCTTCCCCTCAGGCTCCAACTTTTTGTACCTGTCACCCCTCTCAATCCAGAATCATTTATTTACCATCTATGGGCTCACACATGTACCCATAAAGCGATAGAAATATAAAATATTTTCTGTTTTAAAGCTGCAATATCCTTTCTCTGACCTAAAGAGAATTGAAGCCACCAGGGCAGGAGACACCGTAGGGTTTGTGGATTTTGGCTGGATGTGGAGCTCTGAAACCCGTCTCCTTGTGGGGCTTGGCTGATGTGGAGCTGTGGGAGTCAGGATGCCCAGCTGAACTTCTGCCGGAGGGAGAATCCCAGAGCTGCTTTTTCTGGTGGTCTTGGATTCTTTTTCTGAAATTTTCATTCATCAAATATTTTGGTAGTACAGAGTTATCCAGCTTTTAAAAACAAAACAACAAAAAATAACAAACCTCCAACCCTTTCCTTGTGACATTTCTTTCCAAAAAGCATTTATGGTATCCATGCAGTAAAAGACATGCCTCAAATGCCCAGCAATGTTGTCCTTCCTAGAACATTGTTCAATTCCTGTCACTCATACCACAGAAGGAGGCTTTTTCTGTAACAGGGCTGCAGGGATAACTGTCAGGCCCTTAATTACATCTCTGAATGGATAGAAGACTATAAAGCAACTTGAAGTGCCAAAAAGTAGAGTATGAGTCAGAGTCCGGGTAATGCAGGAATAAGCACATGCCACCTTTTGCATAAGGATCTTGGGCACTCTAAAAAAATTCAAATAATAATAAACATATAGCAAGCCTAGCAGTGCCCGAGGTCTTAGTGGTGAACGTGAGGGTCACCTGTCAGGTGAGCTTGATGATCACCTTTAGGCCAGTCTGTTCACTCTAGCTACTTGGGTGATATCGACAAAAGTAGACAGCGAGAACTGCTCTCTGAAGAACCTTAACTTCTAAATAGTCTTTGCTCTTTCTTTCTTCCTTTGTGTTTCTTTGCGGATGCAGCGACATTGGAATTGGGCAGTCCCAGGACGACAGCATCGTGGGGCTGAGGCAGAGCAAGCACATCCCCCCTGCGCTGCCCGTGAGCGGCACCCTCTCGTCCAGCAACCCCGACCTGCTGCAGTCCCATCACCGCATCCTGGACTTCAACACGACGCCTGGTGAGCACCTCCCCGCTCCCCTGGCCTGGTTTGGAGGATGCACTTGAGGACTTTTCTAGCTCCTTGCTCCATTGCCATCAGGACAGGATTTTAGGAAAGGAGCTTATTTGGCTGAGTGGCACAGAGTGGGTGGTGTGTGCGTGTGAAAGAGGGAGAATAGGAGGAATTTCTATCTTATGTGAAGGGTTTAACTGAAGCTCCCAAAGGCGATGGGATTTAGGCTCTTATCGGGCTGCAGGGAGGTTCTCAGCATGAAGCCTTCTCTAAGTACCCAAATCTTTCCTATTAAAACATTGCTGCTTGAGAAGGGTGTAGGGATCATAGCTGTCCTGATGCTTGGTTATTACAGTCTCATAGCCAGAGCACTTCTTAAATGGGACTAAAATTCAGTATCCCTCAGAGCCTGAGGGATTTCATCCATGTGCTCCAAGGTCAGTGCTTACACATGCGCCTTGGCAGAGTCCTCCTCCTTGGAAGCCTGTGCATGTCCTCAGGTTCTGGAGGGGTGGGGAAGAAGGAGGATTCATATGGGGGGTCCCTGAGGTAGCTGCAGTGCCCAAGGCTCTCCCTGAGGAAGTGGGAGGATTTGTGTTTTATTTTACTTACCTACAGTCTAGTGCCAAACACTTCAAACTTATTTTTTGTAAACAGGAGCTTAACTTTTTGTCAGCATTTTCATATCTATAAATTGGTGTAAATTCTTGCAATTTACCTGGAATTTCATGGTTTTCATAGTGTATGTGTAATGCTGAGTACAGCAAATGGCTAATTTCCAAAGCTGTAAGAACTACTGTATCACAAAGCTGGAACAAATTCTGTTAATTTAGAAGGAAAATCTTCACTGTTCTTCATGAATCAAACATGAAGTTCAGAAAAATTTAATGAATGGGAAATATTTTGCTGTTTGCCATTGCTCTGGGAAGCAAGATGAATAATGATGTAATCACATTAACAGATTTTTTCTATCCTTATGGAAACCATTTAAGTAATTACTGCTTTCTCATTAATTTTTTTTCCTCTTTACTTAAATTTCATCCAAATGCTAAATGAATATATGTTAATTAATTCTTAGCAATTTTTCCTGGATAGGAAGGGAGGAGAAAGAGGCACTGAAATCAAAAAGGTATCTTAAGGCCTTTACTAACATGGATAGAAGAGTTGATTTATACCGCTATATACCTGAAGACTTGGCAAAAGCTAGAGCCAACAATTGTAATTTCTTTCATTACCTTGAGCTAAATTAAAGGTGGAGAAGGAGGCAGCTTGCAAGAAATTAGAATGCACTGGAGAAGAAAGACAGAAGTAGTGTTGTCTTCCTTTGATGCTATGGGGAATATCCCTCCGGATGGGAAATAAAGCAGCTTGCTGCTCTGGAAGGGCAGTGTCGGAGGAGGAAATGAGATCGTCTGTCCTTTAAGCTTGAAATCTGCAACGAGCCGTTTTTGTTACTTTTCTTGCTTTGCACGGGCTTTTTCAAATACATCTGTGAAGATTTATTTTCAAATGTTTGAATACTTCAATGTTTCTTCTTGCTTGCTCTCTTTGCTATTCCATTAAAAGCAAAATGAGAGGCTAGTGAAGAGCTGTCAGTCCCTGGCACATGCTTCTCACACCAGCTTTGCTGGGGGAATCCATCCTCATCCCTGAAGCTTTGCTTGTCTTTCCAGTCCCTTTGCTGAAACAGCATGAAGAGGATGCTTGCAATTCTTTTCAAGTGCTGTTTTATTTAGAAATCATTGTGCCAAATTACTTGCTATCATTTCTGTATGCTTTATAGCTCTTTTGATATTGGCTCTGACTGGAACACAGCTTGAAAAACTGATTGATAAAATAGGGTGCAGAGGAGCTACTGCTGTATTTGCTGTTCTCTGCCTTTCCCCATATGCAGATATGAAGGATCTTTAGCAATCCTACAGAGCAGGATGTTTTCCTCTTGAACAGATCACTTGCTTCTTGGGAGTATGAATGGAGCTCCCACTGTGATCCTGTCTGCGGTGGCTTTTTTGTCTTCACAGCATTTCTTTAAATACCCAGTATTTCTGTAGCAGCAGCACACAACAAGATTTAGACAACATCCGTTTTTAAATAATTCCTCTGAATGGCTGTGTCTCTGGCATCCATTTTTGCCAAAATGACCAAAACTACAGCAATGGTTCTGGGCACTGCTCTGCATCCCTCTTCAGCAGATTACTAAGGAAGCCAGGGGTCAATGAGGGATTGCTGAGAAGAGGTGCAGTTGTCTTGCTGGCTATGAAAGGTGCCTGCCCCTTGACTGCAGTGCTTGGAACGGCTAAAAATGGGCCTGTACTGATCCATCTTAGGTGAAAATTATAATGTAGTTGCTCAATTTTAATGTGTCTGAGTGCTTCTCAGGTTGCAGAAATATTAGTGTGAGTATAAAAGGTATGAGTTCATTTAAATGTACCTTAGACTTACATATTTAAGCTTTAAACAGTCTTTGTGGCAGATAAGCAAACCAATGTGTGAGACAGATTGATCTGAATACTTCCCAAATTAATATTTTGGAGACGTGCAGCAATATTCAGAAAACATCAGTTTTTCGTTTGTCATAAGATGTATGTAGCCAAGTGGATATTTTAGTGGTAACTTTAAAAAGTGTGTTTGGTGCTTCCAGAACTAATGTAGAGCCTCTCTTTCCATAGGCTGCCAAATAAGATTCTGATTGTGTCAGTGGTTGTTTTCATGTAGCAGCTTTATTAAAGGGAAGGGATTGTTTTTATAAGCATCCTTTTGGGCTTTAAATTCAGAGGACTTTCTGTTATTTTCTGTTTTCTTGCTCATACAACCCTTATGTGCAATCTCAAAACAACAGCAGAAAAGTCATCAAAGAAAGAGCCACACAACTAAAATATGTTACTTGTATCAAAGAAAGAAATTAAATTAAATTGGAAGTGCTTTATCTTATCATATAAAAATATTCCATGTTAAAAAGCCTAGTGGTGTATAGTTATAGCTGAGTTTTATAATATAGTAGCAATCAAGAAATTTGAGTTGATTAATGATTCTAGATTTCAACCTATCAACACATTTATGGAATTACTCAATTCCAGAATTTAGAGCTAGGCTGATCATTCCTCACATTTTTTAAAAATAACCTTCTTATGACTGTTAGCTATGTTTCGTATTGTAAGTTATTTTAAGCAATGTATTTAGAGCTCACATTTTGGAAAGTATTTCTGCTGTCTTTAACTGTTTCAGTTTCTAATAATTAAAACACTGGCACGTAGAAATGAACATCTGTGAAAATTAGGCTCCGCGTTAGTTTTTTACTAACACTAACTAACACTAACACTGCCCTTATGTTGGCAGTGTTTACTTATCTCCATAGCTTGTCCCATCCCAGTATATAACATTGTCCCTGTCTATAACCTGACATTCTTTCCCAATTATTTTTGAAACTAGTTGATTATTTAAAAAAAATCTTATCTTGAACTTTTTATTATTATTATTTGAATCAGAGCTCACTGGAATGCTCATCTGGTGTCATCAAAGATGCTCTGATCTCTTTGTCATAGGCTTGTGGAAATGGAAGCCTTAAAGAAAAGCTTTGAACAACAAGGCAGTGATTTATTGGGTTGCTAGTATTTGTCGAGGACTTCAGACAAGGCTTTTCATCACTTGATTTAACTCTGTTTAAAATCAGCATTTTATCTAGACTGGAGACAAATATGAGACAATTTTATATCTTGTGTTACAGACCTTTTCCAGTATGACTGGTAAATCCAATGCATCTCTCTGCCTACTTGTCTATAAATCTAAGTTCTCTAACTTTTGGGGATCGTCTGCCACATTAAAAGGTCTTCAATAGATCAAATTTCAAGATCTAAATTAGCTTGCATTAATACAGCTGGGTTGGGGGCTACGTAGATGCAAGCAAGAGCTGTTTCATCAGAAGAGAGATAAAACCATGTTACTGAAACAAAACGTAATTGCACTATTAATGAGATGTAATCTAACTGATATCACTGCTTGTTCTTATTACACTGTTACCGTTTTCTGCCTCGCTAACTTGTGTGCCTCGCGTGCGACGCTTCCCTCGGCAGACTTACCAGACCAGGTGTTGAGGGTTTTCAAGGCCGACCAGCAAAGCCGCTACATCATGATCAGCAAGGACACGACGGCCAAGGAGGTGGTGGTGCAGGCGATGCGGGAGTTTGCCCTCACGGCCAGCGCCGAGGCCTACTCGCTGTGCGAGGTCTCCGTCACGCCCGAGGGCGTCATCAAGCAGCGGCGCCTTCCCGACCAGCTCTCCAAGCTGGCAGACAGGATACAGCTCAGTGGCAGGTGAGGCTTCACACTGGTTCAGAGCTCTGCTCAATACGGGTGTATTCGACTTTCTAGTGTTTCATTTCCTTACAAGGGATTTGTTTAAATGTGGTATGGTTGAACTTGGATTTATTCCGTGTTTCTGACTAGATCATTACTGTGATTCTTTTCACTAGTATTTGAGTATCGTGTCTTGAGTCTTTTGGTATTCTGTCTTTTTCCAGGTATTACCTGAAGAACAACATGGAAACAGAAACGCTTTGTTCGGATGAAGATGCCCAAGAGTTGCTAAGGGAAAGCCAAATCTCCCTGCTACAGCTCAGTACTGTTGAGGTGGCCACTCAACTCTCCATGAGAAACTTTGAG
This sequence comes from Nothura maculosa, assembly GCA_032353885.1. Taxonomy (NCBI): domain Eukaryota; kingdom Metazoa; phylum Chordata; class Aves; order Tinamiformes; family Tinamidae; genus Nothura; species Nothura maculosa. The sequence continues at coordinate 3,767,848 of JAUBOD010000572.1, forward strand.
CTCTTCCGTAATATTGAACCTACGGAATATATAGATGACTTGTTTAAACTGAAATCAAAAACAGGTTGCACGAATCTGAAGAAATTTGAAGAAGTGATAAATCAAGAAACTTTCTGGGTAGCTTCTGAGATTCTGAGAGAAACCAACCAGCTAAAAAGGATGAAGATCATTAAGCATTTCATTAAGATAGCGCTACACTGCAGAGAGTGCAAGAACTTCAACTCAATGTTTGCTATCATCAGGTAGCTGAGACTTCTTTTGACCTAGAATTAAAATTATTGAGGGGTGATAGGTCATTCTACTAAATTGCATTAAATAGAGTAAACTAATTACTTCAACAAAGTGTTATACTGAGCAAACTGATTAACAGTGCTCGTGTCAGCACTTGGCAATCCAATAAAGAGGGTATATTCGGTCATCTGAACTCACCATGGAAATATTTGCTGAAGTATTATTTAGAGTGCTGCTATTTATGTTCCTAGTGTCCAAGAGACTCTGGGCAGCTCCTTGTTTCACAGAGAGTTCCTGTGCCATGAATTGAGCTGTGGGGTCTTCACTGCTGTTTTGAATTGGTAGGGAAAAGGGGGAAGAGATCCTGATGAGAAGCTGCGCTTGTGCATCTGAAGAGAGTCATCAAAGCAGTGAAGACAGTGCTCGGGGTGGAGTTTATTAAATTTACCATAGGTGAAACACTGAGCTGCAATAGCTGGGTTACAACATTGTACAAAATGCTGCAGATGAAAGTCTTTTAATAAGAATAAAACTGTTTTAAAGTCTCAAATAGAAAACTTTCCTCAGTTCTGGAATGAAAAAACAGGAAACAGTAATGCATGTGTTTAAACACATTTTTTTTTTAAAAAAAAGTTCTTATTTCCTGTAGAGTGTCCCAAATTACAAAGAAAAAAAAAAAAACAAACAAAAAACCACAGATGTGTTATGCAAAAACTCGGGCAAATTGCATATAAAAATGGCAACCTTATCACCTTTCCTGAAGGACACAGTTCTTCAGTACCGTCTCATCAGATGTGGCAGCAAACCCCAGGGCTCCACCTTCATAATCAGTATCTGAGACATTAAAGTCTGGACATTCAGCTCAGCTTTTTCAGCTGCCCTTGGTGAGAAATAAAAGCAGCCTCTCTGCCAGCAGGGATGTGAATGATGGAAAGATGTATAGGGCTAAATGCAAACCAGGCTGGCCTCTGTCTGTGGAAGGTGCCAGCACCACTAATGGGAATGACCTGTGGTTTTTTATACTGGCTACTGCTTCAGAATAGCCTCAGATATTTACAGTCTATTATAACTATTGGATCTAGAGACCACATAGATTTTTTTTCAGGAATTTTCTTTGTTTCTTTCTATTGTTCTTGATTTTTTTCTTGCACTTTTTGTTTGTTTCAAGTGGCCTGAATTTGGCACCAGTTGCACGGCTCCGAACTACCTGGGAAAAACTTCCAAGCAAGTATGAGAAACTTTTTCAAGATCTACAGGATTTGTTTGATCCATCTAGGAACATGGCAAAATACCGTAACGTCCTGAACAGCCAAAACCTACAGCCCCCGATTATTCCTCTGTTTCCAGTTATCAAAAAAGACCTTACATTCCTTCATGAAGGTAAAAACAAGCTGACTTCTCTTTTACTTTTTAAAATATGTATATATATATTTTTACTAGCTAAGGAAAATGAACATTGCAGCCAAATAACTGATGCTGTTACTTGTTGATTCTAGGAAATGATTCCAAAGTGGAGGGCCTGGTCAACTTTGAGAAGCTGCGAATGATTGCAAAAGAAATTCGCCATGTTGGTCGCATGGCATCTGTTAACATGGACCCTGCTTTAATGTTCAGGACCAGGTAGGTGGACTGTGTTCAGCAGAGCCTCTCTCCATCGAGGGAAGGCCTGGGTAGCAGCAAGCTGTTTCTCAAATGAATGCCTGTGCATGTGTTTGGAGAAAAGGAGGATTTCTCCCCAAGAGTGGATCATCAGTCATATTGGTTCAGAAAGAAGTCTGCACATGTGGAAAACTGATTTCATTTTTCAGTCTCAGAAAGAGTTTGTTTTTCTTCAGCAATTTAGCAGAATTATGCACTGTATGTAGGGAAGCCAGTTTAAGAAATGGAGAAATCATTACTTTTCATGTTTGCATATAAAAGTACGTTAAAATATTCCTTAGTTGCCAGATATCTCATTCCAAAAATAAGACTGCACCTCTGGGAGGGAGTAAGAGAGGAGGAGGGTCTATTTTGAATATATATGTGTTAGTCTGCTTGAGTTATTGCTGTGTGCAGTGTGCTTACTGTTCTGATTCAATAGAGGTGGAGATATGTGGCAATTGGTTTAAGTCTCTGCTTTTAGAAAACATGGAGTGAATGTGTTTTGGCTTCACGTTAGAGCCAATTTGGTGCATACACTTTTTCTTGATTTGAGTTTATAGTACCTGAATCAAGGCTGTCTTGAAATGTTTGTGGGCTTCTAGAACTGCTTGTCCTGAGGTCCAGTCTTTTTCTTTCTGAGCTTGTGATCTCTCTCTGTCTCTCCTTAAACCCACGCTTTACTCTTCCTGGCTCTCACTTGCAGGAAGAAGAAATGGAGGAGTTTGGGGTAAGTGGCTGGAGACAACACGCACAGAAATTCATTCTTCTCTTTCCATTTGCATTGTTTCCTACTTTCTATCTTTAATTTTCTGATGCTTTGACATTTTTACTTTTTGTTAACCTTTTTTTTTAATCTGGCAATACATTTTAATCCAAGAGTACTTTTGCTTTTGAAATTAAAACACAAAAACTGTTTTATGGATAATTTTTGTATGGGTAATTTTTATAAATAATTATAGGTAATTATATACAGGAATGGGGGTTAGTACATGCTCCCCCCACTCAGCCAGTTCAGTTGCCAAAGGAAGCAACCTTCAGTAAGAAGGGAGTTGTAAAAATGGCAAAACCTGCCATTAACTTCCTTAGGACTAATGAGCAATTGCGAGATTCAAATACAAATGTTAAAAGTTAGAGCATCTGCTGAACTAACTTCATATTTTACGCTGCAGCTCAGCCATCATTTCTGCCCTTAGCAATTTGGGAACAATGCTTACTTTTCCCATAGACGTACATACATACATACATTGAAATGTGCATGGCATTTATTTCATCATTAACTTGCTGATCGTTTTATTTAACAAGGAGCTCTCTGTATTCAACTTAGGAACACAGAAGGAAGTTTTGTTAAGTAAAGCTGAGCTGTACATTTTGTCTATGATCTAATTAGAAAAATACATGGAAGACTTTTGGAGAACTTTCTAAATTTGTATTTAAATTTGAGCCTCAACTACAGCCTTCTGTCAGCATTGCCTTGCTGCATGAGCTTTTCCTAATGCTCCGATCTCCGCAGTAGCCAGTTTCCCGGAGAGCTGGCTGGAATGCTTTTCGAGTTGCGTGGAGTGATGCTGCCTTGTTGGAGCCGAATAGGTTGACTCTTTGTACCATTAAAGTAGTGCCTGTAACCAAGTGAAGCGATTCCCTGACCCCTATCCTTCTATCTGTTTATAGCTGTTTGACTTACTGGAATGAGGCATGTGAGCTTTGACCATAGACTGACATTCATGCAACCCTTTGCATGTTTCAAGATCATGGAGTGATGGAGAGGGTCTGGACTAAGCCCCGTTTTTCCTTTTCCCCTGCTGCCCCACGTGTCTCCCCTGCAGGTCCCTGAGCCAGGGCAGCACAAACGCGGCCGTGCTGGACGTGGCCCAGACAGGAGGGCATAAAAAGCGGGTCCGTCGCAGCTCCTTCCTTAATGCTAAAAAGCTCTATGAAGATGCTCAGATGGCCCGGAAAGTGAAGCAGTATCTCGCAAACTTGGACCTGGAGATGGATGAGGAGAGCCTGCAGACACTGTCTCTGCAGTGCGAGCCCGCCACCAACACACGTGAGCACTGGCATTTCCTGGGGACTTGGAGCAGAATATAAACGTGCCCCTGGGTTTTGCTCCTCAAGGAGCCAGTGGGAGCAGTGACTAGAGGATGAGCTGGAAAATGTGTCTCATGTCTGTAAGTGCTAAACATCTGCAAATGTTGAGGGCGTCATCTCAGAAGTTAACAAGGTAGATCCGTGTAGGAGATGAGCCTTTCTGGAAGATGTGATGCTGAAGTGCACAAAGCTTCCCTTGTAGGTTGTGGAGGAGCCAGATGTTCCTCTCAGCCTTGAGAGGTGAACAAGGACTTTTTTCTGTCCGGGTGTTTCAGAGAGCTGCTGCAGGATTCTTTCTGGTGGCAGGGGAAGGAGAACCTTACATGGAAAATAATGTTGATTTGAGAGAGTGCTATCTCTTGTGCCCTCTCCTTCCTTCAAGGTAGCGAAAGTTAATAATGATATACCTATTGCAAATCAAATGTAGTCCTTACAGTAGCCCAGTATGACTTCCTCTGATAACTATATCAATGGTTGGTTTACAGGAACTCTCTTTTGATAAAGAGAGCAAAGGATGCTGGATAATTTAAATGATCAAATTGAAACTTAAATCTCCATCTTTCCCTTTTCTCCATTTGCTTCTAAATGAATCCTACTGCACTCAACACTTCACTGGTGAAGACTCCTTAATTATCACTTGGAGGGCTTTGCATATCAGTATTTGCATTGCAGTATTTGCAGCCAGCAGTCATTCTTAGTTTCTTCCCGTTTTCTCCCCTAGTACCGAAAAACCCCGGAGACAAACGATCCGGGAAATCCGAGACGTCTCCGGTGGCTCCTCGGGCAGGACTCCAGCAGAAGGTGCAGCAGCAGCAGCAGCAACACAAAGTGAACCAGGCGCTGCAGGTCCCTGCTGTTTCTCTTTACCCTTCCCGCAAGAAAGTGCCGGTGAAAGACCTCCCTCCCTTTGGTGAGTGCACCAGGGAGCTACTTGGCTCTGATACGCTGGGGCTTGGTCCTTCCTGTCAGGAAAGCCCTTTTAATCAAATAAGATTCAGATATTTGTTCAAGTAGTAGTAAATAGCAGTTGTGACAGCTCGGGCAGTGTGTGCATGAAAATACTTTTCTCTGCAGATAGAAAGAAAAGTTCTAGGAAGCATCCTGCTAACTTAGTCAATGTAATTATTTATCTTTAGCTAACATCCAGAAGGAAGGTACTTTACTAACGAGGACCTTTTCCCGAGGGATTAGTGATTTGGAGTTTGTTTTGTGTGACCCATATGAGATACCTCAGACACCAGTGGTATTTTTCCTCAAGAGCTGAATGTTTAATATGAAATTCAGGCCTGTGCAAATCAGTAGCCCTGCTAAAAGAGAGGCCCCAAGATTCACTTTGACACTTGTCCCTCTGACTTCCCCTCCCTAGAGTTTTTTTTTTTTTATTATTTCTATGGCAGTGTTGCATGCAACTGTGGTAGGTACTGGACAATACTAATTGACTGTAATTTGATTTGGTTTCCTAATTTAGATCCAAGCTGTATATGTAACCACATGCATAATTAAGACATTTTTACATAGCACTTGATGTATTGCAAAATTCTGAGGAAGTGTGAACCAGTGAACTGGCCCTTTCCCTTACATGACAGTAATTTCATAAGAGGTTAATTCTGATTTCACTGATCAGATTCACTTACTGCTTAGACTTGTAGAGAGGATTTAGAAGTAGTAAAATGAGCAAGAAACCGTTGAGTATTTGTCTAGCTCTTGTTGGTTCTACCCCTAAATTTTAATCTTAAATACTTTCAAAGACTATGTTTTTGCTCATGGGAAGGACAGTTTCTGAAAATATAACTAGATTATGTGGGTAAGACAACTCTAAATTATTGATTGCAACATTGTGGTAAGAATTCTTGAAAATAACCTCTACCACAATAAATAAAGAAATATACAGTACAAAGCTATCAAAGAAGCTCCATCTTCATTTTTAAGCAGAACTCTCCCAAAGTTTGGGTTTGTTTCTGGAGGTCAACATACCTTCTGTCTCAGAAGAGCAGCTCTTTGTGCCCTACATGTTCACACCACGTATCATTCTCAGGGTGTTGTTACTCTTCAGCTCCTAAACAAGAGGCTGATGCAGAGATGGTTCTCAGAAGCATTAGGAAGAAAGTCAGCTCCAGGAGGACCTCGTTTTTAAGCCTAGTCTTACCCAACTTTTAAGCCTCTTCTTTTCCAACTTTCTTTGATCTTTTGAACTGTTTTGTGAATAGAAAAAGAACCAGAAGGGCAGTTTTGGTTTAAACTGTGTGAATCTTCACTAACCCAGTGAGAGCTAAGGGCGTGTGTGTATTCTCACTATTTTTAATTCAAGTTAACTTGAACAAAGTGTAGCAGTTGCTGCACATATCCTTGATTATAGATCTGGAAACATAGTACTCTGAAACACAATTTCTAGATTATACTTTCCAAGATAAAATATTTTTCTTAGGTGGACAAAATGAAAGATTGACTTGACAAAAATGCAGAAAAAAAAGGGCTATATTTTAAAGAGAAGTAGATTTAAAACTCTCATTTAAGCTAGTTGTGGAAACTCAAAATTGAAAATTATTTTAGAGATTGTTTCTTTGTTTTCCCTGTGTGATGTCCCCTCTATAAATATGTTATGAAATTCAAATGTATCTTTGTCTCAGCCTTTACATCTGCCTACATTCATTCTTCCTTAAAGGCATTAACTCCCCACAAGCTTTAAAGAAGATTCTGTCATTATCCGAAGAAGGAAGCTTGGAGCGTCACAAGAAACAATCCGACGACACAGTATCAAGTGCATCCTCACAGCTCTCCTCTCCTCCCACCTCACCACAGAGTTCTCCAAGGAAAGGTATCAGACAAGGGCGTGCAGTGTTTCTCATTCTGTTTCCCACAGGCTGGGAGTTTCAGGAATTTCTGAGAGAGAGTTTAAAAGTTCAGGATGAAATATTGCTGCTTGTATTTTTCTTGCACAGGATCAGTCAGGGAGCAGGACGTAATGCATTAGTGGAAGACCTGAGTGCCCTCCTATTAGCTGAAGGCAGGAAGGTGCCCTGAAACTATAGTGCATTAGGCCACTCTCATTGCTGCTGCCTCAGATAAAATGTTCCCAGTGGCAGCATGTGCAGACGGAGGTTTAACGCACAGCATTGAGCACGTTAACCTATTAGAGGAATTATTTGCTGTGTCATCCATCTGCATGAGAAGTGACCTGTGTATGAAAGGCACAGACAGGGTGTTCAGCTGAACGAATAAACTACATTTTCCTGGCAGCATAATTATTCAAACAATGTTTGTGCATGTTGGAGTAATGGGCACAAAGCACAATAGAGTTTTCTCAACTGAGTTAATTTTAAATAGTTTTGTGGTTTTTTTAAAGTGAATCTAGGACCTTGAAAAAGGAATAAATATTTTTACCTGCTTGCTTTTCCATTGTGCTTGTTCTGCTTATGAATTGATGGGGAAAAAGAGAATGCAGGTATTCACATGGAGTTTGAGCAAAGCAATCACTTTGGATGTCTGATAGCATAGCTGAACTGCAGATAACCTCTAGGCTATTCTCTTTTCAGAATATTGTGAAGTCTTAATGAAAAAGTCAAGTTTAATTGCTATAAAATGTAACATTTTATTAACAGACCTGTATTGAATTGAGCCCCGGAGTGCAGAACTCTCAAGGAAGTTAATGTTGGAGTCTGTAACTCTAAGAGAAATTGCACAGGGATAGTAAAGAATTAAAGCTTATGTGGGTACAATTCTTATCAAGAAAACCCTTTTATCGTTTATCTTATAACCCTAATCAAGGTAGCTAAACCCTTTTCTTACTCTTGTTGATGACAGTGCCAGTTTCCTGGGATCTTACAGCTCCAAACTGTGGAATAACCAGTTCCTCCCTTTGTCTCCCTGAAGGGAGAAAAGTTGCAAGAATTAACACTTCACCATGACATAAATAGGGTTTACAGAACCAAAAATGTGTGAGGAAAAGTCTTAGTTGGATAAGCAGAGATTGGGAAGTTGGGTATGGCAAGGGAATACAGAAGCATATGCAGAATCTCTATTGCAGTGATCTTTGCTAAGGTCAGAAGGAGCAGGATATTATGTGGAGAAGACTAAAGTTATCACCTTGTGAGATCTCAGCATATTTTTTTGCAAATACTTTATTAGAAAAGAGTAAATTTACATAAATTTGGTCAAGTCTGTGCATTTCTTGAAAAAGGAAATGGAATTTTGTGCTTGACTAACAGTGGAAGAGTATTGTGCACTTGAAAAGGAGAAATAGTTCCGCCTTTAAAAGAAAAAAAAAAAGAAAGAAAAAAAAGAAATCCTGAGATTGATGGCACCGTGAAGATATTCTTTTCTTTCAGTCAAATCTGGCAGAATTAATCCCACATTCTCAGCAGGTGTGAATTGATTGGGATAAATCAGTTGAAGTCTTTTGAGTCTTAAATATAGACTGAAAGCTAAAAATAAAAAATGCAGTTATATACAAATGTTTGTTAAATGGAATTTAACTTAACTGATCAAAGTATTCAATGCAGCTTTTTAAAACAAAAGTTGACTTTGCCCTTGTGACATTACATGGTTTGCAGATGTTATCTGTCTGACAGTACCTCTGTTGCCTCCAAATTACATAGCCTGATATGTGAGGGAATGTTCTGGTAATGCGAAGGCTATAGAATATTGTCTTTTAGAGTATAATCAGGAAGTCAGGTACCACAAGGAAAACATTAAAATATTGATTTTTTTTTTCTAACTTCACTGAAAACACTTCAGGTGCTCTCTCAGCCGAGTTAAGCAACGAGCAGTCTGGCAGCCCAGAATTTGTGCTTCTTGCTGCTATTCACGTGTGAAGTGCAGCTTTGCAGAGCAGGAGGACTGTGCAAGGGCTGTCATGGGCTCCTTGAAGCATTAGTCTTATCCACTGCACTTGTTTCTTCCAGCCCTCCTGGCAGTGTTTATTTACAGACTGGTTTTTTAATGTGAAATGAGATTTCATATTGCAGTAATATAAATATGATGCATTTATTAATAAATTGGGGGTGAAGAGGTAGGTGGACAGCTGGAATCTAAGTATGGCATGTGGCCACATTCTTAGTTTTACAAAGTTCTGTTGCTTCTCCTTAAGGGCTGCTCCTGTGGTTCAAAGGCAGTCATGGTTATGGTACACGAGGGCTGCAGTGAGCCTGCTGGGCAGGCGCCCCGGGTGCTTGGAGTAACGCAGTGCTCTTCCTTGTGCAGGCTACACCTTGGCTCCCAGCGGCACCGTGGATAACTTTTCCGACTCCGGCCACAGTGAAATTTCTTCCAGATCTAGTATTGTCAGCAACTCCTCCTTTGACTCCATGCCAGTCTCCCTGCATGATGAGAGGAGACAGAGACACTCTGTCAGCATCGTGGAGACGAACCTTGGCGTGGGCAGGATTGACAGAAGAATCATGATTGAACCAGATCAATACAGCTTAGGGTAGGAATTTTATGTGTATATTTGTATTATGCTTTCACATAGCATGCTGATGTATTCTGTGTGTTTGTTCATATGACCTTTCCTTTTCTTTCGTGAATATTTCATCTTCTCCCCTGTTGAAAAACACTATGTGAATATTGAATAATACTCTATTTTCTGACCAGAAAATGTTATGTGCACCCCAGTGTGTCTTCAGCAGTCACAATAAGCCTTTGCTAACTGCTCTTTATTTTCCAGGTGTTCAGTGGTGCTGTAGATTAGCCAACTAGTATTCTAGCTGAGTTAGCTGATTGTGTGCATATGTTATCATCGAATTGCTGAGTGGTCAGGCTGAGAACAGAAATCTTGTGTTCTCAGAAAAGTGTGGCTCTAACTCCCACCTATCCCACATGGTTCTCTTAGTCAAAAAAGTTTAAATAATTGAAAACTAAAATTCACCTTAAGACTGCCGGTTTTCTGGGTAATTTTCTAGCTAATTCATGTTTATAATAGTGAGAGAGCCAACGCTGTCAGGAGTTCTCCAGATCTGTAGCACTGAGCCTTGGTCTGAAAATAATTGGAGCTCCTGTCTGAAAATAATTGTAACTTAGTCTCTGCTTGCTTCTCAGAGATGATGTTTGGAAACTTTAGTCCCCTGCATGGCTTTAGACTTTTAAGCCTGTTCCAAAACTGCTCCAGACATTTTAGAACCTGGAAATTCCAGGCACTGCAAACTCTTCTGTCAGGTACCTTAAATATTTGGAAGACCCAGAGCTTCTGGGTGCCTGCAAGCTACCAGGGATATCCTGGGAGCTGCTAAGTAGAATCAACAGACAATTTTTGCTGTTGCTGTTTAACTAATAATATCAGGCTCATGCAGTAGCTGAGAGGGTTTGTATTTGGTTTTGGAAGTAGCCTGCGTATTTCTAAAAGTAATTGTCTGATAAACTTCCATTTGCAAAGAATTCCTGAGAATTTGATTTCGGCGTTCCCTAAACTGAAAAGATCCGAAAAACAGAAGCCTAAACGGCCAGTTCTGAATTTCAGCTACTGCCTTTTAAAACTTCATTCTAACTTTTTGATTTATTTGCTTTGCTTGTGCCTTGAAAAGCTTAAGAGGAGACCTACTGATATGTCTAGTTACTGATAGTCTTATTACTGAAAACTCTTTTTAAAAAAGAGTATTCTATAATACCAATATGCAGCATCTCGGTGCTGTTTGCTGAATGGGAGGCTTCAAAGCTGTGATCTTACCTTGTAAACTAAACTGCCAGAAATATTAAGCTCTATCAGAATATCTATCCAGTAGTTACTTTTTAAGATATTGTAATGGATAGTCTTGAAATGAAAGTATTTTCTCCTCAAAATAGAATTAGTCATTGATATCAATGATACTTAATGGGAATTTCATCAGAAACTTCCTCCTTTATGGTGGCTTGTCCCGCGGGTATCTTATCGTTCGTGTTTTCTCCCTGATCTCTCATCTCATTGCTGTGTTTCCCCCTGTCCCGTGCCCGTGCAGCTCGTACGCGCCGCTGTCGGAGAGCAGAGGCCTGTACGCCGGCGCCACGGTGCTCTCCTCGCCCAGCACGGAGGAGCTCTCGCAGGACCAGGGCGACAGAGCTTCCCTGGACGCCGCCGACAGCGGCCGCGGCAGCTGGACTTCTTGCTCGAGCGGCTCTCACGACAACATACAGACCATACAGCACCAGCGGAGCTGGGAGACGCTGCCTTTTGGACACACTCATTTCGATAGCTCGGGCGACGGGGCCGGACTGTGGGCCTCGGGCAGCCCCATGGACCAGCTGATGTTCCCCGATCATGGCACAAAGTATGGCAGGCAAAGCCAAGGTAGGGAGGGCCTTGATCAAGCACAGTCCAGAGCGAGCTGGGCATCCTCAACAGGCTACTGGGGAGAGGACTCGGAAGGTGATACAGGTACCATAAAGCGGAGGGGTGGGAAGGATGTTTCCATGGAAGCTGAAACCACTAGTCTAACATCCGTAACCGCGGAGGAGGCCAAGCCAGCTCCCGTGCCCGCTCATATAGCAGTCTCATCGAGTAGTACAAAGGGGCTTGGTAAGTTAAATTTCATATACCATCAAGCGTTCTGATTCCTTTATTTATAATTCTTAGGTTTATTCTAAAAGTATTTTTCTGTTTTTATTCCTAAAGAGAAAAAAAAGCCTTTTGGAGTCCCTCCCAAATTTTGCTCTTTGGTAGCATATTTACTCTAGGGGAAATACCACTTGTTGATGCAGTTGCACGCTAACTCCTTTGTATTTCTAGAGAGCCTGCCATACAGCAAAAAAACTAGCTCAGCTGCTGGCCAGTATTTTGAGAGGCTGATATATTTAGGCCTCTGCTTTGAAATATGAATTACTCTTCACAGCAAGGCACCATGTTCTATATTTAGATATCTCAATAAATGTGCCCTGATTTTTCAGAAGTGTTTTACTTTGTACGTATGTATGACTTGTGTGGTAGTTGTGAATGTTCCTTGCTTCTGAAAATGGGGTCACTTTGTGCTTACATACAGTTATAGATACTTGTCTCTGGACAGCTAGAACTGAAAATTTTCTTAAGAAATTAGAGCATTTATAGCCATTGAACAAAAGAAAGATCAAATAATATATAAATAACATGAAGGTGGCTCTGTTGGTGTTGGACTTTTTTCTCATATTGTTCCTTCTGAGCTTCCCAGGTGCCCTTGGGCCATTTGTGACCTCAACATTTTGCTCATTTCATTTGATTTATCCCCCTTTTCTCTGCCTTTCTTCAGGCTGGTGTGTAGAACTATCTGAAATTCATTCTGTGTTGGCACACTTTAAAAAGAAAAGTCTGCCAGAGGTCATGCTGAGACTACTCTGATAAACTGCCTTCCCATTTTCTACTCAAGTATATTGCTTAGTAATGGCCCATTGCCTCAGAGCAGGGGTGCAGGTCTAAATCCCTGAACGATTCAGTTCAGTTCAGGATCTCAAGATGCTGATTCATGCTAGTCTCTAATTTTACTCTCTGATGCACTTGGTTTCCACCAGGATGTGGAACAAGTGTGCTTCCCAACCTGCCTCTCAAGGCAGTGCTTGCCACTGGTTTGCAGAGACTTCAGAGAATGACCTGCAGCCCTCTGCCTCCATGCACGTCAGCGTGTTCTTCTTAATGTAGCCCTACATAATGCTGCCCAGCAGAAGCCACTGCTTTTATATGGACTTTATTTTTTGCACTGAATGTACATGAGTCTAAGCTGAATGTATGTTAATGGTTGATGCAGTATTGAATAGAATCATTCTACAGAATTCCTTATGCATTAGAATTCTTTTCAGAATTTTTGAATAAAACTCAAATTTCTTTGTGTTTCCTTGCTCAGTGAAAAGAAATTTTCCAAGAAAAAATGCTTTGATTGTGTCAGATATTACTTGGGTTTGCTAATACAAAGGCACTGTTTTTAGTCACCAACCTACATACAACTGTACAAGCTGTACAACGTACAGCTGCCACCAAGTAGCTGTAGTCAGTTAGGGAAGTCTTCAGTTTCAAAGTCCTAATTAACAATTTTAAGCACCTTAGTCTAAAATACAGGTCCATGAGGCCAATGCCTGTCTGCTGTGTCCCTGCAGATGTTTATAATTCTTAATTTATTTTCTCCCTTTTAAAGTTCTCTCTGTGAGAACTTCAGAGTATGCCCAGAATGAAGCCTTGTAAAGTCTTGATCGGGTGTAGCTAAGGCGTAACATGATCCAAAATTTAGGTGGTGAATTCTCAGTTGCCTGTGGAGGGTTTTTGTTTGTTTGTTTTCTGCAATATGTTAATGGCAAGATGGGCTTTTATGCACAAAACCCATCTTCCGAGTGAAAATCGTCACGCATTTGGGGAGATGCAAACATTCCTGGTTGTTGCACTTCCATACACTCTTCAGTCTTATCTGATGATGGTTTCTTTTGGAGTAGTGAATGTTTAATTCTAGACAAGTGATGGAACAGCTTCAGCTGCTACGTTTGAACGTGTAATTTAGTGAATTTTGTTAGACTAATGCTTCACTATTGGGAGAATAACTGTATACTGTGTATATTGTATATTCAGGCCTTACATGCTCTTGTACATGCTCATATGCCTTTTCTTAAAATCTCTTATCGGCTATGCAATATCCAACTATTGTCCTTAATGTTTACTCATCCTGTGCTCTTGAGTTACTTGAAATTTCATTTTCACTGTTTATTTTTCTTATTTTTCCTCTTACTGTCTCTGATAACGGTGTCTTGATTTTCCTGCAGCACGAAAAGAGGGTCGGTATCGGGAGCCACCCCCAACTCCTCCTGGGTATGTGGGAATACCTATTGCTGAGTTTGCTGAAGGAGCTTGTCATCCAGCCAGAAAGCCTCCAGATTACAACGTGGCCCTTCAGAGGTCCAGGATGGTGGCCCGGACGTGCGAGACCCACGGGACGGCGGCTCCGCAGCAGCAGCCGCACGGCCATTCCACGGGCAGGCCTGGCAACAAACCCCAGTGGCATAAACCAAATGAGTCGGATCCACGTCTCGCTCACTATCAGTCTCAAGGGTTTTCCACAGAGGAAGATGGTAAATTTCTAATTGTTAGATCTTGAGAGTACTGCATGCAAAATGCTCGGTTTTCATAGGCACAAAGCACAGGATAGAAATGTATTCTGCAGTAGCAATCCTTTCCATAATTAGAGCTCTTTGCCACCTTTCCAAACTTTTAATATGCTCACTTTTTGGAAGGAGAGGAATTTAGTTCAACTTAAATATTATGTAAAATATGGGACATAGGTCTACCCACCTTCATCAAGCAAGGAGTTGGCTTGGGTGGCCTCCTTGGAAATGCCTAAAACCAGATCCAACCTTGGATGCCCTGAGATTTTCCAGTGTTCAAAGTACCTAATGCTTGGCACTAACTGTGCTGTTAATGGTCACCAAAAAGTATCCAGCTCTACAGAGAGTGCCTTTTTTGCCCCCCTGAGCACTGGTTGCTGTTCAGGTGTAGTTGGGCAGTCCTGAGGACTCTCTCTGCAGCTCCAGCTCTGTGGACACTGGGTATTCCACGCAAGCTGTTCCACATTAGCAGCCCTGTCCCGTTGTGCCACCTCCCTGGACGACGTGGCCAGCGCGTGTCCATGTCTGGATGCTCGGCTGTGGTGCCACATGAGCTACGTAGACCTAGTCGCTGTTCCTCTATGGAGTGCAGGTATAACTGGATTAGAGAACAGGGCTAGATGCTCAAATTTGGAGCAGGGCCGTGCCCAGATCACACGTTTGAATCTCTGATGTTTTTGTTTTGCTTGCTGGTGGAAAGGCTGCCTTTCCCCTCCTGCCCTGAGTCCTGGTTACTAAGGCTTTATGTGCAGGATAAACTTTGCACCTGAACATGATGAGAAAATGAGAGACCTTCATATTAGGATTGCCTCAGACTTTAAGAAATATCCTGACACCCTGGGATTTTTAATGTTTTCTTCCCGTGACTCCTTGAGCTGCAATCAGATTTTACACAATCCTAATTCAAATAAATCATTAGAAAGTTGTACTTTCTGCAGCAGTGTTCAGGGAAGAGCGTAAGGAAGAGCTTTATTCAGCTCTTAGGTGTCTAGGAGGAGCTATAGCATTCCTCAAGCTATGAGAGCCTAGCTCAGTGGTAGTGATTTATCCTTCTTTGGGAATAGCAGCAAAGAAATACTTTCAGAAAACCTGAATCGTGTAGTCATCCAGGTCATTTTAAATACGTGCATAATATCAAGCAATGGAAAGCATCTAAGCACAGGACAGGTTGTTTCATTCGTAGCAATCTTGTTCTGTATGAATTAAGTTTTATCTTCCCCTTTCCTATTGTGTTTGCAGAAGATGAACAAGTCTCAGCTGTCTAAGACTTGGGGCTTTTCTGGATCCAGAGTGAGCCACCTTAAAGGAGAGCACAAGAAGACGTCCCTAGAATAGGAGCCTTGGAACTATAGTTAAAGGATGGTGGACCCATTTGCCTCCTTCCCTGCCTTAAAGCAGCATGGGGCTTCTTCCTCCGCCCCTTCCCTCCTGCCCCTCTCCCCTTGCATGTGAAATACTGTGAAGAAATCGCCCTGGCACTTTTCGAACTGTGTTGCTTGAAATGCACAGTGCAGCAGTCTCCGAGCTACCCCTGGCGCTGTCCGCCACGTCACACAGTATCATTCCACATCCCAAGATCATCACATCGGGATGATGAACTCTGGCTGCTCTTCCCAATGCTTGGAAGGGTTGTTTTTTTTTTTTTTTTTTTTTTTTTTTTTTTTTAAATCTTCCTTTTAGATTTTTATCACGATCCTAGCGCATGCTCTCATCGGGATAACGAGGTGGGCTGGATTTCGAATTGCATTCGGCCTTTTCAGCGTGGTCACCAGCAGGGTTGGGGGGCATCATTCCCGGCGCTCCGGAGCACCCCAGGCCGGGATCGGCGCAGGAGGAGACTCCAGGACCTGGCGGTAGGGCCTGGTGTGAGGGCAGCCTGCGGTGGCAGCCAAGGAAGCCTGTGTCCCGCTCTGCTCCGCGCGGCCTCCCCTTCCCAGCGAGGCGGGCGGCACCCCCACCTTTAAGTTATATATGTATTTTTTTATTTTTATTATTTTTTTATCTTGCAAAATAGTCATTGAAAGGAAAAGCTAACTGGATAACGTTGCAGTGAAGGCAAGTTGGGATGTCACGGCTCGTGTCAGCTGCAAACGCTGACCTGGTAACCTCCACCTATTGACTCTGGCATTCGGGAACAAACAAGCCTTTAAAACGGTGACAAGTAACAAGAAATGCCAGCCCTTGCAATGCAGAAATAGTCACAACTGTTACTGGCTTCATGGAACACTGCATGTGTAGAGAAGGCCAATGTGTAGCAACCACCTGCTCACAGCTGCTATTAACCCTATATTGACTGAAATGACCCTCCCCTCTATTTTTGTGTTGGTTTTGCACAGACTCCGGAAAAGTGAAGGCTGCCAATCCGAGTAGTACTCAAATGTGAGGAACTGCTGGTCTTGGATTTTTTTTTTTCCATTGAACTCAGCTGATCATATTGATCAGTAGATAAACGTAAATAGCTTCAACTTTTAAAGATCAAATTGCAGTGTTTTTTCACTGTATCAAACAAATGTCAGTGCTTTATTTAATTCTCTCTCCTGTAATCATAGCTTATGCCTATTTGCTTATATATCACATTGTCAATTATGCATTTGTAATTTTACATGTAATATGCATTATTTGCCAGTTTTATTCTCTAGGCTATGGACCTCATGTGCATTTAGAAATACAAAATCCTAGCTCTATCACAAGTTGCACAAATGTTATATAAGCATTAAGTAATGGTAGACCATAGGACTGCTAATCTCAGTTCGCTCTGTGATGTCAAGTGCAGAATGTACAATTAACTGGTGATTTCCTCATACTTTTGATACTACTTGTACCTGTATGTCTTTTAGAAAGACATTGGTGGAGTCTGTATCCCTTTTGTATTTTTAATACAATAATTGTACATATTGGTTATATTTTTGTTGAAAATGGTAGAAATGTACTATGTTTATGCTTCTACATCCAGTTTGTATGAAGCTGGAAAATAAATAAATATAACATTAATGAAGTCCATATTGATTCTTATGCATTTTACATGTTCCACATACTTGAACAAATTTATGAAAGAAAAAGAATTCTCTGTGTATTAATATTAAAGGGATATTGCCGAGTGATGCAGGCAAAATTGGTGTGGAGTTCTTTTTTTTTTTTTTTTTTTTTTTTAAATATATTTTTGTGTTGCTGATCATTTTTTAAAATTTGGTATTTGTATTGCCGAATGTGACCAATATATTGTGCATCCCCAGCAGAAGGACTTCAAATACCAGGAGTTCCTGCAGAAATGATCCTAGATGTCTATACTATGCAGAAAGTTTTTGAGGAGGGATCATGCTGATGGGCTATTCCATATGTTTTAGAAGTAAGGAATGCATGTTGCGAAATTCAAATAGGGAGAAGTGTGGGAAGGGCTCCTTGTGAGGTATTTCAAGTGATAAAAGGTCACCTAATAGCATCCCTAATAATGAAACTTAGTGTTAACTCAATGTCAAAGCTGTACATTATTTTTTCAGATGTTAGATTCTCTGTTTCATTAATATGCAGAAGCCTGGGCAAAAATGTCATTGTCAAAGCCATTATCAGCTGTATCTCATTTAGCTTTAAAATGTTTGGCAGGCATTATTTCCAAACTTAAAGTTAGTTCATTGGTAAATAAAAGGCAACAATATGGCTTGTATAGATTTAACTCTTCATAGCATGACTATAGAAGTATCTCACATTTATAATGTAAGAGAAAGATTCAAAGTCATTGGAAAATACAAAACTTGTATACTTTTGTGTTTCACCATTAGAATTTACCACTTAAAGAAAAAAAATGTTGGAGGCCATTAGAGTTGTATGGTTTGAGAATGGAATTAGTCTTCATTAATCTGTGACTAATACATCTTAGGTGCATTTCAGACCAGAGACCTACTGTTGGTTATGACATGAATAGAATTGAAATGCTATTTCAATTTACCTATATGATGTGCGAGTTTGTCTTTTGGTAATACTGGTGGTGCCTTGCTGCCTTGGAGAGGTGTGCGAACTGGTTGTGCGCTTGGTGACTTTCTTTTGTCCATGCTTTGTATCACATGGCATTGGGCTGTGTTTCCTGCCCATCGGTGGGTGCCTGCTGTCCTCTGGAATTAGTATCTTCAGGACACATCTGAGGCAGAAACATCATTAGCACTCATTGTCCAATTCACATAATTAAAATTTAGTGTGGGCTGAGGAGACGTAGAGCATTCACCACAGCAATTAGTCCAGTGACTCAAGTAATACATTTTATCTTTTTTTAAATTAATTTTTAGTATTTGTAATATGTGTTTTTCCTTGGTGTTAAGACGCAGCAAGATGCAGCTTTACTGCTTAACCTCGATCATCTGGAGAAGGATGCATGTTTCACTTGGGTAAATCTGGAGCAAAATGGTGGCCCCCACTGAAGTGGGGCACGATGTTGGTTTTGTATTTTAGCATTATTTAATACCTAAGAAAGGAAAAAAAAAATCAGATTTCTTGTATCATCTATACAAAAGTACAAAAACTGAGACAAAAAATCTCTCACAGAAAAGGTTCATGTAGGATCAACAGCCTTTTAAACAATCAGTAAATAATAGAGGTATATTGAGAAAATCTGGACATTGTTAAAATTATTCTGAAATTCTGTTCACCCATTCAGAAGAAAGCAACTGATGGAGACGATCAGTAAGGTTTGGTCACCTATGCCTACATCATCGTGTAAGTAAATATTAAGTCAGTGCCTAGAAATGGCTTCCATTCAGAGAATACTCAAAATTATGGTTATTACTAACATGTGACTGAACTCTCTCTTTTTTTTTCCTCTAAAAATATGGTAAGTAAAAGTGAAGATTTTAAAGGAATATGAACATTTTCAAAGCTCTAGGTGATTTGTATGCAGCAGCTTTCTTGTCTCCTTTACGCTTGTACCAGGTAGCAGAGTATCGGCTGTTCTTCAAATTCACCAGTTGCCTGAATCCACCAGTTTCACAAGAATAAGCTAAGACTGAAAATATTGAAGGGATTTGAATATCTGCATAATCGAAACTATTCTCTGTCCCAAGGCTCATTTTGAAGTATTACTTAAATTGCAGGCTTCTCTTTCACTGTGGATGTATTGAACTCAGCTTTCTGTTTGGTGGTGCTTGTGGCGTGACACTCTCAGTCTTGTCTTCCAGTTTGAACAATTCATTTGTATTTTTGTTGTTGATCCTTAAATGGATCATCTTGTCCTATGTAGCCTAACATCTTTAAATAGGAGCACTCTTTACACTGGTATTGCTCTTACTGGCAATAAATCTGTAGTACTAATGTATGTAGTAATATATGTATATAATTATATGTAAGTAAAAATATTAATGCAGCATCCACTTTTTTTAGTGAGTTATCTGCAGTGGAAAAGAAAAAATGCTAAAAAATGCTAAAGCATTATTCAAAAGCATTTGGGGGGTGTAGCTCATAAATCTTTTTGTTCAGTGAAACTTGCACATGTTTTAGCTGTTGTCTCCCATTCAGAAATATGCTGATGTGCAGGTGATACAGTGCCAGGAAAAAAAATCACCATGTGCCCTAAGGTCGGTAGCCCTGGCAGAGACAAATTGCCTACCTGGTGTTTTTAATCATTTTCAGAGCTTTTCTCATCACTGGAGAAATGCAAGTTCTTTGCTAGTTTCTTTTGTGTTTCTAGTAACAAATAAGATCTTGTGAACTGCATTTTTTCTGTGTTTTGTTTTTCTAGCAGAAGGTAGTTCATGTGGCAGTCCTGAAGCAGCAGGGAGCCCTCATATAGTGTCTATCATAAACCCGTTTGGAGAAGAGATGCATTTTGTTGCCATTATTCCCAACTGGATATCTGCTCCAGAGCCCCAGTAGCTCAAGTGTAATGAACCTGCAGTGTTGCAGGTTTAACATGAGCTCTGTTCTTGCCTCAAACGTGGTCCTTGAAGCTTCTCATCCTTTACCTATGTCTCACAGCAGCCATATGCTCTTCCTGCTTATCAGGATTTTTAGCTGAGACTTGACTGAACAATTTTTTGCCAGTTTTGGTCTGTAAGCAAGACTGAGCATAAACGTACCTAAATAATTAATGTTCAGATGATTATGCAAGTAAAATCCTCAGCTTCCTAAAATTTTGCCTACCTCAGTCCAGATGAAGTTCACCTAGCAAATAACTTTGAGCGTATGTTAAGATTTCATAGCATGACCTTCACTGGATTTACTGAAAATTCATGTCTATAAAAGACTTGAATATGGTCCTTGAATATGTTTTAACAAAAATTCATTTTTTCAGTGCGTTGTTGAGTGAGAAAGGGCATGTTTAGCTGCTCCCTCTCTTCCCAGCTCCTACATCCCTTCTCCTTCTGCCTTCTCTATTGATCTTTAAATGCACAATTCTCCCTCCCTATTCAGTTCTTCCTGTTGCTTATATTAGCTGCCTTCTCACACAGCTTCTCCTGACTTCTTTGTGAAACACATTCCCACCCATTTCCTTCCTTCCAAGATGTGTTTTTGTGTGTTATCTTCAGGCACAATGGAAGGAGGCACCGCGTCAGGCCTCACCCCGCCAGGGCAAATCCAGACTTATTTCTTTGTCTTGCTCTTTTCCCAGTCGTTTCCTGAAAGTTGACTTTTCCGGCGCTATATCCTTGACTGTAGCATAGCATTTGTTTTGTTATTCTTGTAGTAGTTTCAACTTGACAAATACAGATTGACTTTGGAAGACCTAAAGCCACGTTACACAGTGTGTAGCTTGGGCCTTGGGGCTGAGGAGGAGCTGAGAGGGGAGCATGAGCAAGGAGCTGTTTCCTGGCAGTACTTCTCAACTCTGAGCAGTGATCCCACAATGAGGAGGGCTCTGCTGTTTAAAAAAAATAAGAAAACAAAGCAAGCAAGCAAACACAATAAAATGGTCTGGTTCATAGTGATTTTCATCACATTTCTGCTACTTGTGGTCATGTTTAACAAGTCATATTCTCTCTGTCTTTCTGGGGAAACAGTTCTTTCATGTTTCCTTTTGGAAGACTATCCTTAATGACCTGGTTGAACTACCATCATGTATTAGGACATATGGTTGGTTGGTATGGCTCTATTCTGGTAATTCAAGAGGTTGACTTTCCCGAACGATGAACATACGCAACTTCTTCTTGCATAGCTTTGTGTTCAGATCCAACCATCTCCTGAAATGGACATGCAGCATGTTTATTTAATGCTTTTGAAGTCTTCCTGCATCTTCGGGGTTTCCCTGGGAAGTCATCCCACTCCCTGGATGTTTATGCTGCAGAGCTATTTGGGATAAGGAGCCAGTTAGATAAACCTTTCTTTTGGGGGATGAGAGAAATAGGATGTAGGGTAGCAGTCAGTCGGTTTAAAGTATTTCCCATGCCATAGTAGTTTACGAATTGTTGAAGTGATGTAATATCTTTAGGCATTTATTATGTTACTTTCCTCTAACGGGATTAGATAGCGGCTTGCAGAGATCAGCAAGTGTCCTGTAGTTGCAGCCAATTTTAATTTCATTTTCCTTGTCCTTTCTGGCAGGCATTTGTAGCTGGAGCTGTAGTTTCCTTCATGCTGTCTCTGCATCAAGCACATCAAAATGTCATCAGTTCTGGGCAAGGCTCCCTTAAAGGCCTATTTGCCTATCTGGTTAATATGCTGAGCACAAATATAATTTCAAAATTGCTCTCTACTTGCAGAGAATCTAGCTGCTCTTCTTATTCCGTAGCTTTATTCGGTGTACATCACTGCCTTTCCATACAAAATATTTTTTTCCTTGTGCAGAATCAAGTAATATCATCTATAATTGTTATTGAGTTGTTTTAATGCCCATTTAAGTTGATTGAGCCTAACTCAGACATCGTTTTGGTGCCTTTACTACAGCTGGTGTGGGTTATGTGTCTAACATCAGCAGTTTTGTCTCTGTTTTCCAGGATTTTTTTTCTTTTAAGTGTGGTGAGTTCTTCCTAAGGTCAGTGTTGCACACACTGCAGCTTTCTAAATCTGTGCTGGTTTGTCGTACCTAGGAGGCCACCTGCCTGGGAGGTTTCAGCAGGTTCTTCTGAGTGCTTGGGGGTTTGGGTTTTGCTTGCCCAACTACTCTGAGTCATTTGCATCAGATTTAGCACCAGTGAAGTTTCAAATACATGTATTTTAACTGAAATCAGGAGTTTCTGTGGGTGCATGTGTGTCTTTTGTTGCCGTTAGGTTTGTTTTGTGTTTGAAATGTCAGCCTTTTCTTGATAGCTGTAAACTAAATTGTCCTGGTGAGTGTGTCCTTATGTAATTTTAATAGCTCTGGTTGAAATTTTGCTGTCTTCTGCATTCTGTTGAAGGAATCGTAGCTGAACATATTTGCTGTCTGCTGGTGTGCTGACATTTTGTTTGTCTTTGCATCTGGTGCTGGAGAAAAATGGTTTATTTTTCTTGTTTTGAAGCATACTAAGGTTAGAGGCACAAGATGTTCTTGACACTGAGATGGGCTTCTCTTGGGCACGATTTCGTTTGGAGTAGTTAGCATCTTTGACCAACAACCAGGGCATTTTCTCTCTGAGATGAGAGGCATCTCAGCATGCAGGCAGATGGCTATGAAAGAAAATGCTGATTTTTCTGGAACAATGCCTGGCTTGTTCAGCAATAAAGCTTAATTCTTCACATAGTTCACAGGTGCCTGAAGAACTTGTGGTTTCCTAAAACAGCCTATTCTCTAATGTCTTGTTTGTTAATCATTGTCTTAAAACATTCTTCCTTACTGTATAATGATACTGGCTGTCCTAGCAAAGTGCTCCTAAAGGAGTAATTTTTTGTGTTCAGGATGTTTAATATCTTTGGCTAGTGCAGATTGCTGCCGTTTCTGCTGCAGGAGTTACCAGGGTTTCTTTAGTCCTCATTTCCAGTCCTTGACACATGCAACTTGCGTTAAGCGTTGAGGTTGGTATTCGGTGCTGTCCAAATCTGATGCTGGAGAAGACATGTGCTTGTTTCTGATCTATAAGGAAACAATCATGCTGTGAGAGACATAGATGATAGATTAGAATGGTCCCCATAAGCTTATCAGGCAAAAGTCATAGTCCTCTCAGTTGGGTGGTCTACTTTTAATTGCCATCTGCCCCTCCTGACCACTGCCTTGGGTGTTATCCAGTGTTTCAGATCTGTTATCTTTCCATGTAGACACGAGCTGTGTTTCATTGTAGTGAGTGATCCCAATTACTGCCATAATTTGCTCTTTCTATAGCAGAAAGTGTTCAAGTTCAGCCCAGTGCATAGTGACCTCTGCACCGTGTCCTTGAGAAGGTCCTGCCCTTGTCCCTAAGCTGGGGTTGCAGAGTTTGCATATTGGCACGGATCACTGTGAGACAGCATCGTGAGTGGAAGGAGAACTTTGCTACGTAAAAGGGTGGCCTTTTGGTGCCAAAAAGGGTGCATTAAAGGTGGAGGGAATCCTGCAAATTGCTGCAAGCGGCCAGACTCCTGCTGCAAGACAAGGAAGGGCCGGAGGCAGCCCGGGTTGCGGTGGCTGCATGGTGGGCACCGGGCTCACTCATGGGCTGCCCTCCTGCCGGGGCTCCGCGGATCCCTGGGATCCCTTGAGGAGACAGGTATGAGAGGCTGCCTTAGCTGCTGCTCCCTGCTGCTTTCTGATTATTCAGCTAAGAATTGCAAATTGTTCCCGCTGCTGCTTGGGATTTGCAGGATTATTTCCTGCTTTATTTAACCGCTTTCCTTCTCCTTTCAGCTCTGTATCTCTCTATCTCTGCAAATTTTTACCTGTATCAGTATTTGTGTAATATATGAGCTCTTGCTGCTCTGCATCAGCACAATCTGCCCTTCGCTCCAGTCCCTTTTTGGTGTTTACTCTCGCTCACTGCATCAAACAGGGCTGCTTAATTTAGATTGCAGGTTCCTGGAGAGAGGGAATATGTGTTTGTGAAGTAATATCAGTGTGTAACTCTCACTTCTCTAGCTGGAAAACAGGAGGCCTTTTTTTTTCCTTTTGTTCCCCTTTTTTCCCCTTCTTTCTGCAAACACACGTAGCCAAGGCTAAAAAATGAAGGAAAAAAAAAAGCCCATTCTCTATAGATTTTTTTAAATTATAAATGCATACTTAAGGAGTTTAAAAACCACTTTTTAACTGGTGAAGGTCACCTTGTTTCACTTGAGATATTAATAAGTGAAGTGTGCTGGGACTTTAGAAATACAGAATTGGCCAGATGTACCCAATCAATACCTTCCATAAGCCCTCTAAAAATACATACTTGATAGAGTACTGTATGTTGATGACGCAGCATTTTTTCTTCTTTCAATAAATGGTGGTTTTCATAGATGACAGTTCAGCTGCATTTATTGATAGTGCTTTCACCTCATCCATATTTAAAGAAGGAAAACTAGTGATGCAGTGACCATCATTTCTATTGTTATAACAGTCTGGGGAAGGTGCACAAAGGTAATGTTTATTTTCATCTTCCCGTTCTTCCAGACCATTGAGTGGATTCCATCATGTAGGAGAGTGGCAGGAGGTCTTTCACCAGCCCTCTGTGCTAGAAAACAGCAAGCAGTTGAGATCAGGTGTCTTGAGTTTGCAGTTTCTCACTGAGAATGAGCGATACAACGATATTCAAAAACAGCTCAGAGGAGCTGTACTGCTTAAAATATGTCATTAGAATCAGTAGTGACAGGTAACAGTTTTAGAGTTTGATGCTTTAGAATTAAAATACCCTTATTCATATGAATAAAATATCTTTATAAACTGATGGGTTAACTCTACTTGCTAATTGTGACTTTGATCTCTTCCGTTAAGGTCTCCCTTTCATCTACAAGGCAGTCAATAATAAATCATCTATACCTGCCACATATTTATAGATGAACAGAGAGCTGTGGCAAACGAGACTAAAAGCAAACAAGATGTTTTGGGGATGTGTTTTGGGTTTCTAGGATTGGATTCTGTATAGAGACAGAAGACTGGATTCTTGCTTGTGAGAGGAATATGTGCTGCCTTTTTAACTGATGCTTTAAAAACAGCTGTAGAGTAACATAGACTGGAAAATAAAGCAAAAAGAAATTGGTAGAGCAAGAGTAGAAATCAAGATATATATATATATATATATATATATATATAATGATGAATGTTATATATACATATTTTTAAACTATAGTTCCTGATAGCACTTTGTGCCTGAATTACTGCCATGTTCTGCAGCAAAAGTATGTTAATCCTTGTTCTGTGTTATAGATTGTCCATAAAGTTGGTGCATTTGGAGCAGAAAGCAAGTAGGGGAGAGGCATGACAAGAAGGGAGGCAACTCGAGGATCACGAGCAGTGAGAGCATGGGGCTGCTCTGAAGATGACCCTGCGTGTCGGCTACGCAGGGTCTAGCAGTGCTTTTCACATTTG
>JAUBOD010000572.1:3807337-3819612 GCA_032353885.1 Nothura maculosa
CAGTCCTGCAAATATATGCATTTATGTATGTGTGTATACATATAAATAATCGCATGTCCACTTTATTTTAAAGCAAGACATGCTTGGACCCACTGATACATATTTATGATAAATCAAGCAATGCTTAGTCAAGACTGGCAAGTCCCCTTAAAAGCTGCTGGGAAAGAAAGAAAAACAACAGCAACCAACCTTACTTAACACTGCGTGCTAAGACTAGAGGAAATATTGCTTGGGGCTATGTGGAGCACTAAAACTCTGAAACAAAAGAATTTCGGTTGCTGCAGAGATGGAAAAATATCCAAAGTATCTGGCAAGACCAAAGCAGGACAAAGTAGGATGTTGGGCAGTCTCTAAACCTCACAGGATGCTCGGGCTTTGGCGCACTCCCTGTGCAGGGATGGCCTCATTTTCTTTGTAGATCTTAACGCTCTTCTGGCAGGGAGGGGGCAAGCTGCTGCTTCGGGCAGCTCCAAGTGCTCATTAGCTCCCACGCTGGCTCGGCAGCCCTGAGACCTGGTCCCTGTGGCATCAACTCAATTAGCCACGGGGTAACGAGCCCTCTCGGACGTGCAGAACAGCAGCATCGCACTGGGCTCGCGAGCCCCTGGATCCCACTGTGCTCATCAGGCTGGGCACTGGCCAGCCCCTCTGTATCCCTCCTTCTCCCAACGCAGCCTTTTGCATCCCAAATTTATTATTCTCTGGAGAAAAATTAAAGAATCCATTTTAGCAACATTCAGGGAGAGGGATAATAAGGACAAAGTATCACCCAAGCAGTAATTTGGAGCGTAGATACTGAGTTTTGAATAGAAACATCGCTCGATCTTACTGGCTGCAAATCATCACCAAAATCATCTTCATTTTTGAAAAACTGTAATTAATAGCAAGGATGATCCTTCTGCCTCAATGATGCTGCTTTAATGAAAATATTTCCAACTATTCACTCCGTGTAGAAAAAAATGAAAAGGCCTTGGGAAAGATCCAGTCTTTTTTTCTCCTTTCTCATATATATATATATATATATGTGTGTGTGTGTGTGTGTGTGTGTGTGTAGAGAGAGAGAGAGACAGAGAGAGAAAAGCTTGAAACATTTGACCCTTCGCAGAGGATTTCCCCTTAGCTCAGTTCATCCTTAAAGGGCGAGACGAAGACTTCCTTGATTCAACTGAAATAATTGAACATGACATGGCTAAATTTCTATAATGCTGCTCTTCCATGTTCACTAATGAGCTCTGAAGATTTTCCCTCTGCTTTGAAAAGCCCTCATGAAGATGCGTCCCAATTTCATAAGGTGTGGCAATCAGTGCAGTCGCATGATGTGAATTGCTAATATTTTGCTGCTCTCTGTCAGTAAAGCCTATGTAGGAAATACTTGTGGGTGGTGGAATTGTGTCTCTGTTCCCTGAATTTTGCTGAGTTTAGTGATTTCACCAATTTGTCCCCGCTGCACAATACAGTTTGTCTATTTCTGCCGACTTTGATTAAACTGAAAGATAGAGAATTATGGTTTAATCTTCCTTACAATCTGAGGCAAGGGCATTTCTTCCAGCTAAAGAAGTTATTGAGTTTCCTTGAAATGGCAGCTAGAAAGGTACCCTATACCACAGCAATATCAAAATCTGCTCTGTTGTCCTCCATGTTTTTTATATAAGCTAAAGCTAATAAATCTCCACGTTGGGTGACTTACAGAACATATCTCTGAAAAACCTCTTCCTTGTTCTTATTCACTGCTTGACTTTAATTTGTCTTAATGTTCATTCAGCTGCAACCTTCTATGTACTGCCTTGCAGGTCACTGAACTTTTTTTTTTATATATACTTCTGAAAAATTTCTATTTTTTCCCCCTTTGGAGCAAACTAATCAAATACTACCAGTAAAACTGTAGACTTTTCATTATCAGACAGAGAAGGTGAGAAACTAAGACAGGATATGCTTAAATTCAGGAAGAATCTTCTACCTTTTTATATAAAAATACATATATGTAAGCTTCTAAGTTACTCAATCACCAACCTTCGCTAGTGCTTAACAAATAATTTGAATTTCTGCAGTTTAACTTGCTGGAATACAGAAAGTTGAAAAAAAACAAGCTGAAAGTTGTTAACATGAGGAAGGCTATGTGCAGTCTTAAACTGTCCCTGCTTCATCAGGAAGTATTTTGGGGCTCTTTGTCCCCCAACCTGTTTCCTTTTATTTTGGATGCTTCAGGGATTCAGCTGCTGATGTGATGGTTTGATAGCCACTTGCTTACACCAGTTGCCATCTGTACAGCTGCTCCATTGACCCAGCTGGGTGATCTGCTTGCCCTCTCCTGCTGCAACTGCTCTGACGGGGGAGAAAAAAATGTCCTGTTACCTACAAATATTTTTCCTTGGCAGTGAATGGGCAGTTCAGCATCCAGCCTCTGCAGCTACTGCAATCTCCCTCATGAATTTTTACGAGATGCTGCAAATGTGCAAGGTGCAAATATGATGGAGTGCAGTTAGCTCACTCAGCAAAGGTTAATAAAGAGAGACTGTTAATGTCCTGCTGAGCTTGCTGTTAAATGCACTGCAGTAATGCCTGGAGGCCTTCTTCTCAGGAGGGCCAAATGCAGTAGGGCAGGGGCCACCATATGTGCATGGGAAGAGATGGTGCCTTGACAAGGCTGACAAAAGACATGTAATTGAAATGACCATCTTGAAATTTAAACAGTGTACTAGGACTTTCTATGAGGGTCCCTATCTCCTGCTTGGCCAAGGTAGCTATGGGAAACAGCAAGTTATTAAGGACACGCTGTGAAAAGGAAGGCAGAGGAAAGAATACCTTGGATGCATTTTTATGCTGATGGTGTGTATTGCACTGTGACTATCCCAATCAAGCTGGTGCTCTTCCAACTTTTTGGAGGGAGACTCTGAAAAAGATAGATGAAATTTCCTATAAAAGCAAATGGGAGTGAACGGCTAACGCTTACACTCAAGGAAAAAGAGTGAGAGAAAATATATATCTGAGTTGCAAAATGAATCCCTATTTCAACTGTGCATTGCACGTGCACATCAAAAGCATCATCCTTCTTTGCATTACAAACTCCCACACAGAATTTGATGAAATAGGAAAACCACCAGCACAGCTCTTTACCAGTCATATCCACATGCTGAAGGTTCAAGGCATTATCCATTTGTCCATTTATAGTCAAATGCTAGATCTTGTTCATTCAGGCCTTGAGCCTGAACCCAGCAAGTCAGTAGCAGTCATTTTAAGGACATGAAGCTTTTCTTTCCATTATACATGGAAAATAATTTGCTGCCTCATTCCCGTTCCTTTTTTTTTTTCTATTTCTTTTTTTCCCCCTCCTGTACCCAGTTTATTATGGTGCATTTATACAGTACACAAAATTGTGCTTATCAATTGCTATCTATCCCCTCCTTTTTCTGATTCTTCTTAGCTTGATTAAATCATCCTCTAGTCTTTTCAAAGAAATCTAGTTAGATTTTTTAAAAAATCATATGCATATGCATGAACTGCAATAGATAGAAATCTATTAGCCTGGAGTCTCTCATCTGGCTTTTTTTTCATCTTCAGCAGTCTTGTGCTCCTGTTGTACTGCAGGAGAAATGATGGGTGGTGGTTACAGAGTGACTTGCAGAACGCTGATGCCAAAAATGTGTTCCCAGCTCTGCTGCTTGTTTCTTATGCGCCCTCTCTGATGCACTGTGTCATACTTCACGGAAGTTTTCCAACTCGTGGTCTAAAAATTACTCTCTTCAGATGCCTATATATAAAGTGCCTGAGCTGATTTGCAGAGATGCTGAATACACAAAACATCCTCATGCATTTCACCATTTCATAATTTCAGGCCTGCAGCAGGCCAAAACATCAGATCGTGTCCTCTGATGCCAAGGTATGGATATAAACAAATCCTGTGTGTGAAATTTACCTTCTAGGTCACCTACCACAATAACTGACCCCTTTGATACATTTTTTGCCTGATAGAATTTTTCAGGATTCATTAATTTACCCGAGGTCATCTAGGATGCTCTTAATTTTACATCTTTTGTATTTTCACAGTGGGAAAAATGCCATGCTGGATGAATCAGGCTGCCATGTTCTTCTCCCCTCTCCCGTGGCTATGGGAGGAATGAGCTCTTCTTTACAGCTGGGCCAGTCTGGAGGACTTGGGGTAAGTCGAGTCCTCTGAAGGCCTCTGGGTCTAGCTGCTTTAAGTCCAAGGCAGATAAATGAAGCTAGATATTTAAGCACAGAAGTGGAGGTTGCTTAAAATATTGCAGTGATCATAGATGTGCACGCTTGAGAAAAAGCTGCTTCTGATTCCAGATGTTGTTTGTGACTTGGTGAAAGAAAGGCTCTTTTGGGACTGAAGCATTTCTGAAGGGTGAGGTGCAGGGAAAACTGCTTGCTGAAAGCAAATTACACTGGTATCTGCCTAGTGAAGGCTTTCCAAGTCCTCTGTCCTGGCTTCAAAGGCTAGAGATGCACTGTTGAGAACCACCAAGGAAAGTCAGATAGTCTTCAGTAGGTAATCTCCTTTGGCTAGATTAAGAGAAATAAAAATATCAAATATAACTAGGCCTGATGTCTTGGAGGATGTTGTATTTTTAGACTAGAGACAGCCCTTTGAAGGTGATCTGTCTTTATTGTGGTGCCAATGCTCTGGACGGGGGTCTGAGGAGATCCTCCCTCCTCATGTTACAGTGGTCTCCTGCCAAGCTGCGTAACATGGACAGTCCGTGCTACATCGCTGGGCTGTGGGGCACTACTCAATGTTGCTGCAG
The DNA here is from genome assembly GCA_032353885.1 of Nothura maculosa. NCBI lineage: Eukaryota > Metazoa > Chordata > Aves > Tinamiformes > Tinamidae > Nothura > Nothura maculosa. The sequence continues at coordinate 3,812,107 of JAUBOD010000572.1, forward strand.
AAGGGCTGACAAGAAGTGTTTTTTTTCCTCTTTGGACATTATCTGAGCCAAGTGGCAACAATTTGAGAAATTAGCTTCATCTAGCAGAAAATCTTGTGATTTACAGCATCTATCTGCAGCAAGAGAACAAAGATACCAAATTGTCCACAGCTCTGCATCCTTTAACATGCAATCAGTGCTATGCTTCTGCTACATATTCTAGAAATTCCAGAATATCCTTAAAAAAGCATTGAGAAAACAGTGTAAGCCGTTCACGTACAGATTTCTCTTTTCTGTGAATGTCTTTAAGAGCCTGAGTTCTGGTATTTGGGAGATAACAAGTACATTTATAAAGAAACCACTCAAGTCAATGGTTTGTGAAGGATGTTAACATAAGTTAATGCCATCTGGAAACTGGTGATTAGATGAAGATGAAGAAAATAAAAATTGGTGTGGCATAACTTTATCAGATGTGATTTGTCCATGGCTTTACGACTAAGCTGTACCGTGAGTTAACTGACAAGTCACCTTAATTTAAAATTCAGAAAAATAAACAGGCTGTGCATTGCAAAATTAAATAAACTATTTTTTTAGCATAAAATGGTTGCATGCAACTTCATGAGCTTAGCTAGCTTGAAAGCTGTGCTCTTTGAAGCAGATTGCAGCTGTGCAGCATCGATGGCTCCAACTTTCAGATGAGTTCATTCTTGGGTCTCCTGTTCTGCCTTTTTCAATGCCAGGGCAGAGGGAATAGCTTAGCACTGCTCCTTTTCCCTGCTCAGGGAACCAGTAATTCTCCAGCTCCTTTGATATACCTATGTGGGGAACTCAAACAGCTCCTCCTTCCTTACCCTGGTGAGTGTGCAGCTCTCGGCCAGTTCTAAATACCACTTTATTTTGTCTCCATGGAGTGCTGACAGCTGCTGTGTGCTACCCTGGTTAGGGATGATATAATTTGCAGCACAACCAACCTCCAGCAAAGACCTTCAGTTTTTGCACACAATTTCTGCTTGTTTGCAGAGACCAGGCAAGCTCAGGCTTGTGGCTGCCTAACTCATTCTTCTTACCTGAACCTGAAGAAGTTCAAAATAAAAAATCATGTATTAGTGCAATTTCTGTGAATTCAACAGGGGATAAAGCAAAACTGTGTGTGTGCAAGGAGCATGAGCTGTGCTGCCTGGACGGGAAGCCATAGCCCAGTGAAGCATAGTCAGGAGCTGCATTTCTTGACCTTCGAGTGTCAAAGAGTGTTTTTAAAATCCTTAGTCATATGATTGCACTAGTGTAGTTTAGTGCAACAACTAACTTTCCTGACTCTTGCCTATTTCTCTTCTAGACCTCGCCCTCAATTGCCCTGGATTTTGTGAGGAAATGAGCAAAACTGTAAAGTCAGTTGATTCTTGCTCTGACCAGCCTGGCAAATCTAGGCTATGCTTTAGACAAAATAACTCTCAGTACTTTGCTTAGTTTACACAGCAGGGATAAAGGGGAAGGTGAGAGAGCTGCTCAGCTGTGGGTGCTTGTTAAACAGTGGGAAATGTAGAAACTTCTAAATAAAATAAATCATGCTCACAGGCAGGAGACTTGAAAAAACTAGTTGAACTAGAGCGTGGCTGGCTCTGCTTAGCACACAGGGGCATTCATGGTGCTGCAATGGCAATTTGAAGTTTAATGCAAATGAAGGGTTGTTTCAAACAACTCAAGTTTCCTCTCAGTGACTATGTTAGTGGCACTTCTGAATAGTAATTGTGTCAGCAATAAGGAAGCCATGTTATTCTCAAGGGCTCTCCCCAAAACGTATTTAATATTTATATAATATTTAAGACATCAGATGTGAAGATAGCAGGCTTTGACCAGGCTTTAAATAGTCCAGAGTTTAGAACTGGATCTCGATGACCAGTTTTTTCTTGTTTACTTCTTTGAGTTGAATTGAAATATTTTTTTGATGTGTGCAATGCTGATGATGGGGAGCAGAATCATCTACCTTTCTGAGGACCTTTAATAGCCTCTAAAATATTAGTGTAGGGCTATAAAAAGTAGACTTAAAGAATGAACTGTTACTGCCTGACCCATTTTCATTCTGAAATACTAGCAGATGCAGTTGTAGAGTGCCTCTTTGAAATTATCATCTTGGCACTACGTCAAGAGGACGTAAAAAATATTCAGAAGTTTTAATAATTCTAAGGACGTTCAAGTTACTATCTCTTTCTCATTTAAAATCTGTATTGATCTATCAAAAAATCTGTATTGATCTATCAAAAGTTGAAATTATAAGAATTCCAATTATAAGCAAGGAGAAGAATGCCATGGACAAAGAGCCTATGGATTTTATTGTCTCTATTTTACACCACTCTTGTACATCATTGTATTTACTGTAAGGTGGGCAGGTTAACTTTATCCCTTACATGGCTGTATTTGACCATCACAAGCAGTCATTGTGACTGGAAGCAGAAATTCTAATATGAATTATGTCCACAGTGTGGGGTATTTTCTAGAATAACCAGAAAATTGCAGCTACACAAAGATAATGCAATACTGGGTGCTCTGTGGTAGTATTTAGTATATTGAATCAAAGGTTCAGTAATTCTGGTAACCATTTAGTGTGTAAAGTCAATTTCATTTTATTGCATCTTCATAATTTTGCTGTTCCTAGCGCTTGTGCTTACTGGACTGGTAGAGAATTGGCAAAATACCTATCATTCGCGTGGATGAAAACCACGTTTGTTAGGATCCATGATCATTCAGTGCAGACATAGAATTATACAGGGCATAACAGCCATATTCTGTTTTATTATGAAATTACTGTTGCTATTCTACTGGAATTAAACTCTTTTCTTCATTTTAATTTTCTTTATTAATTTCATGCAACTAATGCAGCATATCTTACCCAGTTTAACGGCATTTATCTTCCAGTGTAGACTCAGTTATTTGCTACTTCAACTTTTCTTCTTAGTTTTAGTTAAACTTCAGAGATTCAAGACTCTGTAACTATTTCTCTTTCCTTTGCTATGTTGCACCTCAAAAATACCTTTTGTATTATTTCCTGTAGTTTCATGTAGATTGTGCCAGCTTTGTTTCTTAAGAAATGAGGCTTATGTGCTGTGCAGCACTAATGCTTTTTTGAGCTCATTGCCCAACCTGAGGCATACTGGCACAGGGCAGAGGTCTTGGAGGTGCAAAGTATCTACAAGCTCGTGTAAATTGGTGGCTGGACAGAAGAGCGAGATGCAAATCAGTGTCAATTAACACAGTTCATGCCCCAGTGCGTTGAGGGATGCAGCGGCCAGATGGCTGCCTGTGTGCCCTGGTCTGTGCGTGATGCTGCCTTCTGAGCACCTCCTCATGCTCAGGGAAATGGCCAGGAGGAGGAGGATGAGCTAGAGGGCACCACGTATAAATCCCTGTGAAGATAAATGCCTTCCGTTCTGCTGTTTGTTGAGACACTTGTTACAGAGATGATGTGTAAAATGTGGAGCTTTCCTCTATGGAATCGCGTTGCTTGTATCAGGTCATTAACTCAGTTGTTTCAGAGTAAACCCATGGTGATGGCAAAGGTAACTTAACCACTGCCTGGAGTGATGGAATAGGTGAGGGGCAGGCTTGGCATGTGTCATTCCCACTGGCAGATGACTTGGACCCTGTCACAGCCCTTCAGAGGCCCCATATGGCAGCATGAGAGCTTCTTACATTAGTGGCACTATTGCTTTGGCAAAATCAAAGCTCTAATGAGATTCATGCTGCTGTCGCTTGTCAACGCTGAAAGGTTTTGAGCAAAAGTGTCACTCACTCTTTCTTTTATCCCAATTTTGCTAAATTCTCCACCATAATCTTCAGTTTTTTTCTTTATTTGCCTAGGAAAACTAATAACCTGTGAAAGCCGTGGTGGTTGTGATAGTGTTACTATTGTTAGGTATTGTTATTATGTACAGTGAGAAAATAGCAGAAATAAAGGAGGGAAATTGTGGATTCCAAATGTGCATTATGGGAAAAAGCATTCAGCTAGTTTAGGTTAATGGAGCTATAAAACTGCATCAGTTAAGATCTTCTATGATTGCTGCTGATAAAGTTTATTGTGCACAATTTTTCATGGGACAGGATGCTATTACTTTTTCCTCCTCACATATACCTTTGCCTATTAATCTGCTTGATAATTCATCCCAAGAATATCCTTGCACCCCAAGAGCTTTGAGAAAGAAGGTGTATAGGATTAGGTTTGAATTACTACATACAACACTTTCTATATAATGTATGTGCATATTTATGTATGATATTTTCTGTATAGTTCTCAAGCAACCTAGGTGACTGTCAGAAGTTCAATTACATTTTGAGTAGGGACTAGAGGATGAAAAAGCTTATGAAATTGTAGTGGGTGATTTTGTGCTCTAAGAGAAGCCTTAGGGATACTGTACTTTGTAACACAAAAACTCTTCCAAGGGCTAAATGCTGGCTCTTCCTGTACTGGAGGAATTGATATGTGGTGCAGTGTCAGTGTAGCCAGGTCTGCTGCTGCAATATATCATCTTCTCCCTTCGCAAGAGACATGAAGTGCAGCCTTGTGGCATGGGCAGGTTGCCCAGTATCCAGATTGCATGTGTCCTGCTTGCCACCTACTGGGATTTTAACCTTGTTAAACTGGGGAAATAGTTGGGACAAATGGGAGTGTTCAGATTCTGAAATTAGATTTGTCTTGATCAGAGAGAGAGAGAGAGAGAGAGAGAGAGAAAGGAGAATCCCAGACTATTGCTTGCTTGTGTGCTTTTTGCAGTTTGTGAATGCTCACCACCAAGTTTTTATCTTGTAGCAGGGTGCAGATGGTGCTGTACAGCCGTATGGTCCATCCTTGGCAGTGGCCTTAAAACTATCTGTTTTCTAGCAGAATCAGCAAATGAAAATGTATGCAGAATCTATAAGAAGGAACAGTATTTTCTACACACTGTGATTCACAGGGAAGCAGAAGACGGTATATGCCAGTAGGCTTAGCTGTAGTGATAGTGCACATTGCTGCAACAGTTGAGTCAGACTAGGTAGCAGCTTTACTTACTTGGGTCTCATTTTTGGTCTGTGAGAAGAGCAAAGATTGGACAAGAATTTTATTTAAAAAATATGGTATATTCTCCACTATAAAGAGAATTTCAAGATATGAAAATCTACATTTATGGAGACCTGTGGAGAAATTTCTGGAGGACTTTCTACACATGATCAGAGTTTTGACTTAGCTGGCTGAGGAGATTTTGGTTTAAACTTAGCATTAAGAGCTTGCCTCGACTGAAGTGAATGAGGATAGATCTCCTCTGAGAGGAGTACTATTCCAATGGCATTCATGTTCAGAACCTGGAACCTGGAAAGTTTTCCTAAATGCCTGAAGGGTACTGGACATCCACTTCTCAGTAGAGTGTATTTATTTTAATATAGTTCCTGGTTCTCATCCCAGATAAATAAAAGCACTTAAATATAGAATAATGAGTAATAATAGTTAGGTCATCTGTAAATTTGGTGTTAACTCAAAGAATAGAAATGGCTGGAAAAGGAAGCATTACTTTCACCTGAATGTTACCTGGAAATTACTAGGCATCGCTTACAGACGAAAATAAGACATTGCACTTTCTGTGGTACATGCTTTATAGGCTCATATTCAGTTTATGTTTGAAGCAAAGTGTTTGTGTAGTTATGAGTTTCATGCTCTTAAAAGGAAATGGAAGATGATACAGCAGAGAAAATCAGATTAAACCGCACAGTTCTGATCAAGTAATTAGGCTAGGGCAATGTTCAATAACACTCTTAAAACATTTGCACTCTTTCAGGGATATTTGCAAAATTGGAAGTAAAAATTGATATTTCTGCAATGTATTTTGGGTCAGCGATCAATGCAGAAGAGCACACTACAAGCTTAAGAAAATGATTTTGCAGAACTTGTTGTTAGTATAATACAGCAAGAACATCCACCAAAAAGCCTGTTTCTGACAGCGAATGAGGAATGTTATCATTTAAACCTGACTTCAGGCAACTATCATTTTGGAGCAAGGTCTGGCACTATAAAGAGTGCAAAACCAGAAGCATCAAAGATAAAAGTAACAGTCTACACAGGAACTCATATACCAGGGACAGGAAAACACATTGCTAATATTGCCTCAAGGACAGTGTTATTATTCAGTGTTGAATGCCCCCAAAACATAGAAAACTTGTAATACTGAGCCAAAAGCAATGGTCTTAGCTCAATATTGCTCATTATACTATTGAAAGGTCTTTTGTCCTGAGAGAACAAGAAATCAGAATTACAGCATATGCGTGGCCTTAGCTTTGAACTTTCCTGTGAGCAATATCCAGATTTAGATTTATTGTTCTGGCTGCTTACATGGTGGATGAACAAACAACATCGAATCTGATGTGACTTAAGCAACATTAATCATTAGTTATTCCTTGGCTACCAGTGGAAAAACACCCATATAAAATGAGTCCTGGGAAATGAAAGTTCATATAGTTATCCGCTCTTCGGGGGAAATTAAAAGTTAGCTTCCTTCTGAAGTTATACTGAACATTGACAAGCAACTAAACATATACATTTTTATTTAATGGAAGCCAGAGCAATATGGAGCTGCAAATGCACTTAGGCTCCAGAGGCTTTTAATAGGGCTATAAAAAGGTAAGTTTTCCAACTTGTAGTTAGAAGGAAGCCATAGTCTCCTCACAGATAATAAGGTTTTTTAAGATTTAGATATATCTCCTCTGTCATTTGAAGTAACATGAACATAGTCTGCCCTTTAGTAAACGTCGATGAAAACCAGGCATTATGGGAATCAATAGAAATTTTTCCACCAGCATCAAGAGAGTAAGGATTTGCACATTCATCTGTGGATGTGTATGCAATGGGTAGACTGAAAGTCTCTGCCTATATGCATAAACCTCAGTTGCATATTTCTGCATACAAAATAGGTATGATATTGCATATACTGTTCTTTGAGATCTATAGTCTTGCCTTGAAAATTTTGAAAAAACTGCATCCTAAATACATATGTTGAAAAATATAAAGATTCCCTGCAAAGAGTTATGGACAGAATGTGTACATATCAATTGCAATGGCACAACGATGAACATTACAGATTTTGAGAGGAGTAGCGTGATATCAAGTTTAAAAAGTGCTTGAGAAATGTAAATTACCAAAGGAAGGTGTAGGGAGGAAAAAAATAAACAGTTTGTTCCTGTGCATGGAGAACCATGCTGTTAACAGCATTAAGCCTGATGGAGGAAGACTTACTGGCTGGATTGATGATACAATATCATTTTGGGGAACAACGAATAATTGAAAATTTGTCAAGTTTTGCTATAACGACATGATTTTTGACAGAATATGAATCATTAAGGCTTTTGGTAAGCAGCGGAGCTACTTGACCGTTCCTGTTATCAAGTTTGCTGACGACACCAAACTGGGAGGACTAGCCGATAGCCCTGAGGACTGCGCTGCCATCCAGAGGGACCTGGACAGACTGGACCACTGGGCGGTGAGAAACCTCATGAAATTCAACAAGGACA
>JAUBOD010000572.1:3819712-3876059 GCA_032353885.1 Nothura maculosa
GCAGGGGGGTTGGACTAGATGACCTCTAAGGTCCCTTCCAACCTTACACATTCTATGATTCTATGATTCTATGATCTGCTCAGGAAACAGGCCTAATAGTGGTGTTCATTTCAGTCTAGTCATGCTGGCTGAAATCCAGAGAAAAAACTTGCAAACTTTTTAAGATTATACTGAGAACTAAGTCTTTTTTTCACAGGACTTCAACAACTATGATCCTATATTAAATTAAGAGTGATTGCATAGAGCTTGTCATTCATTATGAAATCATTCTCCAGTTTGTCTGCAGACTGGACAAATTCTATCTTTTTTTCTTTTTTGCCTTCAATGTAATGTAGATTATATTTAGTGGAACTTTAAAATACTTTTATTATTCTCTGCTGCTTTTTCCCAGCTCTTTCCTCCTACCTTCCCCCATACAACCAATCCCCAAAATTGCCTGGTTCTATCTAAAAGAAAAAAAAAAAGCAATCAGATTTACTTAGAATAGCCTATATTTTACAGAAGTTGTCTTCAAAGAGAAAAATTGGGCCATAGTTCTAAAAAGCCATTCAAACCTTGGCATGTGAATGCTTCAAGTCAGTATCACTATAGCTTCCATGTAATCTGATGAACAGGATTTAATTCAGGCATCTATTTAAATGTCCTGATCAGTTGGGAGTGAGTTGTCTTCCTGGATCTGGTCCAGGCAGAGTGAATTTCTCATTTTTAGGTAATTCTGTCCATTCCTCTTTGAATAGAAGTTCATTTCCTTTTACACTGTGTTCTCTGGAGATTTGTTCAGTCTGGCTTTTCAATAAGTTGAATGATGGAGTTTCTGCTGGGAACCTTCTGGCTTTTACAAAAAGCCATTACTGACACTGATGTCTGAGGGGAACAGTATATAAGTTAATATATTTGGTTAATAATTCTATGGTTAAAAATATAGTTTTATAATACAGTCTGAATCTTTTAATGTCTTTTATTTCTCAATAAAAGCCAAAACAATGCTGTGCTTGGATACTGACCTATTAAAGTTTAGAAAGTAGCTGGGCACAGAAAGTGTTTCCTCCATTAATCACGTTACTGTTCCCTCTGTGCCACCGAATTTCTAAGGGAAACTTATAAATAATCTGATCTTAACATTTAAAATATGCTCTTCGCTGACATGCCAGATGGTAATGAGCAGACTGCAGTAAAATGAATGATACCTTCCTTCTTTAATTGTCTCTAATAAAAGAGGTTTTCCAAGTTGCCTCTGATATTCTGTGCAAAACAGACAAAACATAGCAGTTTCACTGGGCCCATATACAGAGATTCCTTTGTCAGTCTTTAATGCTACAACTATATTCTTTCTGGACTTCTCATCTTCTTCCTTTTTATCTGTATAGGAATCAAATGCTGTTTCTCAAATTCACGTTGCAGAGAAAAACCTTGTACTATTAAAGGTGAGTTGTTTCCTTTCTCTCTGCACAGGGTTTTCTTTTTCTCTAATGAAGAAGCTGGGTGTTGAGTTATAGATCTATTTAAACTAGAACATTTAGTACCAAACTTTGTCCTTTACACTCTGTTAACTCAGCTTCTGTTTCTCTGCCTCTCTCATTTTTGCATATTGAATCCATCATATCGTGCCATAGTGAAAATATGGTCTTAAAGTTGGAACATTTCATGCATTTTTGGCTTGCAAATTAGCACTTTATTTGTTTATTTATTTATCCATTGGGTTCTGTCGGCCCAAGGGTCAAAATTATGAATGAACTACAGCCTACAAGCTCCTAGCAGAGCATAAATATGTTCCTGAAAGTAGGTGACTGCAAACTTCACAGTGCTTTGTTAGCGGATGCCCATATCAGTTTAAAAAAATGTTCATTCCCAGCATGGACTGCAGGAAAGCTTCCTGGGTCCTTTGGCAGGGAGATACTGCTAGTCCAAGCTGTACGCATGTGTTAAGTGTAATCCAACTTAACATACTGGCAGCAAAGATGTATAACAATGTGTGCCCTGCCTGGCATTGCTTCTGCTGAAACACTGCAATTTGTCATCTGCTCAGATACACTGATATAAATATTTCTGAGTTCATATTTCAAATGGGTAATCACTATGATCCGACTTAAGCCTATAAACCAACCAGCCCATGTTGTTTCAACTGCTGAACATTTCACTGGCCCAACTTACAGATTTGCTTTGCAAATGATTTCTTTTACACATCTGGTATGCCCAACTAGTCTGTGAATGTGAAGACTCAGCTAAGAGGAGGCTTGTGTAAAACACAAAGTTTGAAGCATATCATACTTGTTTTCATTCCTAGTCATGGAAAAGCAAAGACAGGGGCTCCCTCTTATCCCTGTTGTTTGAACTGTTTCTGCCCTGAGTGATAGAAAACAAAGGGAATGAAATGGATGCATTTCCATATGGTAGCCAGAAACCCTTTTCAGTATAGCTTGAGGTTAGCCCTAGGTAACTTCAATTATATGTATTATGCAGGCAATTTTAATGTTGTAAAAGTGCAAGTAGAGAGACTTGTAAGACTTGTACTTTACATATTTGTATGTGTGGTGGTGTACAAATTATGCCTTTATTCAGAGAGATTTTGTAGTGAGATGCTACTTGTAAATCAAAAAAGAAAAGCAGACTAATTTTCCTGTTAAAACATCTAGGTTGCTCAGTAACATTATTTTTTGCCAGTAGCAAAGCGCAAAGATAACTTTGAATGACACAGCAGTACTGTGGCTGGCTGCTTGAGATGTAAAAAAGCGAGTAGTGTAGCGAGTATGAATCTCATTTTTCAAGTAATTACTAAATATGTTTGAATCACAAATAGTGATGTAGTTAAGCAAATTTGTGGTAGGATTCTTAAAAGGCTTTTTTCTTTTTTTCCAGAAATAAGTCCTTTCTACAATGTATGATTAAATGTAAATACCAGTTTACTATACAAGCCTTACTGTTGTTCTGTGCTGAGCTTGAAAGGAAAGAAAAATTTGCTTATTTTGACTAATAAAGAGATGTGCCTTCTCTCTGAAAACTGGCTAACTGTTCAGTAGGATAAAACTAACAAATATTAGCTGTTTATTTGGACTGTTTGTTCTGTGCACCTATTTGCTACCCAGAGTAACACAGATCGCACTGCGGGAGCTAAGATTCAGAAGGGCAAATGGCATCTCCAAGGCTGAGACCAGTGTATTGCGTTAGGTATGAAATATGTGACTGTTAAATGTACTCTAATGCATGAATTCCTTGTTGATTTATTTTAGGCTTTACTGTGATATTCTTTAACACAATAATTACATTTATAACCAAAATAGTTTTATCAGTGCTTCATTATGATTGCGCTCAGTTAAGATCTTATATTACAAACATAAGTCTATATACAGGTAATTATTTTCATTTCAAGACTATTTCATAAAAACCTTAGCCTGCTGTGAAGGAAATAAGTATTCAGTGACTGAAATAGTGAGGCTTTCAGAACTTCTTTTCCTTGCAGGTCTTTTTGTAATCTTTCAAGGTCTGGGATAATATCTCATCTAATGCAGCAAAGTCTTAAATATCAAATGACATTTAATCACAAGTAAGTGATGCTCTGTGAATATTTGGTGGATTGGCAGATTCAATCTTCTTCATTAGGAAAGAAGATGATGTGAGAGGCACTCCTTGTTGATAGCTGATGCACACATGATGTGCGCAGGTATTGCGGAATACAGACTGACCAGTTGCTTACATTTGTTTTCAAACTTAAGGTTAAAGCCAGCTCAGGTAAAATAAGTGTATAAAACCGCCTCTTCAGTCTGGAGAAGAGAAGGCAAAGGGTGGCTAACAGAGGGAATCTATTTGCTACCTTTAACTGCCGATAGGAGATTAGAGAGAAGATGTAACCAAACTCTTCTTGGAGGTGAGCAACGAAAGCTTGATACCCAATGGATAAAAGTGTCAGCATGAGAGATTCTGATTAGGTGTGAGGAGATGAAGATGGTAAAACATTGTAATAGGTTGCCATGCCAAGAGAGGTTTTGGCCTCTATCCTTGGAGATATTCAGAACTCAACATAAGGCCATCAGTGACCTAATCTGCTTTTGGTGTTTGCCCTCGCATATCTGAGTGTGGAAGCTGGCTTACATGACCTGAAAAGCTCTCTTCCAGTTTAAATTATTCTACAATTTTGAAATACAGATGTAGTTGGAAATTGTAGGAAAATGCTAATACGAGATTAATTCAAATTTAGATTGCAGTAATTTGTATCCATACAGTGTCACTTGAAGGCCAGATGTTCTACAGAAGCAACATTCCTCATGTTGTGAGCAAACATGGCAGAAAGAATGAATATAAACAATGGAATCTCTCCAGTGGGGGCAAAAAGGTCAAATCTGATCCCAGAAAATCAGGAGAGTAGCATAAAGCTTTATTTTTTATAACCACATACATGGAATCTGAGTGAGTGTGGCTGAAGAAAAATAGCATTTTTGAGCTATGATACATATTTACAAGCACTGTAAGTAAATAATTCCATTTCAAAATGATGTGATTTCTGTTTGAGTATCCTCCTGATAAGCAATCCAATTTTGCAAACACCTGTTATCTCTACTGTAGATAATAAAAGTAAGAAGAAAATTGGATGTAAAAGAAAGTCTGAAGGCTCTTAAAGAAACTATGTCTGTTTTTGTTGGTGGTGTTTTTTTTCCCCTGTGAGTATAAACAGGGCAATACTACTCTTAGCTCAGTGGAGTCTGGATAGAATTAAAATAATGATTGCAAACTGTATTTCTTGCCAGGCAGAACTGTGGAATATCTTTTGTGTCCACAGCGTATATCTTCCACTCTCTCTTCCTGTTTTCTCCATCACAGAAGCACCACTTTCCCACCCACTGCACCCCAGTTTCTTCCATCAATTAGATATGTATTTCTTCTCTCGTGGACTTGTAGTCACCTCTTTTTGGGGAGGGCACCACTTTCACCAGAAGTGAGACCTGTTTGCCTCTTCTGATGTTTCTTTTCATCTCACTCAGTGTTACAGCTCTTTGACAGATCTTTACACAGACAGAATATATCAGCAAATTCCGTTGAGTGTTTCAGCAAGTTCCTTGCAAGAATTTTGCAAGAACCTGCTGCATGCTTTGGTTGCAAAACAAATCAAGAATTTAGAAAAAGTTTGTGTATATGTTGAACAGGGGGATAAAAATAAATAGTCAAGTTAAGCAAAAACTAGATTCTTTAGCTGGTCAGTGCTTATTTGTAACATAATGGAGGAAAACAGGGAGAATGGTGTAGTAATCATGCTCAGAACAAATAGGATTTTTGTGTTGAGTTTAACCAAAAGACAGGATGGCAGCTAGATTAATCTTCTAAGCTCTTTGTCAGGAAATATATAAAGAAACACTCATTTTCAGGCAATATTTTGTTACTTGAGCAGCGTGGGAAAGTTATTCTTAATTTTAGCCTTAATATATTGGGTGCAGATAAAAATCAACTTTTTTCCTTTAAGAAAAAGGGATTAGATTAAATATTATTGGACAGAATTCCCATTTACCTCTGCAGGGCTGGGATTTTGTATCCTTTATCTTGTTATACAAAGGCAGCCTGGGAAAGCATGAATGAAAAAGCATTCTCCAAATTTGAGCAAGTTTGCTACTTGTATGAATGGTGGTGCTATTAGAATGAGACAAAGTAGCAGATTATATATCAAAAAATTGTAATCAATTTGTGTTTGTTTATTTGCTTACTTACAAATCAGATTTGAAATGCAACTGAGAACAAATTGATATTATTTCATTTTTGCTTAATAAAACTGAATTGAAATAAGTGACTCTCCAGATGAGTTCTGCATGGCATGTCAATTTTTCAATTCCAGACGAAATTAGTGATCCAGATTTGTTTTGAAAAATTACCATCCACCCCATGCAGCCTTTTTAGTCTCTTGTTCAATTGAACATAAAAATAAGCAGTCGTTCTTTAAAACAACCCATCAGACTGCTGAAGTGTAAGTAAGTATTTATTCCAGTTCTCTGGAGGAATATATATTCAGTTTAAGCATCGATTCAGTCTTGGAAATAATTTGATTGTACTTATAAATGACATTTTGACAAAAAAAAATCTGACAGGGACTTATCAGTGTTGGTGAAATGAAAACCAGAGCAGTTAAAAACACAAACAAACTATAACCTGTCCTGAGGGAAATCAAGCTTTGACATGAAAGCCTTTTCTAATGTTAACATGCTAAAGAACACAGCCTACAAGAGCCACTCAGGGTGGAGAAGCATGTCAGCAAATATGTAGATGTCTCTGAGCTATCCTTCATTTATCTGTGCTACGCAGAAATTGTGCTGGCAGCAAAATCTTTGCACTGCCTTAGATGAGGCAAGGAAAAAGGCACTTCTGTCACTATCAGGATTTTGCTTTCTTCTACAGACAAGGATATTGCCTGGAATTTCAGATATTTAAAATATATTTTCTGGAAAAAAGATCAGACAGAGAACTGGAGCATCACATAACATCCTTGGTTAGTGAAAACCTGGGAGCAGCTAAGCTTAGCACATATGAGCGTGGCATCATGGATGCTGTCAGAATAACACTCTGATCAGTGCAACTACACATGGAAACAGCAAATTTATTTGCCTTGAAGCAGCATCAAACAATGTTTAAGAGAGATAGCTATATGTCAGTTAGGCCCTACAAATCTCTGCAATATGGTCCTGTCCCTGTCCTGTGCCTTCATGGCCGGAACTTTATGTCAGCTGCATAGGCAGGTTAGGTTGATCCTAAAAGCTTTTCTCCTGCCCTTTTTTGCACAGGAAATGGTGACTGATGAGTGAAGCCTCTAGGTGCTACCTTTAAATGAGAGACTTTTTCACTGTAACAGTAACAAAACAAAACAAAAAAGAAGGATGAGGGATGAAATCAAAAAGAAGACTCAAATGTAACTTTGATGGGCTGAACCTCTTCCTGAGCCAGGTTGTTGCCTGAGGAGACTCAGACTCCTTGAGGTGGAAAGCTCTCTCCCATCTTCTGAGGTGAGTGATGGTTGCATGTTTGTACATCAGAGCTAGCTAAGAAGCCCCCACACACTGCAGTAGAAAATTTCCTGTATTGACATCCCAAACTTGCTTTTCTAAATTTTGTATTTGAATAAATCATGCTATTCATGAATTCAGCTACTTGTTCTGAAGGTGATTGGATGTATAGTCAACAGACTGTGAATCCGGTGATGCCAGGACTAGGCCTATAGTTGATTATACTATTTGTGAACCCGAGTACTTGTTTTGAAGGCAATTGAACCTACAATCAGCAAACTGTGAATCTACTACTGCCAGAGTCGGGCCTGTAGTTATCGTGGTATTTGATATCCCTATTAAGAGACAAGTCCAGCCACTCCCAGTCCCTCTAACGTTTGGAACACAAAGGGATTCATCTCTTGCCAAATTTGCACCCCTTTCATCTCCCTCGCTGCAAAATGCAAAATTATTTTTCTCAAAAGCTAATGGAAAGATTTTTCAATATGTATGATACCAATCCAGTGAGTGGTAGAAGGCTTCAAAGGAATAAAAAAGTGCTTCCCTTCTCGAAAAATCAAACACAAAAAAGGGATACACATGTATAATCTTAACTATTATCAGCTACTGTAAGACCCATAGAAGATGATATGCCTCGTAATTATATATACAGTCATTAGAAATATAAAAATACCAAGGATATTTTGGATACCATAGTATTTCACTACATTCTGCATGTCACTACTATCCTTCAAGTGTTTTGGTGGTTTGAGATTTAAGTTTTAAAGTGAAAAATGAGGTTATCTGATTTTGACCACTGCAACTAGCAGTACAAGGCTAAGGACTACTGACCAGCATTATTACAAAGAAATATTTATAACAGTTGGAAATCTCAGTTAGATTATAGGCTTTTTACCAGATGGATTTTATGCAAAGGTGAACCAAGGATGGGGACTAGGAAAGCTTAATTTCTTGGAGTGCTGCCAGTGATGCTTTGGAGAGCAGCCACAACTTAGATTCCTCCTGAGGGTCCTTGGTCACTAGGTGGAACTATCACTGAGAAACGTCTGGGCTTCTCTGAAATAGGTCTGTAGAGTAGAGTAAATTTAAAGAGAATTTATTTCCGAAATAAATAGGGATCAAGTGAGACTTGTAAATATTGTTAAAGAAGGTAGTGACATCAGGCATAGTTTGCAGTATGGTAGTATCAGTTTTGTTTGTAATAGTGACAATCTGCTCTTAAGACACGCAAGAGGATCACCAGGAGTGGAGGAGATTTTCATTCTGAGAGTTCAGTGTCTTTGGATGCCTGGATTTATCAACATGTCTATTTTGTAGAAGATGCTACGGAACTGTAAAATAATCTTAATCTGGACACAGGAGGGGACACAATGTGGACACATTCAGAGTAGTTGAAGGAGCTGTTAACTGAGGAATATCTTTAATGCACTGTAAGCAGATGATAATGTTACTACTCAATCCCTTCTTCATTTCCATGAAATATTGAGCAGAAACAGTCACATAGCAAGTAAACAATTAAGAACTTGGCAGTTTTGTTCCTCTCAAACTATCCTCACAGATTCTACAACTTTGTGATAAAAAAGTTTGAAATTCTTATAAAGAATATTCCTTGTGACCTTGAGAAAGGGTTTAAATAAAACACAGGTGAAGACAAAAGGCAAGAATGATGAAGAACATTCTGAAACGTTTTTATTTATGTTTAAACAGGAAAGTTGTCAAGGCCTGTAGTGATTTAATATAGTGAAGTGCTTCTTTTGTATCTAATTTGGATTTAAACACTTGAACTTTCTCACCTGAAATGTGCAAAGGGGTAACTGAAATATCTGCTCACTTAAATTATGTGGATGTAAAAGCCTCAATGAAAGAAAATTGGTCTTAAAGTTGGGGAGATCTTATGCTGAGAATTTCAGTGGTAAAATTTATCCCCAAATTTGGATGGGTTGTGCCATTCTCTTATATACAATGGTCTTGTCGTAGAGAAAGTTCAAGGTTGTAAAAACAGTATGTAGTGTTTTTGTAGATGAAAAACATCACTCTGTCATTTTTGACCATGCCAGGATTATATATAGATTTGTCCCTGCTGCCATTCTAATGCAATAAAGAGGAGGATGAATTAAGGACAAAAGGAAGAACGAAGGAACAAGTAATATTTCAGTGAGTTGCTTCAGGTTCTTTTGTATTTAGCTGTCTACCTGTTTTGATAAAACAGACTAGCAGAACTGCTATGGTAGTAACTGTATTTGAGTAATTAGAATCAAATATTTGTTATTGCAAGTTATTCCTATGTAGTTTCCATTTCCACATAGTACAGCACAGCTAAATTAATTTGTGGCAGCATAAATTTTCTCATCAGCCTTCTTCACTTTTGCTATGCAGCACTTACAAAAACTTAGATTCTTTGGGGTGTTTTGACTTCTAGTACATGAAATTTGCTACACTGATATCTAATTAGTTCAGGATTGCCATTTTAGCTTCTCTAATGCTACTAGACTGATATCAGAGCAAAGGTACACTCTGCAATTTGGTTTACAAATGAAGCACTAGAAAATTTGATGAACCAGAGCTCTTAAGCACATGGTTAATGTAAATTTATGTTCTTTTGACATTTGAGTTAGTAAACCCTTCTTAAATGCCTGATCAGGACAATAAAGAGTACCAAATATTGGCCTTTTATGCCTCTCTCTCTAATCAGCGCTTTATAAAATAGATGATAGCTACCAGGTAGCCTTCAAATCATTCTAAAAGGAACTCCACTACTCCCATCTTATGTTTAGCACCTGAAATCTTTTAGGATCAAATAAATTCATCTAAGCAGTCAGAGAATGTGAAAGTGTTGGGGGAACCTGAGGAATGAAGTTGCAATCTGACCTGCACAAGCTATAGGAAAAGAACTTTTTGCTGAAAAGGACCTTGGTGGAAAGTTAGGGGAAGGAGAGACAGGAAAAATGAAATAGAAGGACAGAGTTAAATGTCTGTGAAGTGCAGATGGGAAGGAAAGATGGAGAAATTTATAAAATGAATCTCCAAATATAATACTTTGATCTTCCAAGATAGCTGAGAACTTGCCGTATGCAGAATTATAGAAAAAAAAGTACTTTATAAATATGATAGGTGCTTACAAATCTTGTGAGAAACTAGAGGCTGAGAAGATCCACAGAACAGAAATAAAAAGTGGACTGGTGCACTTTAGAACTTCAAATCCAAAGATATTTGATAAGAAAAAATAAACATTGAATATACCTGTACCAGATTAATATTTGAATGCATCAGGTAAATCAGTTAGAGGACTACTGTTGGAGAAAGTTTTGCTTTCTGGAATACCCTGAATTTAATAAACCAGTTCTTTTTGCACTTCCCTGTCAGGGATTCTACAGTCTGTAGAGTAGTGACATAGTTATCTCGCAGTAAATACCAAATTGCTCTTTCATTTTTGGCACTTAAATATCCTACGCATGGGGTCTTGCATACAAAGGAAAAAACGCCCTATTAACTCTAAGTTCTTCTTTTCTTCTTCATGTTTTTCTCACAATGATTAGTTAGGGAAAATATGCAATGTGCTTTGTTTTCTTTCTTCCAGAATAACAGAATCATTATGGTTGGAAAAGCCCTGCAAGATTAAGTCCAACTGTAAATCATTTTATTTGAATTGCTTATAATACCAAGATGCCTGATGATATCTGCTGAACTCTTGGAATCTAGTATGTTGCTTCTTGTCACAATGCTAGGTTAAATTCTGCATAAAATATCTTTTTTTTTCTTTAATAAGTTCTGAATATATTTTGAAAGTTAATTTCAAGGAAGTTTTAGAATACTTGTTAGCCTTTTGCTTGTAAGCCTGACATCTACCAATTCCCTTTATTTTCAGCTTATTTGAATAAGAACTTAAGAAATTATCCACTTCTAATACAATACAGGCATATTTACTAAATTCTTACTAAAATATGCATTTCTATTGCAAGTAGAAAATATGAAATTGTAACTGATATAGCCTACATTTTTGTCAGAGATAAGTATCTTCATTAAATAAAGTGTCCGGTCAATTCCTCTTGCAAAAAGTTTTTTTTTCTTCCATTTTCTTTTTTTTTTCCTTTTTTTTCCTTCCCAACACAGATTACAGCATTTTCTTATACAGACTGAGTATTGAGTTAAGCATCATTTTGGCAATCCACACTAATGTGTAATTGAACATCTGTTAAATGTAGACAGTATTTATTAAGGTTCTTTTCAATAGCTGTTGAAACGTTTAGGCATCCAGTTCAACAGTGCTTGGACCGGTTGTTTGACAAGTACTTGATGCCATATTTTAGACTTTAACATATGTTTATATACCTCAACTGCCCACGCAGTTGAGAAAAAATATGTGCCAATGCACAATTAAACAATTTTGTAATATAATACTGTGTGGACATAAAGTTAGGAGTGGAACACAAATAGTAAGTAGCAGCAAAGGCATACTTTCATAGCAAAATGTCCTTTTTGGTGACTATGAAATACTTTAGAAAGAAAATCTAAAGGATTTTCTAAATGGTTAAGAAAAGCTAAACTTAACTATAACTAAAATTAATTTTGGAAATCAAAGATGAAAGTGCTTCTGAAAGGAAGACGTTAATAGATTTTTACTTTCCCCAAATTTCTTCTATGTAAAGGGAGAAATTTAAAAAACTTGTATGAGTTAAAGGTAAGGAGCTTTAAAACAACCACTGTTATGTTTTATGTGGCTCAAACTGACAGATGTTACATGCTTAGAAGGGAAAATAAAGTGGGACATACTGCAATTCTTGAGTTATAAACATTAGACTATACATACATATTGTACATGAGATTAAAAGCCAGTTAAAACTGGTAGATGTAGCAGCAATCCTTGACTGAATAGAAGAAATCCTTTATTGGAAGCTGTGGTAACTGCAAAAAAATCCTACTCAAGACCACCAAGTCTTTCAAACAGTAGAGTTAAAGGGTTTGTTTTGAGTATGGTTTTCTGTGTATGAGATAGAGGGTTGAATAAATGGAGAAAGGGGGAGAAGTGAGAAGAAATACTCATAGAGTTATACCCTAGTAAGAGACAGGTAGCAGTTCTTTAAGGAAAACCTGGAAATTCAGTGATGCAATTAAGAAATTCCTGATAGTTTGTCATGTTTTTCACCTACTTCACAGAAATACTTGTGGATACTCTTCCACCTTGAAAAAAGTACTGAGCAGAGACAATGACATGTTATGTAATGGGATCTATTTGCAGGATGTTCCTGAGGTGCTGAAGCATGAGATGTGAAGGAGACTGGGAGGGTAGTAGCCTTGCTTTGTATACTATACCTTAAACCAGAAGGGAAAGCGAGGCAAAGATTCCCAGAGCACTAGCATCCTCCCAGTAGCACGAGGAATATTTCTGGAGCTCCTTCTCATAACTTAAATTGAAGATTTGAGGGAAGGAGTAAATTATTTCAGTTAAGTGATTGTAAAGAGGAGTCTAATAGCAAAGCATAAGGATATTCCGTGCTTAGAACTTAAGAATAAACTCAGAATGTTGATTTTTTAAAGATGCACTTAAAATGGGTGACTCTTCCCTTCAGCATTGACTAGATTAACTCATGACGTCTGTGAGCAGGAATGTGAAAGCTCAGATGAGCATGTCTTCTCTTTCTGCCTCATGGACAGAGAACCCTTCACTTAAGATCCATGTGGTACTCATGCTAGTCTCAATCAGAGTTACGGTTGCTTTCATGAGCTTTCCTATAATAAGGGGAATAACAAGAGAAGTATGGGAATGACTCTTTACATCTGCTGTGTTAAGTACAGCATTTGGTGAATACAGATACGATTCTAGGTGTGAACAACTGGGCAAAAACCTATGTTAGGTTTAATTTTTTTGTTGTTGTTTAACACACTTTTTGCTATTTGAGTTTAACTTTCTGCTTGCCAAGATGCAGGAAGTTCAGTTGAAGTTGTCTGTGATGCTGTTAAAGAGTGAAGCACTGGGAATATTCTCCCTCACCTACTCTCCATTAGAAAGGCAGACAATGTGGCTAGAAAATAGAGGTGAATTAGAGTGATGGGAAGATATAGCCAGAAATAACTCCTTAGAGCAAAGCAATCACACTGAAAGCTGTGAAGAATGTTCCTTGTAACTCCAAGGAGTACTCGGCCTGCTGTATGTTATCAATAAAGAAAAACAGGTAAAGAAGACCATGTAAAATAGTCTTGTGGCTGAGTTTTGAGTTTCCTGTTTGAGTCACTTTAATCACTTGCTTTTGCAGCTCCTGAGAAGAATTTTACAGTAGTGTCCAAACTTAACCAGATCTGCTGAAGTGGTATCCAGAGACCCGGAAGCTACAAGCTGGAGCCTCACTGAACCTGAGCAAATTGCAGAACCCAATGCATCTACATGGGAGGAGATATAAAGCTCCGAGAACAGAGATGCACTGCAGTAGCTGTGCAGAGCCAAGCTGGTTTCATCTGTGCTCACCCCATGTCTAGACACACTAGTCAGTGTGTCTTCACTACCCAACACTGGTAAGTGATGCAAGTAGTGACAAATACATCTTAGTTTTTTGTTTGCTTATTTTTCACCTGCTAAGAGAGAGATTTGTTTATGGTGCTGTTGAAACATGAATCATTCAAACGTAGGATGAGAGAAGCTCTTGGGCTGCATCTAGGAAACTGTTGCAGGAGCAGTAGCTGTAAGGCACAGGCACAAAATCAGCTCTAAACACAAGTCTGAAAATAATATTCTCAATTGACTCTTACTTAAGAACAAGAAAGGTTGCTGAAAACTGACACAATTCAGGGTGAAATGGGAATGCAGTTTTCATACTTTGCTTACAGACAGAAATGTAAGGGAAGTACATTGGAAGTAACAACGATTTGTGTAAACACAGCAAACAGCAATTAAAAATGGCAAAATATCCATTTACTCCATTCAGTACCATTTTCCCTCTCTTATTGTCCATCCATGTTTGTGGTTTGAAAATTGCCAGTTAATTCAAATAACAAAAAAGGTGTTTGCTTTCTCTCCAAATTCCAGAATAATTTTTCCTTCTTAATGTTATCTTTCCAAATATCAGATAGGAATGGAATATAAATTTGTCGTTTTATGCACTGCTTACTTTGTAACCAGATTTGAAAACATACGTGATCTGGACACTGTGCTTTTAAATGACTGATGTGAGCTGGCTGAGCATTGCTTGTCTACATCCCTCACATAGGAAGGCAGTACTTTAAAGTTCAGTTTCCAGCTACAGCAATCCTATATACAGAGTAGGTTTTGTAAATATCTGCCTAACATGCTAGTGTATGTCATTTCTATAGGAAAGGTTTCCCATTGTAATATACCGTTTGGTCTTGTATTAATAGAGCCAATGAACAAATGTAACGAGCCTCAGTATGACGATGCAAATGGTCCCCAGTGTCCCATATCCCTCACTAACACATTATTTGTTAAATGAAACTCTCATTGGAGTTCATGCTACATGCTGCAAAGAAGAAGACGCAAAGCCAAATCTGAATAGTGAATGCTACAGGTCTGCTGTAGGGAAGAAAGAGTCCATCCTGACTCTTAAGCTTGATGATGCTTACCAGGACTCTTGGGTATATGGCTTGGACATGGCCTGTAGGTACACATGACTTCTTGAATGTATGTAGCTATTTAAGAATCTTTATCATCTAACAAACATTCCTTCATTGAGGAATTCCTTGTGGATAGACAGGAAATTGCCAGTTTCCTCAATTCTAGTATGGAGATTATTCATCTTCTATTATTTTGACTTTGTTTCTTATTAAGAATATTATCATTTTTTCTCTCTGTTGTCATCATTTCTGTTGCTCTGTCTTTTTCAGTCCGTTATTGTCTTCATCATCAACATTGTGGAAAATGGAGTCAAAATACACATTTAATATGTGGGTTAGACCTAGATCAATATCCATCTCTATCTTTTTTCTTTCTTACTGCTTCGTTTTTAAATATGTGTAAAGAATTTTAGCTTCTTTATGATAACTGCAAAGACTGTCTCTAGAAATATTTAGGCTGTTTTAGAAATCTTGCAACTTTGGAGGAATCTGTCTCTGTTCTTGATAAGTTTGAATAGTTACAAAAGGAGCTAATTCATTTAAGGAAGCTCCTCAGCCTTTTCTATTAGCTTTCTTATCATTTTTCCCTGTGTTTGCCTTTTTATTTCCTCACTTCTTATATGTATTCTCTATTTCTATGTGTTTAAAGCATAGTGTTCCTGAATTCAGTCTGTCTCAATACATGGCTTCTTACATCCTTTCTAAAGTTCCAAGTGTAAGTAATGGAGAGAGCTATTATCTATCTTGCAGTTTAATAAAGACTTATGATCACTCAGTCCAAGATAATTTTCTGTGAAGAGCTGTCCTGCAAGACCTTTCTTGTTGCTAAATCTCTGTCCAAATGAGAATTAATTTTTGTTGTTTTACTTGGTATTTATTAAAGAAATCTGTCTTTTAGTGTGTTCACCACTCTCTCAGCCTCTGGCTCTGCTAGTGATGGCATTTATACTCCAGGTTTGGAAAGTTACCCTCCTACTTTTGCACAATTTCAACTCAATTTCTCATAATCTTGTAGAGATTTTTCTTCCTATTGTATCCCCAGTCTGAGGATTCAGTAACAGTTCTCCAAAGCTATCTCTTATGGGGCTTTGCAACATTTATCCTTGTAGAAACTTTCTCCTAAGCTGATTCAGTTTCATCCCACACTATCTTTTTTCCCTCTCCCTCTCCCTCTCCCTCTCCCTCCCCCTCTCCCTCCCCCTCCCCCCCTCCCCCTCTCCCTCTTCTTCTCCCTCTCCCTCTCCCTCTCTGCTTTTTTTTTTGTTGGAATAATTTTCAACCTGTCATTCACAGACCCTGAGGAGTATCTGATGACTTCTTGGTTGGGGTCAGTAGAAAGTAGTTAAGATATGTAGGTTTATCATTAGTAGTCCCAAACTATTCAAAATATGAATTATTAAAAATAGAAATTGTGTTTAGCTAAAAATATTGTGCTGGATATTGTCTTCATCATATGTCTTGTGCATATTTCCTAAGTAGCTTTTACCGAAATCTCCTTCAAAAGTTGTGCTTTGCTTCATTACCTGAACACTAACTAGTAAATGGACATTAAATGCTTCTGACATTGGAACAACAGTTCTTTTTTGAAGAGAAGAAACTACCTGAAATATAATGGGATACAGAAGCATCAAAGTGCTCTCTGTGGCAGCTGTGTTTTTAAAGGTTAAGATACACTAGCACAGCTAAAGGAGGTTAGGAAATTATGACAATTAAAGAAAAAAAAAAAAAAAAGGAAGCAAAAATCCCTCGATCAGCCAAAGCTAATTAGTGAAGATATTTAAAAAAGACCATAATATTGGAGGGGTTGAATTTAGAATAAATATCAATTCCTTTTCCCACAAGACCAGAGAAAATTTCACCTGTCGTACTTCATTAGGATTATCTGGAGTCTGTAGCTGCTGAGCCATCAGGCAGGACTGCAATAACTCTCAGTACACTGCTCCACAATTATTTCTAGCAGCCAAGTACGAAAAGCTGACTAGAGAGAACTACTTGTTTTAGTGGGTGCTTTCTGTCCATGTAATTTGCTATCCTAGGTGCTACAAAGCACCCTCTTCTTGTGGTGTTTCCAGTGCCATTTGGCCTTTTTCAAGGGCAGACAAGTCATTTCAATCCCAAATAAACCCATGAGTAGAATTGAGTGGAAAAGACAGTTTTCTCCTGTCTGCTGCAATCTATCAGTAAAATAAGCAACACTATTGTCATAATTTTTTTCAAACATTTATTTTCACTGTATATTCAGGACCCTGTTAGATTATTTATGAATACACCCACTGAGCAACTGTCTCCACAACTGTTGTTTTAAAGCTAAGCATTAATATGTTGCTGTTTTAGCATAACAGTTCAGCTACTTACGATTTAGCATTTGCTTTCCATTGTCGAGTTCATAAGCTTCTCTTTCTGATCTTCTTGACTGATGATAACTTTCTATTTTGTCTTTTTTATTTCTGGAAACATGATTGACTTAAATGTATTTTGCAAAGGATTTACTTAAGAAATGAAAGATTAATGGTTGTGAGCTCAAGTAAGTTATTCCACATTTTTTTCCATGCAGATCTTAATCTTGATATAATGTATAGCTTGTACATTAGCCTTAGGTGCAAGATCAGCAGAAATACTAATGCACAGCAGTACTACTTTGGCTTTCTAAGTTCATTCTATTCTAGAAAGCCAAAGCTTGAAAGAGATGAATGCATTTAAGCTTCTTTAAAACTGAGCAGTAGCATCCATCATTTGTAGGTGGGAAACTGATGGACCAAAAATTTACAAATCACCAGACTCAAATGTATTTGAGTTCTTCCTAAAAATAGAATGTCCTATCTGCCTTTTGTGAACAAGAGATATTTGCCCTGACAGGCAGTTTTTGGATGTCATTTTTATTGTGTTATGTAAGAAGTAGAAAGACTTTCCTCATAGAACTTTTGAATCTGTTAAAAGAAGGCCATATTTGGTAAATTTATTTTAAAAGTGAAAAGTTTAGAGCATTTGGGTGGATTTTTTTTTAAGTACATTATGAGTGTCCACATTGAAAGTAGCAAAATAGTATTAGCATAAACTCAAACAGTTTATCTGTTTGAGATGCTTATATCATCTACTGAGACTTGATAGTTGAAATTCTGCAAAAAGGAACCTAAATACTGGCAGATTTTGAAGTGAGAGAAAGTCTAACACATTGATGTTGTGGTAAATTAAACAATAAAACAAGGCTGGCTGCCTTGCAGAAAACTCTGCTTTCTAGGTTTGCTGGATACCTGTTGGGTTAATTGAAAGGAGCAGGAGACCTCATGCTGGTAAGCTTGCTTGCTAGACGTAGTAAGGTAGCTATTTACGGTGACATGCAAGGGCATGTGCTCATGTGCATGGTTCAAAGCTGCTACAGCTGGACCAGTGATGGCAAACATGTTTAAATGGTCTGTTCTCTGAAGAAAAGATGTTTTAAGAATTGGCCTTCTCATAAGGCTCAGTCAAACAGCCAATGTCAATCAGGTGTCACTCCATATCTTGATATCCACACCTTTGCACAATCTCAGGAAGGGTATTACAGGACTACGGGATTTTACATGTAATCTGAGAAGACCTTTTAAGTGAGAATAAGAGACTTAATGAGAAAGGCTTGTGGTTCTCATCTGTTTATCTGGGGACAAGCATGGGGAGGAATGCACCTATCTAGCGTTTTTCACCTGTTCTTTCTTTTAGCAACTGCTGTCTCTCCCCATATACCTTGCGGTGATAATTGTATGCCTGTGTATACTAAAAGAGATTAAATATCTCCAGTATGCTTATGTGCAAAAGGTGTCCTGAATTAATCATATTTAAGGCTAGGGAAAATGGCATTAAAAGTTTTGGAACTGTTAAATGCATTAATTTTAGATAAGCTTTTTCTTCCTTTTCACCTTTTTTTTTGTTGTTTTTGAGGTAGTGTGATAATCCCAGGAGTTTGCAGAAGGCAAACCCCAGGAATTCAGACACTGTGGGAAAGAGCTGAATTTCACTTTCAGTTGTGCAGTAATCAAAATCAATGTGTCTGCAAGTAAATCCATTTGGGAAAGTGTTAAACACCCAGCAATGTATCTGACCAACTGGAGCTAAACACAGCTTGGATTTTGACTATTTCAGTTAAACAGTGGGATCAATGTTTTTTTTGATGCGAATCAAATCTTAGTACTGAATACAAGCGAATGACGACTTGCTGGAAGTTAATCCTCCGCACCTACTAAATCAATATCTCCGAACAGTTGTGTGAGAATTATTCCTTGAGCAATTATTGCAATATGCAGGAATGATCAAATCTTCCCTGCTCTTGAGACTGCTGGAAGACAGCCTGACTTTCTGACTTGGTTTAATGTTGCTCTGTGGTTAAAGCAATGCAGTTGTCAAATATATTTAACTCTGAAGTTACTGTGCACCTCTATTTCAGAACTTGGATTTTGGAGGCTTCAGAGCAAGTCTACAGAAGGATGTGTAGACTTTGAAGCAGTATTTTAGTAGTTCCTTGTTTCATCCTACGGAGTGTGTGACAGCCTCAGTATAACTTTTGCAGTGCTGAGAGCGTCTAACTTCTTGGTTTATCTGCAGCTTCTGCAGAATATCTACTACTTCTCTGGCAGCAGGGAGCTACATTTGGAAAATGCTCAGAAAACTGCAGATTGATGTTGTGTTTTCTGCCAAAAAAGTCAGGTTCTGTTGAAGCCCTGACAGCTGTAACATCATGGAGAAAATCTTCCACAGAAAAAAACAAATGGCTGTTAAACCTGATGGCAAGTTACTGCACAGTGAGTAGTTATGTTCTATACGTTGTTTGTTAACACCTACATTTTGCTGTTGATTTTTCCCTGAGTAACCGCCAAAGTAAAGTTGATTTCTCTTTACCAATCAGTCATGAAGTTCCTATCTTGTTTTTCACATTGAGTTAAAAATCACCACTGAATGTTGTAGGAAGTCAGTTGGGATTTGTCACAACAAGAGAAATAGGATGAGGACCATTCCGAGTATAGGGTTGGACATAAACCAACAAGGAAAATAACCATAGCAAATGGTCTATTGACTAAGATGAAAACCACCTTGTGGTGAATAGCACTTGCATTTTGATGTTAGCTTCCACCCTTTCCAAGTGTGTCTGAGAGCAGCAAGATACTGTGTTATCTGAGACTACCTGCATTTGGAGTCATTACTGCTAAATGATATTCGTATCTGTAAAAATTTATTGTTTTTTTTTTTTTCTTTGTCCTGGCAGTTCCATGGCATAAAGGTTAGCCTGATGAATTTTTATGCAGCTGTACAAATTAAAACAGCCTCCTGATCCATACAGATAACAAATGGATTTCATATTATCTTCCTGTTTCTCTGGAGTCATGAGTCACAGGGAAGGTACTACTCTGTGAAATAGTCTTCTGACTTTGGAAAGAATGCCAGAAGTTTGAGCAAAACCTTTCACATCAATTAGCTGTATCTGGCTGTCAGACAGATAGTGCTCAGATGGCGTAAAGGCGAGAGACTCTCATCACTGCTCGATTAGGGAACGATATTGTGGGAAAGGGGTCATGTGAAGCCTGTGGATTTAGAGTCTAAACCTAGCCAAACTCTTAAGCATAGGCTTATTTAAAAGATAATTTTTCATGCCACTTCTCAACTGCTGCTTTCTTTTCCCTTCACTTACTCTTGGCTCTGCAGTTCTGCCCTTCCCTTGTGCCAGCTTTAGTACCTGCCAGGCACTTTTGGAAGCCAAATGAGCTGCATCAGCCAGCACAAAAAAAAACACTCTTATTTTTCAGAGCTAGTTTTCTGCCATGTTAATGCTTTGAATTCACTTATAGGGAGGCCCAACAAATGCCAGGGATTGTACAAGGCTGACACATGTGTGCAGAGGTTGGAGTGGTATGAAGAAGGGAGGAAGCAGTGGGATCAGTGCCTACTGGGCATGGTGGGCTTGTCAGACTTGAGGAGTGGCTGCCAGGCTTCTTTGAGGAGAAGGAAGGCGATAAGCAGGTTCCTTAGGTGCTTTTGGTAGCCAGGAACACATCTTAAACGGCTGGCAGCATCTCAGTTCCTCCAAAGGAAGGCAAGAGAGTAAGTCTAAATATATAGAAATTATGGCTAGTTTTCACTCCTTAGCTCTAGAGACTTTGAACTGCTGACTGCTCATGGCAATAGGAAATCAAAGCAGCTGAAAGCACGTAGCCCTCTCAAAGACCACGAAAAACTCTCTTAGAGGATAGAATAACTTCTCTTGTGATTGAGTGTTAAGTATCTATCCTAGTGCTACAGCAGAGGCAGTTTCAGTTGAGTTCAGTCTTTAAAATCTTGTATAAAGTAGCAGTGTGCAATTAGGTATGTTAGCGCTGGTGCAGAAGGTGAGCCCCAAGAGGAGAAGTCGATGATAATACCCAGTAGCATTAAGATATATCAGTAAACAGATAATACTGCAATTGAATTTCCTCTTTACAATGCAAGTGTTGTCTATGTGATAGAATGTAATAACCTCATACTTTTGACCCAAACAGTCAATTTTAGGGAGGTTTATGAGTTCTTCCCAATAGGGGAATAAACTGATAATAGAATCATATTTCTTTCATGCAATCCTGATCATTTAAAAGAAAGAAGCAAAAACACTGTTTCCCTGAACACAGTGAGAGTCAAATAGCGAAAAATAATATCCTTTTTCACAGTTCAGAGCAGTTTTCCACCTGGTACTTTTTCTATTTTTTTTCCTAGCTGAATTTCAATATCATAGCTTTCCTGATATTTCCTGTGTAGGTATTGGGTCATTCTTCTGTGCTTCATGTTTTTGAAAGTCCCAAAGAAACCTTCTTTGTTTCAGGACTACTCATCCAGAACTTTATTGTCAGCTGAAATGTCTTTTGCAGGCAAATAATTCAGCTCACTTGCTGAAAAAAGAATGCAGTAGGTGCATCCAATCTCATTGCTTCTTTTTTCTTCCTTTCCTCATTTTCTCATTAGCTCCTGAGGAGGTTTGAGAGATGAGCAAAACCTTGGTTCCAATCTTGCTGTTGAGTTAGGTTCATGTGAATGTGTTATATTTGATAAGGAGAGCAGAAATGCAGAGCACTCAGAAGCCTGCATGGAGGCGCTAAGTAAATCTGAATACGCATCAACTGACAGCAGCAATGCATCTGTCATTCCACATTTCTCAGGTATTCTTAATGCAATGAAAAATACAGATTTCATTATGACAGCATTTTCTGTCAGAGCATCATGCGGTGGGTATTCCTAGTCAGCAATAGAGTGGATTATATCCAAGGATGATCACAAAGTGGCTGCAGTTCAATCATCATTATTCCTGACTTGTGCTTAACTGCCCTTTCATGGACACTATTTTCCTTCATGTTCTTGATATTTCTTCCCTGCCTTTCAATAGAGTGTGAGCTGTGCTACATCTTTCTGTCCTGTTTTGTCTGGGCAAGTCAAAACAAGGGGCTAGCCATGTGACTGAGAAGCATAACATCACATTTGGAATGGATACAGCTCGTGTATCTGCAAATGCAAATCTCCAAATCTGAGTTCTGTCTTGCTGAATGCAATGGTTGTGTGGGTGGAAACAAAATTTGGTCTCTGAAGATTGTTACAGAATCTTTCCTGTTCTCAGCATCCTGTAGATGGGATTAAAATGTAAAGGAGAACCTCAGTGGATTCTCTTGGGAGTTTGTAAGCAGGGAAAGAGAGGTGGGTGGGAAATAAAACAGCTGAGATGCTTCAGAATGCCCTCTTCAGTCATTCTGTGCTTGATCAGTGCCAGTTTCTGCTGAATAGCCTCTGTGACATTTTTAGAAAAAATCCTGCAAAAATTGGTTGAAGCGTGTCCAGAGAGGGTGATGCATCAGTACGGTACCTTGTCTGTTCGGTTTGCAGGAGGTATGAGGATCATACACTTTCTAGACAGGCTCCTTAGAGAATTTAGCTTTTGAGCTCTTCCTTGAATATCTCTGCTGACACATGCAAGTGACAGGTTTTTTCATAGATATAGAACTTGGCCAAATATGCATGAACCTCAGTCTTTAGGTTTAGGATTATGGCTCCCTGCAAATGTAAAGACCCTTTGTAAATTTTAAGAGCTACTAGAATACATTAGGGTAACAATCATACTAATAGATTTTTTGGAGTACCTCCTCAAGCGCCTATGAAGTATTTACAAAATAGTATGTTTAGCTGCCTCTAAACTGTATGGCTGAAATTTAAATATCCTCCCCAAATCCAGCAATCTCTGCAGATAACCAGTGTGGAAAATTTCAGCCAAAATGGGAATGGTAACAGAAGCTATGAAAATAAATGAAGACAGGATATTTTACTGCCCCAGTGCCTCCTGTGCTGCATGCTGAGAGCTTCGCATTGCAGGAGGCAGTGCAAGCTGGAACAGAAGTGTGCAAACGGTAGAAGGAACTGCTTCCAATCTGCTTCCTTTTTCTGTCAAAACTCTCATCAAGTTTGTTATCCTGGCCTTACCAAATCATTCTCTTTTGATATGCACAATCCCCAAACCTCATCAAATACAGAGATAACCTAGACAGGTACTACCATTGCAGTTGGG
This sequence comes from Nothura maculosa, assembly GCA_032353885.1. Classification (NCBI taxonomy): domain Eukaryota; kingdom Metazoa; phylum Chordata; class Aves; order Tinamiformes; family Tinamidae; genus Nothura; species Nothura maculosa. The sequence goes on from JAUBOD010000572.1 coordinate 3,842,789, forward strand.
CTGAGTCACCTGCTGGTGACATTAGTTGCTGTCCCCAGCAAAATCCCCCTAAGTGCTTTAGATTAGTGGTGTGCACATGCATTTTGTCAATCTGTATGCTAATCAACTCTCTCAGTGGCTATTATTTTACATTGATGTAAGGCAAATTTAACTAAGCCTGAATGTAACTTCATAGGCAAAGAAGGAAAATATTTGTTGTCTGCAGAAGGAGTGGCAATAAAGGCAACCATTGTTAAACATGTCTGGAGTTGTTTCATAGCTGTATGTTTAAATTGCTTTCTCTGTGCAACATTTCAATGTTAAGTAAGCCAGCCAGCACTTAAGTAGGACAAGAATTAGTTAAAAAAATTGTTGAAGACTTGGTTGGAATATATTGATTTTTTTTTAAACTTAGGTATTATTATAAAAGCAAATATGTGTGTGTGTGTGGGGGGGTACTAGTGGGAAATGTATATATGCTGGCTTTTACTATCCAACTGTATTTATATTACAGGTATAGTTGTAGTTCTGTTCCTGATGTTGATCAAAACAGTTTTTTTTTTTTCCCTCTTCACCGACTTTAATATATGTACAGTTACATTTGCTGCACATTTTCATTGCCTTTGAAAACATCTTAGACTCATTCTGCAGAACTCTCATTGTAGAAAATCATAGTCTTGACTTTAGGCAAGATGTTCTCAGCTCTGGATATTAAACTGACTGTTAATTCATTTTCCTTTTCCATAAAGATTTGATTTATTTCCCATTTTTTCAAAAAAAAAAACAACAAAAAAACCCAAAAAACACACACTCTACAGGATACCTGCATGTTGAACAGAAGTACTAAGCTCTTATAAGAGGATAAGGAAGGAAATACCTTAATTGCCTCTAGATGGCAGAGAGTCATTATTTCTTCACCTCCATTACAGCTGTTCTTTCATTGTTTTTGCAGAGAGATGCTTAGTTAGTTACAGTCCATTCTTCAATTCTCAAATCATTTTGGTTGCACCCTCAAATTCTAAACACTGCATACCAGTAGGATGAACGTAGCTCTTATTCAATTAGTCCTGGAAATATGGCTGAATGTACAGCATTCGTGCTGTGAATCAGCAAGACTCCTAGGTGTTATCTCACATGGCCAGAGGATGCAGAGCTCATGGGACTCGTTCTCAGTGACTCTGTGGCATGCGTTCAGCTGAAGGGCTGTGTAAGATGTACATGTTAAGTTTAAACACTCTGTTTGTGCTACATGGACTGCACAAGTGTGTGAACTCTGCTTGCAGGAGCCTTGCTGGGAGAGCATGTGGACACATTCAGAAAATGCTGGAGTGTTACTTGACCAGGCAATCTTGCTTTGGCCAGGACCCATGGTTACAAAAAAAGTCAAGCAGGCAGTTGTTTTTTAGGTGTGATCACTGGTAGCATCAGTGGGTCTGCATTAGATCTTCCTTTCCTCAGAAATCAATAATATCAAGCTATGTTTTCTTTACTTTTTAACTTCTTTTCCATAGTGTTGCATCTGCACAGTAAAACAAATGACCTTAAAGGTGTTTGCACAGCTGTCTGGGCTCAAGTTCATGATGAGGTGTGTGATGCTCTGATCAGCTCAATGCCTGCTTCTGTCACCTGAGCAGGAGCAATGGACTGCAGTAAATGCTGCTAATAAAGAGATTATAGGTCCTGTAGCAAGTCCTTGCTGGCTGAAAGTATTAATTGTAATGCTGAGGAGATGGAAATTGGCCCTGCAATTGTAATTCAGGCTCTGATTTAACAATGTGCTTAAATCCATTACTTTTAGCATGTGCTTATGTTGACTGTGTTTTAGCAGAGCACTCATTAAGCTGCTTACATCTCACTTGGAGAATGTTTACACTTTTATGAATGTCTTTAATTCCGATCCAGCAAAGTGCTTTTGTGCATACACAAAGGAAAGCATGCGCTTAAATGCTTTACGAATTTGGGTATATGTCATCAGCTTTGATACTGTGCTGTAGAGGCAAAATCACAACTTTGAGCTGCATGTATTCTATGATGCTAACAACAACAAAATTGTCATGAGCAAAATGTTATTCTGAATATCCCCATTGTGATATTCTAGACTATAATATAAATACGTTTTTAAAAGCATATAGAACTTTTCAACTCTATGTTCTGTGTGGCTAGGACTAATACCACTAATATCTCATCAGTGAGGAGGATAGCATTGAAACTATAGTGGGACCAGTATCCTGAAAGCTGAATATATCAATGGAAATGTTTTGTGCATGGGGTTGAACAATGTTAAAGTGTAGAACAAATAAACAATTTTAGACTTACTGAGAAGTAAATGATATGTTTGGGAGAGGTTTCCCACATAATACATTTGGCATTAAAAATTAAAGTGACTCTGAATACATCTCTTTTAGAAAACATTATAGTGATGAAAGACTTAGCAGCTTGATGGATGTGAATAAGTAAGTCTCATAAATTGAGATACCACAACTGGGATTGCTGCATTAATAGGAATGAGATTATCCTAGTATTAAATCATGAAGCTATACATTTAAAAGTAGGTACTGGGAATAAATGCATATCGTGTAATATTTCTTATCTTCTGCTTTCAGCCCAGTGCTATCACACTACATCACAAATATGAGCACTAGTAGATTCTGAGTCTCACAGAAGAAGCAGTTTCAGAGGCAAGTTTAATAAATGATTATGTAATTACCATTACCTAATGAACTACCATGATTCTTGTTTCTGATACTAGTGGAAAATTTGGATCTGGTGTATGATTTTGATTACCAAAGATGTATGAAAATAATTTTAATGAAATCTCTCTGATAAGGAAAGCCACAGTGTGATTGCCACTTCACTATGAAAATAATTTTATCATCCTTAAGGTAATTACCTTTCTCAGGGCCTACTCTCATTTCATATTCCTTCTTTGATTTCATAAGGTTGTCTCTGGCTAGACAAGAGTTTTCCTAAGACTGAGCAAATGCTATTAAAGTTGTAACCCAGATGCTCCCATCTGTAAATGCAAAATCTCTAAATTAAGCTCTCCATCATTACCATCAGAAATGGGTTTAGCTACCTATTGCACACTTTTTGCAGACACTTACTCAGAAAAATGAGAAAAAACATGTAGATAATAGTAGCCCATTGCTTTGATATACATATGAAGAGAACGGTTTCTGAGAAGCTCGAGCTGTAAACCATGTTTCATTATGGATCTTCTACAATTTAAAATGCTCTGAAAGGCATTGCATTGACATGGATATAATTCTTTAATCAACATATTTTCTTCAAGAAATTTCTGTAAATCTGCTTATTTTGATTAGTATTTGGTTATTTTGTGCCATTATTATGCAGTTATAATTGTGTCTCAAAAATTGTGAGTCGTAATCATGCTGCTTGGCTGTATAGGAAATTTTCAGAGAAGGGATGAGAGCTGCAGTGTGAATCTCATACAGAAGCTATCTGCACACCTGTGTCTAATATTCCTGTGAGGAACAACCCTCCAGCAGTCTCCTTATGTGGAGCTCAGTCAAAGACCAAAACTATAGTTTCCTTGTGGGAATGCATATAGAAAGAGTCTGTGTTGCCTAAAACTGTTCATTAGATCTCAGTCACAGCTGTTTTCCTAACCTGACTTTACTTTAGATTTCCCCGTTTCTGCCCAAACTACTAAATAGCTTGGCTGCTCATGAGCTTACATCTTTGTAATTATGTCCTACTGCTAAATAAATGATAACAGTACTCTATGGCAAGTATTGCAATATTATTATATGTTTCTTTAGGGATAGGTGAACTGATTTAAATGAAATAAAAATCCTCTCTATGTTTAAGTTAGGGTTTATGAAAAAGAATGACTAAGAATCCTCTCAGAAAAGGCTTTCCACCTTTTCTTTTTTTTCCTTATCTTTTCAAAATATGATAAGAGGAGCTTCTTAATGCTGCTTTAATTTAAGTACACACTAGTCTACTTAGTTATTTTGCTCTTCCCTTTATGCACTTATACACAGGTATGCAGCAGTGAAAAAGGAAGATACTAGAGAGTTGATTGAAATATCCCTAAATATACTTAACTGTCACCGTAATATGTGATTTCAAGGGAATGGGCAGATTCTGATAACATTTGAGTATTTTTGAGTTTTCAGGTTTCTTTTGCTACTTTTGATTAGTTAAAAGAGAGAGAGAGAAGGAAGAGAAATACTAAATAAAATCAAAACAAATCATAAAGTTGAATTCTTCTATGTGGAAAATACATAGGGACAGTATTTGAAAGACTTTGGTGTCATATCAATAAGGAAGAAAAAAATAGTTCAGAACATAAGCTGACATGTAATGAACTTACCTACTTAAAGTTGATTTCTGATATTTTATTTAAATTTGAGCCTGCATTTTGACAGTATTCCCCTTAATATCAATAACTTGGTGCTTAATATTTGCATTAAGAAGCATTATCATTTTCTTCTTTTTCACTTGAGAGTTCAGCAAAACTGACAGCAGGTGGTCATTCTGCCTTACTCAGCAGCAAGGTATATGAAGAAAATCATCAGCTTGGTGTAACATATCTCTTTTCAAAATCTGTCAGAAATGAAGGCTTAAAAAAAAAGACCAAGGCATAGTTCTCAATTAGATGAAATTAAAATTCTTTTGGTTTTTTAGAATGAGCTGTGTGGCATTACCATTACACTTTTCCAGATCAAATACATTCTTTTCATCATCTTTCTTGTTTTCTAGAAGGAACTTTCTCTCACAGACAGAATGCCCATTCTTCTGATTTTACCCAAATGGAGCAGATCTTCTGAGTCCAGTTCATGTTATAGGATGCTAACACCTGCTCATCTAAATCTCGATCTCAGACATAGTTTCAAAACCCCATATATTGCCTAAAATCAATATTGTTGTAGGAACCACCTTTTCAACTCTTTCTTAATTATTATAAGCGGATTATGTTGCTGGTAAAACAGCATAGTTGTGTGTGATGTATTTCATTTTATATTCTAGTAGCTGAAGACGAGTAGAATAGAAACTCCATAATAAGCAATTGGCAAGTAATGATGCTCCTTCCAAATGAATTTAACTGTATTTTGTCTGTGATGCGAGTTAACTGGTGGCCAGTCTCGAGCCAATTAGCAGATTTGCATCTAGTTATTGCCTTGCTGAATGTATCCTGCATTTTATGACAGCTGAGACAAAAATAGGTCCCTTTTGGATTTGTGAAAGAATATAAACAATGTTCGTCTGCCTGCCTGTCTGTCTGTCTGTCTATCTTTTTAACAGCTAACAGGCAGAATCTGTGCAAAGCTTCTCTCAAGTGCGTGTTTCATTTTGAGTTCACTATTTGAATTTCTTAGGAACATTCATTCAAAAATGCCTGTGCATGTTAACTTCCTAGACACCACAGTGGGTATTCAGCTGTGCTACCACATTGCTGCAGGCAAAAGGAAGTTTCAGTGCGAAGTGAATAAATATTTTCTCTATGTCCTTCTGTTATGATAAATAGTTTGGTTTGGTATTGTGATATACAACAAATAAGGCAACTAGATATGTGGTTATTTGTGAGATAGCTTTATCCAATGAATAAAGCACCAAAATATTAATATGGAAAGGAAAATACATCTCTCATATTCTTCAGATTTTATATTATGCTTTGAGTCTTGAAATTGCTATGGTAGGAATCTAGGTGAGAGACTAGGATGCAAAACTATTCAGACTAATTGACGATACTTTCCTGTTATGGTTATGGAGGATCCACTTGACAACATGATTATGAAAAAAATGGAAAAAGCTCTTGAATCTGTTGTTTGTAAATTATCATTAAAAGACTGTACATTGTTTTCCTCTAGAGATTTTTTTGTTTATCAGCTGATCGAAGATGACTGGACATGTAGGATTTGACCAGTACCTTACAATGGTAGAGTTTAGAATTCTGTCAAGCTTGATTTAAACCATGTAATATTTCACATTTAATTGAAATATATGTAAAATTATGTATATTGAAGCCTTGCAGGTGCATATCCTATTACAAAGGTGGGATAATTAACCAAAACTGATCACAGCTCTGCCAAACTAGACTGATCATTTGAAAATCAGTCAACTCATTTCTATATTGCAAGGAAATGCCAAAGCTTATTTGAAAGGAATTAAAATCTGTCTTTCTCCCTGCTGCTCCTACTTATTGGCAACAGCTTCTTCAGTATATTCGGTACTGTCTTATGACTGAATTTTTTCTCCTTCCTCTCCTCTGCCCCCCAGTTTTTTGGAGTGGGTCAGTCCTGATTATATTCTTGTTCTCATTTTGCTTTTGTTACCTTGTCTAGTCGACAATATAAATAGAATATAAAGTTATCTCCAACTTAAATGTCAGTCTAGTCTGCTATAGTTTTCATGGAGTCACACTCTAAAGGCAACTCATTTAGAGAACAACAAGCAATCCACTGCATAAAGTGGTCTCATTACAAAATGATAAGTGCAGGACTTGGGCCTGGGGAGACAGATGTTGTCTTAAAATGATTTTGGTGTAGGAGAAATTACATTGCAGGACCATAATCTAAAATGTTCCTGAGAATAAAAAGGCTGCTTGTGAAGGCTGCAGTGAAAAAAAAGTTAGGAATAATTTCAGTGCTCACCCTGGTGCTGTAAAGATAACACAATATTTCAGGGGAACTTTGACTTTTAATGTGAATTATACTAGAATATCCTGGGATGACAGCTGTTTTTATTGATATTTTTGTGTTTGTTGAGAATAAATTTAGATTAGCAAAAGCATTTTCCGTTTGCTAGATGTAGATAGAATGATGAGAACACAGATTCTATGCAAGAAACATTGTGTAAATGACATAATGTATGTCAGAAATGATGTACTGTTTCCACAAATCACAAGACGAGGCAATAGCTTTTCTTCAAATTTTAGCACTTGCTACAGTGGAACAAATTATATAGTATAATATTTAATTTTGTTCTGAAGGTTTTTTGCAGTAACATACATTTAGTTTAGGGAAAAAGCACACAGAGAAAATTAGGTTAAAAGGACTCCCATCCATCTGCATTTTGAAATGTTGATTTAATGGAAAATCGTCCCAAAAGATTACAGCAATGATAGGCCATAAGTGCTAGCATTATGTATAAATAAATGGCAGATATAAATTTTATTCTAAAACTACCTTAAGAACCAGGTAAGGATTGATGGCCCTGGTGATTTCAAATAATGAATGTCTGACAAAGGCCCAGTAAACAAGTTTATCAGAAAGCAAGTGATAGAAAATCATGTAACATTCAACATAGATCTCTGTTGAATAACATATATATTATTCTCCCCACATGCACACACTGGATACAGACGAGATTTATTGTTATGATTAACACTTTGGGTTCCCCAGGAGGCAGAGGAATTGAAATTGGAGAGAGGCTACACCTGGGAAATTTCTGAGAAGAATGGGAAAAGATCATCATAAGAAGCCCAGGAAAGAGCAGGTAGTGCACAGAGTAGGGAAGTTATGGGGTCTGTGATGAACCTGATGGTCAGATTCAGAAATTGAAGATGACACTTTTCAAGTGAGGTTTCGTTTTTCTTCCTAATAAGATTCATGAAGAAGTTAGAGGTTACAGTTACATGATACAATCCAGAGAAGCCTCCTGCATGTTAATCTTCCCTCTATTTCCACTGTATTTGGAGTTTCAGTGTGGTGATGTTTTTGAAGGTATGCAGAATAAAACCATTTATTCTGCACCAGAATAAAAGAACTCATTTTAACATTAGATGTGAGAGATGGTTACGTTATGGTGTTCTGAGAGAATAATGATAAGGAATGTGAGGGAAAGAAATTTGATAGCAGTTTGTTAAATAGAAAAGTATTTATTATGTTATTATTCATTATCTCATGAAGTCAACGTATTTGTTAATTGTACCTCACTTTCTTTTTATTTAAATTAATGTTAAGCTAGACTTAACCAAATGTATTTTGTGGCTAGAACTATTGTATTAAGCAGGGAATAAACCATGATTTTAAATTACAGTAAACTGAGATGAATAGAAATATCGATAATTTCATTTTCAAACATCTTAAAGATATCTGTGAAATGTATGTTCTGACACTGCTTGCAATTTTGTTTATATTTCCAGTCAATATTAAATAAGCAAAGATCAAGTAGTGATACTCGTTTTTCTTGTTAATGGCAAATTAAAGTATGGAAATCTGGTTTTGCAAAACATGTTGCATTTGAGATTGCAGAAGCAAATATTTATATTTATGGAATGCATCCTATTATGATTTCGGGTAAACTTTAGGAGGGGGTGTTAGGTTATCTATGGTGGTGCTGTCTTCTGTTCTAGGTTTAATCTTGGGAGAATCAGTGTGATGGTGCAGGAGAGGGGATCCCTGGGGTGAGCACAGGGGCAGTGGCAATGGCCAAAAAAGAGAGAATATTTGTTTCTATTTATCAATTTTTAAATATTTTCACAGCCACTTGTTCCTTATGTAAAATGAAAGCTGACGGACAAATACTGATGAGGCAGCTGACCCAGTGGCTAGTTGCTGAAAAGCTTGAGAGTACCTGCAGCATGTGTGACATGAGTGCTGTTTGTGTCTATGAAATTCTGGAGGAAAGTTTCATGTTAGCTCAGTGTGAAAGATGATTCTGAACTGGTCTGAATTTTGTGGACCATAGCAAAAATGACCAATAGAATGGAGGTTGTGATGATAGTAGTAGTAACAATAAAAAGTGAGCAACAGAATGCTTGTTAAATGCATCAATAACCCCCAAAGCATAATTTTCATGCAGCTGTAATTTCTTGGAATGATTTATTGCAAATACTTTTAATAAACTTAAAGAAATAAACTTTCTTTTTTTACTGTGATCTACGAAATTCATTAAATCTGTGGCTGTTCTTAGAGTAACGGAATCTAAATGGGAACATTGTGTTATATTACACGTTGTACCCATTTCACTGCTGACTGTAATAAAAAGGAGCCCAGTGTTAATGAAAAGAGGTTGTGACTGCTACCTGGATTCTCAGGCATTTGTGTGCTCAATCCTGTTAATTGTTGTGGGGAATACCTGGTGTACTTGATCTTTTAATTTGTAATTACCTTGTTGTATAGAGCGAGGAAATGGCATGCTGAGCTTTTCATTTCCTCTATTTCCAACAGAGCTGATCTAGTAGGGAATGTGTCTAGGCAAGAAATTCTTCCAGCATCCTATAGATGCTGTTCATGAGATTTGTCTGGTGGATTGAATTGATCTTTTACACAGAGATTGCAATTACCTGCAATGTCAGAGCTCATCCTGCCTTTAAATCCTATGGGATGTGTAATTTTCATGGAATTAACATGCTTTTTTTTTTTTCCTCTCTAAAGCCAAAAATTCAGTCATCCTTTTTCTCTGTCTTGCAACAGCTGCTTGAATTTCTGAAGTGTGGTCACCATCTGATTATTAGCGCTTGAGATTTTTGGGCAATTATACACACTTAGACCAGTTTTTTTAGACTTCTTCAGCTAAACCAAAGGCACCTAGATGGATAGTATACTTTGGCTGCGGTTTTTGGGTTTAGCAAGCCAGGCATTTATCTGCCAATAAATCCAGAAGACAAGGTTGCTTAAAGAACACATATGAAGAAGCTACAATTCTTTCTAAATATTTAGCTATAATTACTGCAAATAATACCCTTTTATTACAAATAAAAATACTAAATAAGAATCCATTTCTTTCTAGTCTATTCTTTGCTAATGCCATTAGTTTTACAATGAGTATATCTTTCACACAGCAATAGGAAAGTGAAAACCTTTCCTGCTTTGAAAATATTATTACAAAATCAAGGGGAAAAATGGTAGGTGCAGTGTAATACTGAGAAGTAATTTTTAAATTGCACTTAAGAGTGGGGGGAGCAAGCTCTAGTTTCTTAATATTTCAAGTTGGCAGCATCCTGTTAAATTGCTTTGTGAAAGTTGTGAGCGTGCTGACTGATGAATGTGCAAACCCTGTAGTGTGTGATACCGTGCATATAAAATGGTTTATTTAGCAAAATAAACAATTCTCTGCAGTCTGACTGACAATTTTATGTTTCTCTGCAGTCCCATGGCTGGCAGCTATGACCATTCAAAGTAAGGTCTACCTGTGTATTTATAGTGACCTCTCTGTATTTTGTATAATTTAACCCTAATTACTTCTTTAGTAGTACACATCTTTCACTTGTTTTGTCAGCTGGAATGTTCTGATGCTCCTGCTTTCAATCTTACATTTTTAGGCCTCCTTAGATCAGAATAATGATTCTTTTTTCCATTATTCAGATATACTTCAGGATAACATTTAAAAATAATAATTAACTAGAAAGCTCAGACTAACACAAGTCTTCTATTTATCTTTGCAATATCTCCTATGATGCTGTGATATCTGCTCTGAAGCTGTAGTTACTTCTGAAATTAGAATACAACTAATTTTAAATGTTTTGTTTTCAGTTAGCATATAGTAGGCAGGCAGAGTATGCAATTTAGTTGTTGCTTTTCAAAGAGCCGAAATCTGTGCAATTATTTTTTACCTTTAAAAATTCTCTTTTTTACAGATTTTGTTTTTGATTTCCTTATACTGTAGTGCAGAGGAAAAAAAAAAACTCTGGAAAAACTCTTTGCTCTGGAAACTGAGCAAAGGCAATATACAGGTAAAGAAGAGAGGTTGATTAAGACCAAGTTAATCTTTAAAGTATCCAACATAAACTATATATTTCCTGCAAATTTACAACAAGATAATTCATAACCAGACAGGTTACTTGCTCTGGAAAGGGCCTTTTTTTTTTTTCAGAATCCCACTGACTTAGAAACCTAGAGCCTGTTCTGTAGAGGTTCCTTGTATTGAAACAGAGTCAAAATGATTTATTTTGCCCTGTTAGCTTTTAGGTAGCTTTGTAATGATAGCCTGGGTTAGTGTCAATATCAAAATGCCAGTAGGAGACTGGGTCACTCTTTACTCTATTTGTTTTAATGGTACTTGGGTAAAGAGGTCTGGTACTACAAATATTAAATGAGACAACGTTTTCAATGCAGTATGCTTTTCCACTGGTGAGAAGCCAATAATTTATCATTTCCATTCCACAAACATCTTCCCACCCTGGCATACTAAAATCTGTCTCTACTTCTCTAATAAAGCTCACAGCTCTTGGCTCCCAAAGGCCAATAATGCAGAGTCCCTTGTGGGTCATCTTGGTCATGATCGGTCACTTGTGCAGCAGTAGAATCCTCCATTATGTATTTTGCTGGCAGGAGCAGGGCTGAAATACAGTTGTCCATGTTTAAGGGTCCAGGCCTATTTGAGAAGCCCTCAGGGTACCCCAGATACCTGTGCAGAACCAGTGGATATGATGTGAGACTGATGGGAGACCCACAGGAGGGTCTGCTGGAGGTCAGGCTGGAGGCCCCAACACATCCATGGGTGTCTATGTGCAGGTAAGTGTATCAAGACACCAAATGGAGAGCTCAGTGATGAGGAGTTTGCTATGTTGAGCTCTGCTCCTTACCTCCACTTTTAAGTGATTATTGTTCTAGTTTTTATTCTGATATGGCATTTTTTTTCACTTCGCAGTTACACAGATTTAATTTGGAGTAAAATAGTTATTACTTTGCACAATAAAAAAAAAATCTCGAGCTTCTGGCAAATCTTATTGTTTATGTGTCTATTCATTAAAAATGATTGCAACTCTGGAGACGTGTTTTGAGTATGTGAAGTTAAAAAGGCAGCATCTGTGATTGAGCTGTTGGCTTTAGTTGTGGTCAGCTGATCAGGATCCCAAGGTGAAAGACACAAACTTCAATTTATTTGAGGCGGGGAGTGACTCAGGGAAACCTGGGCATTAGCAGGCAGTGTGGGCTGCTGTAGTAGATAAGCGCTCTCCAAGCAACAGTCTCTCACTTCCCTAAAATGTACAAAGAAAAAGATATCAAAATGAGAGCCAGTGAATGTGCTTTGCTAGTCTGTTCCTTCTCATTGTGACCTACTATTTCTATACATTTTTCATAAGAGATTGTGCACTATTTTTAGAAGTTAGCTGCATCAGAAATATTAGAAAAAGAAAAGCTTCACTTTTAATTTTGGGGATTTTTTTTTCCTAGCTATTTCTAAGGGAAATTCACACTACACTCAAGGTACAGAATTTGATTCACATAAGTGGTCTGGGTGAGTCCCTTAGTTGTGAATTCCCCCATAATTGTTGCTTACTAGAGCTTTCCTGAATTCCAGCATAGTTTTTTCGGTGCTAGTTGCTGCTAACAAGCCCTTTATGGATTAATCAGGATGAGACAGGCTCAGAACTGTGTATAAATTCGGCCACGCTGGTGCCCACACATCTCAGACAGGTATCTTGATTGAATGTGTTGTGTGTTGGTTTCTTCTGAATCACTAAGTGGTTAGGGAGAGGTGGTTGCAGAAATAAAGGTGGTTTATTTTCAGTGGCAAGAAATGTGGGGAAGGAGACTTTAGGGACTATCTTTATCACTCCCCAATGGTTATTTTTAAAAAAATTTATTTTGAGCTAAACCAAGTTGAACTAAAGATCTGAAATATGAGAGGTTTTTGTAAGTTTTATTTGTTTTATTTCAGATTATCAAGTACTTTCTAAATCAACTTTTTTCTCACCGGTAGTATTCTGAGTTTTGTAAGGACATGTAGTCAGAGGGAACTGAAATTGTTGCATTTGGTTCAGTAAGGATAAATAGAGTTTATGTGAGAAATTGGCTCAAAGGACACATTTCTTAGCTAATATTAATTCTAATAAACTTGTGTAACTCGTGTATAAAAATATTCATTTTATATGCAGCAGTACTCAGAATGCCTTAATTCACTGCACAAAAAAAGCCTTAATTCACTGCAAAGATCTGCAACTGCTCTTTTAAACTCAAAATTCAGCTTACACTTTGATGAAGTCATAAATGAAACTCAAAAAAATATTGAATCCTGTTGTTAAACAAGAAACTTGGAGGTGGCAGTAATGTGTTGCATGGCTATTATTTTTACCAAAGGATTATGCTCCAGGAACATGCCAGAACCACAGGTGACCTTTGGGTCTCACTGTACCAGGCATTTAATGCATCCATATGATCTGTTAATGTACAGAAGTGTCAGTGAGCTACTTCTAAATCTTCACATCGAGTTTTTGCACTACTTTAATGGTAACACTTGCAGTGTAAAAGTCTTGTTGCATCCTTCCTTGCTATCTGACTGCCAGATGAATGTCGCTGAGGGCCAGATGCTATCTGTATATGTGTGTGTGTGTGTGTGTGTGTGTGTGTGTGTGTGTGTGTGTGTGTGTGTGTGTGTGTATGTATATTTTTCTTAGTCTCTCTCTCAAATATATATATAAAAATATACAGTCAGCATTGTATAACACATAAGCTACTCAAAGGAAATCTGTAAATAGGATTGTACATGTTAATCTTGTTCTTAAGAAATTTCCTGTATAGTTTTTTCCTTAAATGGAAAGAATGAAGCCTTTGATATAAATATCTTTGATAATTATCTTTAATGGTTTTATTCTGGATGACAGATAAATCACCTCAGGAGATACAACATTAGCAGCAGAACTACAGAAAATTTGCACATTCTTTGTATTTTTGTTTTGCCTTCAGTGAAAATCTTTTTAAAATTCTTTTCAGTTCTGTTTTCTTCAGCTGTTGTTTGCTCAAGGCTGCAAACAAAGGGGTTAGAATTATCAGTGCTGTCCTGTGCTTCTCCTCTGATCAGTCCCTTTGAGTAACACAGCTTTTTCATTAAAGAATAAAAAGTCTTGGAGTTGGTACAATTTTTGATTAGAGTTACTATAGTACTTCAATTGCTTGTTTGTTTGTTTTTCCTAGTATAATTTGTTATTTTTTCATTTCACCTGCAATTTTAATTTAAGAGAACTGGATATGGCTTGCATATGACACATACTTGTATTGCTGAGATACTCGTATTGTCTGGTTTCAGATCAGACTGAGCTGAAAGGCAGCCTGAAACTGATATTCATTCAATTTGCTTTGGAATGTAGTGCAGGCTGAGTATCAGATCTATCAAAAGTTGAGACATTCTGGCTGGATTGTGATCTCAATTAAAACTTATATTCCTGAGACTGATGTCAGTGGTACTTAGATCTGTATCCCTGTAATTTGGGATCAGTATCTAATCTTCTCTGGCTAGTTTGTCCCCTGAGATTTTCTCTAGTTATCTCATGTATTGAACTGGCTTGTCCTATTTTGCCTTTTCTATATTGTGTTCTAAACATATCTCCTTTTAATCAAATTACGAATTTTACTTTGTTCAAGTCTTTATTGGACCTGCCATAGATATTATTGCAATTTAGGTTAGATCTTTTTGAATCAATGGTGGTGATACTGAGAGCAACATCAGGATATTTTCATTTGACTCATTCACATATTAAATCCCTTAATTCATCAAATGTGAATTATTTACAGATAAATATCATTGAATAATTATTGTTGTTATCATTTCTGTGGTCAAAAATATCCAGAATAGAAGGTAGATAACGTTGCAAAAAAGAGGTAATATATAAAAGGATCTCCTTAACTTTGAACGTTCTGTATTACTGTTTTCCTCTCCTCAATCTGAAGGGTAGGAAAGCTGTGAGGGCAAAGATTTTCAGCAATGCCAGTCCTGCCTGTGACAGTCTTTTGCTCTGTGTCAGTTACTGAATAATTCACTCGTGCTAGCAGAGATTTCAAAAGGATTTCAACTGACCGTCTCCTTTTGATGCTTTTGTAAACCTGTCTGTAGAGGATGGTTGGGTTGCGCTAAGTTTTGACAGATGCTGGGTCCAGTTTCCCCATTCTGCCACATGTTTTCTGTGGGCCGCTTGACCTTGTATGTATATGCTGTGAACACTTAACCAAAGTGGACAAGTTACAAGAGATTACCACTGTAGTCCACTGAGGCTCATACTGCTTCCCAAAGACAAATTGAGGAACTGGGGCTGTGAACTGTCCTCTCAAATTTTGTCTGTTTTAAACAGGGAGCCTGAACTAATTTGCTTCCTAATCTGAGATATGCTGAATCCCAGAACTGGTGCCTCAAGGCTTTACTGTATAATCAGGCTAATACAACTTTCCCCCCTCCCATATAAAGTGAAGTAAATACTTCAAAAATTTTGACTTTCTAGAGGCCTGCATGTAGCTAGAATTGATAGGGCTATGTGCTTCCTTTTTAAGTGAAGGGCTGGAAATATATACATTCCAACAGTAGTGAGTGTTGTGAAGAACAATGTTTAGCATCTCTGAAGATGTAAAACACTAAGTAAATTATACTTTCGATTGATTTATTTTTGTTCCTTTTGTTGGGGGAGGGAGTAATTTCCTAAAGTATGAAGTATCAGGCAAAATAAATACAAGAGGTCTCCTGCAGAGTGACTGCGCTTTGTGATTAAAGAAGTGCCAAATGGTTCAGTGCTCCTAGGTGTACATGAGTCACACTTCTATTCATCCCCTTTCAAAGTGAAATGCCTTGGAAACTGAGTATACGAGCAACACTAGATAATCAGGAAGACACTGGTAGAATGAAATAAGTTGTTTGAAATTAATTATTTGGTATATGCTTTCCAAAGCAGAACAGTAAAGGAAGTAAATTTTTCAGTTGGCTCATTAAAATGTGAGCACTTCATATTCATCAGTGAATTAGTGATTAATGTCCCTCTTCATTTCCATGCAAGGTACAATATCTGCGACACTGAAATACAGGTATTGCACATATCCTTCAAGTGGTTCTTCTGTGCTGGTGTTATTTGAAACCCAAGCTCCTGTATAACATTTAAATTTGAAGCTGTATTCAAATTATGTGTGTTTTACATAATGCACACACTTCTGCATTTCCTCTGAATGGGATCTCAGGTAAGTGAGCAAGGATGGAGCTGTGGTGCCCTGTCATAGGAGTCTTGAGATGAGTGTTAGCACAGTTTTGGATTTGAACATCTGATTCTTCCCTGCCTATTTTTTTTCTCCTCTTCTTTGTGGGTACTGGAGCAAGTTGGCAAGAGCAGCTCTGCTATTTGTAACAGGCCCTGTGAAGGCATCCCAAGCTTATATGCCAATGAGTTTCTGTGGGCGCAAGCAGTCAACACTGCCTAAGGCACAACCTCATGAAATGAGGCAGCACAGATGCCTTGTTGTAAGGGGTCGTGCTGATGTACTGTGCTTTGATCAATGCTCTCTTCAAAACCTCAGGGTCCATTTGCTAGAAACAGTGCCCTTTGTGTTAAATTGCACTGTACTGTATGGAGCACTTCAGAGTAAAATAATTTTGCCTGAATCCAAGCCAAATTTCAATGTTAGTGGCTAGAGGTGAAACTGAGTCCGATCATTCGCTCTTGTCCTCCATCATTTCTACGTAGGCACCCCAGTACTCTCCATTTCTTAAGAAGTAATGAATTAAAATCTGTCTTTGTTTTCTAGACTGTGGCAAGGGTTAGGTTCTCACAGGTTTCTACCTTTTCCGCAACTGAGCTCTTTAGCCTTCAAAATTTCATTTTGATTTCTGAAGTATGGATGTTAGATCATTTTACACTATTGAAAGTTTCTTCCCACATGCAGCAATGTGGAAATCACTACAGGGACCAGGATTGTTCAAGTGGTTGGTAAGAAAAGCTATATCTTGTTCATAAATCTCTAAGTCAAGTCTGAAATAAAAGTCATGCAGCAAACCAGAAAATGAATTTTATTTTAAATCGAAGCGGGGATCAGCAGACACAGCCTGGGATTTGGAAATCATTAAGTGAAAGATTCAGTTAAGAAGTTTCACCTCTCAAGAAAATGTAAAGCAAATATTCTTATTCCTGACCTATAGATCTTTACTGTGTTCAGTATAATAAAATGACTGATCTAATCATGTATTGATGCAAAAGATCTTGGAGCATTTTTACTGAGACATGAATCAATAATAGACTTCCTGGTTTGGATATTTCTTTTCTGGTTAAACCATACTTTGGCTTCATCTCCTGTCCTCGAGAATTTTAAAGTACTACTGCTAGCTGTCAGAATGTGCTAAAGGCTGTAGTTCCTCTTATCTTTGCTAATGTTAATGGGACTCTAAATAAAAATTATGATCACTGCAATCCTGAAAGTTCAGGAATACTCACATTATTTCTTTCCAGTAGAGTCATATTCAGCAGAGAAATTAAGATTAGGAAGGAAAAGTGTTGAGTAAAATATGTAAATCCTATGTCTTAAGTGGATAAAATTAGAAAACTAAATTAATGGTGTGTCTAATTGATTCAGTGTGTGTGTGCAGCTTTCAGCACTGCATCTGAGAGCTGCTTTCGGAGCCTGCTGTAGCCTGGCTTCTAGAGGCTCCTCCTGCACCAGTTATTAGCCATTTCTGTGGACTCACTCTGTTCATTTTTAGAGTTTGGATCTTGTTTTCCTTTACTGTGCATCGTTATAGATATTGCTTCTCCAAATGTAAAAGCAAGACAGGCAAAGTTGCCGTATCTTGATTGATTGTACAGATATCATTTGGCTCTTGTTTCTCATTGCTTAATTTACTTTGTTGGATGAAGAAAATAGCTGATATTAAGATTAAGCATAGCCTACAATGTATGCTAAGATGGGAGGAATATTCAGAAGTTGCACTGCTGAGCACCAATATAAAATCTTAGAACAGCCCTTTACTTTCTGTACCGAGATTATGCAATGGGTTCATGCAGGGATGCTCTTCCTGGAGAATTCATATAGGGAGAATAGAAAGACCAGGTGCTGGAAGGCAGTTTGGGGAGTGCTGCCAATTGCATTTTGACATTTGGGAGCAGAAAAAGGTTCCCTCCTTTGCTCAGGTTCCTGTGCTTTTCCAGGTTTTCTCTGCATTCTCTCTCTCTTGCCTTTTAATTTTTCCACCTTTTCTTTCTCTTCCTATCAGTAGCAACTGTGTTTTATCAGTTTCTGAATCACCTTGTGCTGCAGTAGAGAGAGCAGAGGATAATTTTTGCTTCCAGTTCCCCTATCTGTTTGGAAGGCTACATTCTTTGGCATTTTCCTGTGAATTGGAGCAAGCGATCCTCTTGATCTGATATTATCTCCATTAAGCTTTGTTGGATTTAAGACTGAATCACTGGAGCTGTGATCTCTAAAGAAAATCTGTTCAAACCAGAGCGCTTTCTGAGAGCATGATACACTGGTAGATTGGTAGATCTGTCAAAACTAGATTTAATCTGTCCCTGGGCTTCCCCTAAATCACCTATGTGTTATTTCCCTTTAAGAGACTATTGTAAATGCATCAGCACTGAACAATTTTATGAGAATGTTAAACTCACAGAAAACAGTAATTACAATCTTCTGGAACCTCAACCAGGTATCAGGGTGATGTCCTGTGTCTGTCACACAGCATCAGAAGTCATGTCTAGCAAGAGAGAAAAATTATTCTTAGCATTTTTCGGGGGTCTAGTGCTTTCTATAGCAGTATTGAAATAATTTGCTGAAATCATCAGTGCTTGCTTTTCTCTAAAGCAAAGACCCAGTGCAAAACAGCATTGTATGTGGAGGAAAAATAAACCACACAAACATACTTGTTTTAGCATTAATATGGAGAGTGATTATAGTAAAATAATGTGCTGCATCAATTCTATAGGTAAAATACACTGAGAACATCTTAACTTCCAGATTTGTAATACCGAGTTAGCTAGCGTGGGATCCTAGATCTAGGAGAATGAGAAAAATATACTTAGCTTAGCTCAGTGATGAATGAAGCCTGAATTATTAATTAATACTTTGGAAGATAATGATATAATAATGGCTTAGAAAGATCAAAGGGTGTAAATCTTCCAGATTTCAATTTAGATAAATTTTTTAAACATGATAATCTTTATATGGAGTAGCAATGGCATGAAATCTGCTACTGGGGTTGAGTAAGAGATCCTGAAATTAATTTTTGGGATATTTCAATATATTTAGGTTAACAATAAAAGCAAATACTATGATAACCTTTGTTTCCAATGCTCTTGTGACTTAAAAATACCAAGTTATTGCTTTTTTTTGAAGACTGCCTCCTTTTTCATCTATACCTAGACACCTCAAGGAGATTTTTCTGCTCAAATCAAATTGGATAACCTGAAATCAAATTGAGCAGGATCAAAATTGAAAAATTGTTGCACTTTGAGTGGAAGCTTGGACTGGATGACCCTATGAAGTTCTGAATCTTTCTATGGTCCCAGAATATACTGTAATACTGCAGAGAGACCAAAACTGGGCATAAATAGCATGGATGTATTTGAAATTGCAGGAAAGGCTGCAACTGACACTATGCAGAAAGACGTATAGTTGTACCTTTTAGCATGAATTGACTTGATGAAGCTTTCCTTCATTTTGCTAAACAAGCAAAAGGGAGGAAACTGGCTGGAACTATGGAGGGGAAAAAAGTATGTGGTATTATGTGTTTCAGCTAATGCAGTAATAGAAGTTCAGAGGCTTTACTTTAGAAAGGATTGGATACTAAAAGATGTTTTTAAGGGGTGAGGTTATGCTGGTTAGGACAATGACAATGAGGCATTGGGTTGTAAAGAGCCTCTGCATGTTTCAGTGACTCTGTGTAACAGTCTGCACTGGAGCTGTCAAAAAGTGGTGTTGTCACCGCTAAGAGCTATACTGCTCTCTCCAGGAGACAGGTAACTTTGGCTTCTAGTTTCACCTTTAATCCTCCCTTTTTTTTCCCCTTCATTTTCTCTCTTTTTTTTGTTTTTTTTTTCTTTGTTGTTGTCTTGGTTGTTATTGATGCCATCACTTTTAAAAAGGTAATTCCAATATTTTCTTTGCTCAGTCTGGCTGACTTAATCCCCTGTTGGTAGTCATCAGCACCTGTGTTTTGTGCATTGAACTCAATGACCTTTTCTATCTACTCAGGACAAATGTTTTTTTTCCTGAGCAGAGACAGACACTTTCTTCATCAACAGTGAGCTTGTCAATTTAAAGCTAAGTGGAAAAGCTGAACTCTGGCATACTAGTTCCTGCAGGCAGCCTTAATTTATATGCCAGCAAGTCGCATGGATTTATAACACTCTTCTGTTCAGAACAAAAATGAATAGTTGCTATAGTTACTATGAAATCACAAGATACTATGCAAAACCTATGAGATAAAAAGCATTGTCATTAAAGGACACATTTGCCAATGAATAAGAACATTGCTTTCCTTTCTGTAATGCTTTAACCAATAGAGTGATGACATAACTCCAAGTGTTATAACACTAAATTTGACAGAATATGGAGACCTTTGGTGTGACCACATAAGTATGCAATCAGTGTATTTCCAAATCTACCTCTGATGATTCGTATCACTGGCATGTTTCTAGAAACAGACATATTTAAAGAAATTGGTGACGTTATTGTCTTTTTTTTTATGTATATATGAGAAAAGATTCTCTTTGCATTGAGAACACACCTGTTTTGCACTGCTTAATCATGAAAAATGAAAATTTTCATACCTTGGTAGCCAAATTTTGTTATCTTATCGCCTCTTGAGACCCTGAACAAATGACTTCATTGTGTTGAAAGCTGAACTGCTACTGAAATTCGTGAATTCTGAATTTACCAAAAGTTTGGCAGTCCAATTAAAAGAGCAGCTGAGATGGTCCTAATAGCCTGTATTGGCTGGAATCAGAGATCTCCATGTTTCAGATCAACTATGCCAGGATGACTTATCATTGAACACAGATGACTTCCCTGTGGGCTAGTCTCATTGGAAAGCTTTCCCATTGTGTTAATGATGGTGAGGAGAGCTCTGGAGGAAAGGAATGTAATGAAGGAAGGTGTTGATCAGCCTCAAGAGAGATCAGGGATGGTGGAAATTTCAGACTATAGAGAGGAGAGAATATGCTGCCAAAATCCTACCAAAACCAGCTGAATAGGTGAATGGTCAATCTAAATAAATACAATTAATTTTGGTTAACTCCTTACCTTTCATTACAGAGAGGTCTTCATGGGCCAATGACAGGATCAAGTTAATCTCTATGCCCTTACATAAGATAAACATGTAATTGACCAGTGTGTGTGTCTGTTTTTTGATTGCTTGTTTTCCTTTCTTTCCTTATTTGAAGAAGACTTGTTTTTGAGAGTAGTCAGGTCTTCCTCTATTTAGTTATATAGATATGCTTGACAAGGACATCAAGTCAAGATCATTTGGAACTGGATCATTATAAAATAGAGGTCATGATTCTAGGTTAGAACAGAAATACTGAAGTACATATATGTATCAAGGAAAAAAAATACCGTGGATAGAATTGTGCCTACTGGGTCGACCAAAAAGCCCAGATGAACAGTGAGTAGATTGCTGAAAAACTCTAATTAAAGATGGTGGATATTTATTTCCTCTGGAATCACAAAAGATGAAGTCCAACAATGAACAAATAACCTACATACTTACTAAAATTCAGCAAGATGGATGAAAATGTATAAACAGGTTGCTTCATTAAAACTTGTGAAGTCATTTCAGCATAATGCTTAATGCAGGATCTCATTAAATCTCTGTAACATTATGAACTCTCTAAAAGTTAGTAGCAGTTGGGTTTGTTTCTGGGAAGACATACGATTCTAGCTGTTTCTGTTTCTTAAAAAGGTTACAGGTTATCTGTCAGAAAAAATATGTTGTTAGATATAATCTTAATTAAAAATAGAAGAAAACAAAATCAGCAAAATCAAATGGGACTTGCTGAGGACTCTAATCCATAGATGTTTCTTTGTAGTTTATTATTTTATATTCTCTATGACAATTAAGGCACTAAACATTTTCTTTGTGCTAAAAATTAATGTGCATGAAAACTTCAGTTGTCAGAGCATGAAGTGCATTTGAAACATTTCTGCTGCAAAACAAGCAAATGTGAACTGTAGATCACGAGCAAAAATATGTACTTATTTCCATCTTGTCTGCTTCACATTTTGTCTAGCTTTATCTATAAGTATTTTAAAAAATCCTGGAGAAATTGAAAGGATTTAAGATGTGCACACTCATTTTAAATGCGTAGGTGATACCTGAAACTTTTTAGGCTGATCCAGCAAGTTATTAATAGAGAAAAAAATGTATTATTGAATAGATCCTAAATAGAGCAAAAAAATGTATCATTGAATAGATCTTACAAGAATGCAATTAACTATTCAGCTTTGACTTTTTTGGTCAATTGTTATGACTTGTATTTTGATGTTCTCTCATCCAAGTATTTTTCAGTAACCAAATGAGTTTGAGGTGATACCTTTACTGTATTTTATTATTTATTTCTCTCCTTGCACTACATTATCATCCCAAAGGAATGATCACAGATCACACCAACCTCTTCAAACATAACAGAATAAAAACTGTGACTGCTTCTAAGAGATTTCAGCTTTATCCTCTCGGGTAACCAAGAGAAAGGTGAGTAGTATCAGGGTCTTTCAAGTACTGTAAGTAAATATTAAGTTCTTACTTTTATGTACGTATAACTTTTGATTCACAGAAATTTCATGTAGCAATTCCTGACCAGTTTCAGCTTCTTCCCTTGCCAGATTGCCTAGTATAATCTACAGAATGACAAATTCTCTTGTGTGACTGAGTGGCATAGAAGCCCATAGAGATATGGAAATATTTCTATAAGCAGAGATGAAGGAAAAAGCTTAGGGATGCTCCTCACAGCTCCATGATCTAGTGGTAGTGCTCTGTGATTATCAAAGATAATGATAGTAACTAGGACGAGAATGTAATTCGCTTTTTACAGGACTGGTCAGGAGTATGATTTCAGATAGTACAGATTATCTCAGACCCATTCATTTATTATCATCATGATGACTGATAAGGCAAGGCCTCTGTAAATGGTTGTGTCTGACAAACATGAAATAGGATAAATAGGAATAGAATAAATATAAATAAGATAAATAGGAAGAAAGAAATACCATGAACCTCAACAGGTTAAATATAAAAGATAACTTGGCAAGTCTAGCAAAGCAGCCTGCTGGTGTGCCTGTGTCCTTAGCCCTCAGGGAGGATGAGACTGCTTCAGGGAAGCCAAAAGAATTTTTTGCATTGATGTTCACATTGATGGGAGAAACTGGGGATGCTCTTGCATAGGGGCCTGCAGCAGAGGAGGAACAAGCTCTGTACTGAAATACACATGCTATGGGAAAAGCTCTGGTAGACCAAACCTCTCCCTCAAATCATCAGTATGGAATAATATTTGCAGAAGGGTTCTAATGAAAAAAAAAATGAAAAGAAAAAAAGAAATGGAAAAAAAAGGGGGTTGGGAAGAATAGTGTGGGAACCACAAGGCTCTACTGGGCAGAAGCTGTTGCAAAGGGTAATCTCATAAACAATGAAGTGAGTCCAATAGCAGACATCTACCGGTGGTAAAAATGGCAGCATTCAGATACCAGATTTTTGTGTTGAAATTCTGTGCTGTGTTGAAATTCTGTGCTGTTTTAATACATTAAAGGGCTAAGATTCACCTGCAACAGAGCCGTGATGAGTGAGTAGGGGATCCAGGTCTGAGATCCTGATTTCTGCTGCCGTTGACAGGTAGCTGTGCTATTGTAGCATGACGTAGTTCTAGTGTGTCCTGTTTCATGCCTGACGTACGGGACTGAGGAAGTGTGTGATCTCCCACTCGCTCTCTGGAGATGCAGTTCGGCACAATGAGCACTCAGATCGATTTCTTGTTTGGCTTTGCATGTACATCTGCACATGCTTTGTTGCTTATCCAGCAAATTATTTAGAAATTTTGTCATATTCTTACAGCAAAAAATCCATGGCACAGAGGAAACTAAGCCATGAAGAAACCATGATTTTCAAGATCAGGCAGCAGAAGCAGGCAGCAGAACCAGGGTTAGAAAAGAAATCACTTGCTTAATTTGTTAACTCTAGTCTTCAGTCTAACACTTAGCCTTTTGCAAGCACCTTGTACCTCATGGCTCAGAACTTTTCAGGATCAGTCATCATATCTCACATTTCCAGCTTGTTAACTAGGAGCCAAGAACATTTTTACTATGAAATCTATGTGCCTGTGGCATCAATACATTAATAATTCTCTTTTCATATTTCAGTATTGCAAGCAAGGTTCTTTCATTGTTATTAATAAAACGGTGACTGGAAGTTAATTGCCTGGGACTGTAACTGGGATAATGTGAGCTAATGGGATCTTTCTTTCCTCTTGATATTTAGACCCGCATTATTTTCTAAGCGTATACAGCCAGACAAGGCAGACACATTATTTATAAACCAGGAATATTGATTTTTATTTACTGTATCAGATCATTAATCCCAGAAATGGGAAATCTGGCTTAGAGAATATCTTATTTGAGCATTATTTCACTAGCAGGCTTTGAAATGCAAAATTATATAGCAGTATAATAATGTATGGTAGGGAGAGCATTCATGCCTCTTCCATTACTTTTTCCTTTTGCCGTTAAGAGTATAAGTCATGAGGACAAAAAGAAATGGAGAGAGGACATCTTAATTGTTAGGTGCTCAGAAGTGGGAGTTCTGATTCCATTTTGCACTTTGTGACTTCATAGTTAATAGTCACCAGATTAAAACAAAGAGAAAACAAAACATCAAAACAAGATGGAGGAGAAGAAAAAGAGTCCCTGGCTTACAGCCTGTTCTATCAAGAGGCTGTTTAGGTGCTGTACGTGCTCTGTTTTGTGCTTTTTGTCTGTGTGTATAAATGTGTGTGTGTATATATACAATAACAGGAATATATATATTTGTGTGTGCAAATGTAGATTAGGCAATGTATAAGCAGATCTACTGCATCTCGTGCACCCAGAGCACTGGAGACTTTAGTCCAAACATCTCTCTCTAGATGCTTTTCATTAGGCATTAACTCCTACAGGAAGCGGAGGGCTAAGTGCTCTCTGAAAGCCGATAGAAATCAGAGGGGCATTTTTCGGAAGTTAAGGTATAGGTGTAAACAGAACGATATCCTCTGAGCCAGAGAGCAAAGACGATGCAGCCTAACCTTCCACGTAGCCAGGAGCTGGATGCGTGCAAGTCGAATGCTTGGAATGGTAGATAGCCTAAGCCTAAGCCCTACAGAGTGGGAGGAAAAAGGTAATTGAATGAAAAAATCATGCATGGATATTAAGACTCTTGAGATAATATTTTGAAAGTAAAAGAGAAATTTGTCAAAATATACATTATTTGCAAACATATTACATCCATCTCTTCCTCTTGCAAAGTGGTTATATAGCCTTATAGACCCTAACTAGCGGGGGGTCACTGTGACCTTCTTCTAACGGTGAGGTTTCTTCAGACATTGTGCCTCCAAAGAATGCAAAAGTAATCTTATCTTCATCTACTTATAGTATTTTCAGTTAAGATAATATTTTTCTTAGTTTTTTGCTAAGTAAGATTGATCCCGAGTGCTAAGTGTAGTTGCCCAGCTAACATAACAATACTGCAATCTTGCACCATTTTTGGAGCTCATAAGGAAAGTGAACATCTTGGAGGCAACAGTCAAAGAAATAAAACCCATTTTATGTACCTTGATATCAAAATTCTTTCTTTAATAAAATATTCCTTTTTATGACTAGTTCCTCCTTTAAGCATAGCAGTGAATGTGCCAATGGCTAAAAATGCTCTATCTTCATGTGAAGAAACTGCACCTCAAAGCTTGGGACAGAGAGGGAGATTATTAGCCCAAGGAGCAGAAAGAACATCAGGCTTTTGGGATCTTGAGATTGCCTTAGGAAGATGGAGCAAACAGACTTGGTGAAGATGTTTAAAATGCAGATAAAAGGCTGGATTTATATCAGAAGAATATTAGAAGCTATACTGAAGTTCTGGAGTGCGTATCCACTCTTCAGTGATTATCTGATGGTAGTAAACTCGGGGAATTTCTAGACAAACAAGTGTACTTTAACAGTACATCTAAGGTTTAGCACCCCTTTTTTTTAAGATAAGTTTTGTGCTGAAATAAGAAAGAACCAGCAACATCTGTTCATTTGTCAGCTCATCATAGAGGTGTTTTCTTTATTGGCACATTGTGTCACCAGAAGGTAATCAGATACTTCCTCTCCTTGTCACTGAGAAGTCTAGATTGGTGACATACGACACCTTTTATTTTGGAAGTTGCTTTTCTTAGGAATAATCAGTACTAAAAAAACACTCTACCTATTGAAATATGTAATAGACAATGGTAAACACTAGTGATTTATTTATTTATTATGGTATAATTATTTTTTCATTCATTACCGTGTGTCGCTCATAAAAGGTTCTGCAATGCTAAGTTTTTTTACTATAATGATGTAGATTCTTGCCTGGCTCATTGTTCAGCTTTTAAAAATTATTATTATTATTACATCAAAAGTCAGTTAAACTCATTTTTATATATGCGGAGCAATTCTGTACATCAAAAGAGGACAGAGAAAAGCCTCCTTCAAGCTAACATACCTGGTCTCTGAGAAAGTGTAGTTGGGGAAAAGCTGTTGGAATGACTCTACCCCTCTTGCCTTCAGCCTGCTGATGTGAAAGGTACTCAGGTGTCTTATCTGCAGTTTGTTTCTGTTTGGTGAAATGACTCCAGTAGCCACGCTAATATCTGTCATTTGCAAGGAACCCTGTGGGCACAAAAACAGAAAAGGAGAAAAAAGTAATTTACTCCTTTGCTACAAAACAGTTTCAAATTCAGTTAGTTTCACTTGGCTGTTAATTCCTCTTAGCTTTAGGTAAATCAGGAAATCCATCAAAATAAAGATATTAGACTTCACTTTCTTTAAAGACCTTCTATTTTATCTCAATTAAAAAGCGATCGATAATGGACTCTATTTCATTAGCTTGTATGCAACTAATCAGCCAATTGTGGGCTTATCTATTTGCCACCATACTCTACTAGATAATTACTTTCCTGATTTCTCCTCTTTAAGCTTTTAAAATTCATACTGAATTTTCACAGCAAATGATGCTATACAAAAATAAATGAACAAAAATGAAAGTTTTTCCTGAGCTTAAGCCCTAAACAAAATTTTTGCTGCTGTGATCATTAAGAATGAAAAACATCATTGATATTTTGGACGTTCCTAGGCCCAGGTATCCACCCCCTGCCAATTTTCCATATATGAGCTGCATATGTGGGTTTGACTGATGTGCAGGCTGAAAAATAAGTTGTTTGCTACTGATGATTGTGACTGTACATGTGGAAAAATGGACCATATGGAAGGACTTGAGCAATACAGGTGATTAAAATGATTAATTCGGAAGCAAAGCATCTATTTTCATTCCCATGGATAAGCTGTATTTCTCCAGCTGCTGTTGATCCTTGATTCGCTTCTTCACACTGCTCTGCTACTCTAATATCCAGCTGCAACTGGCTGCCCATTTGCAAATGGGCTAGCCTCAACTACCACTGAATTTAGAAGAGACAAATTACCTAAGGTCAAAGGATATCACACCAGTGGCAACTTCTGTGTTGCTGTTGGATAGTGCCCACTGGGAACCATCTTCAATACCTCTCCAAATAAAGTGCATTTCTGCACTTTGACCAACTCAGAGTGATAGTTCAAAAACAATATAGTAATCCTGCCAAGATAAAGGTGAGAAAGAAAGAGGAAGAAGAGAGGAAAGCCTACACAGCTATAGGAATCATTAAAGTCTGTCTTTTTGCATAGCAGTATATATATATGTATATTTTTTTTTCTGAATCAAGAGATTGCAAATAAAAGCTATTTCTTTATGACAGAAAAGTCATGGGAAAAGATTACAGAAGCACGGAGCACTATGGAATGGAAACAGAGAAATTGGTCAGTCAGAACCTGGGATCTCTGCTAAATTTAATATTGTGATCTAGGGAATTAGGAACAACTGCCCCAGTGACTCTGTAGAGTCAGTAGATGAGTGGTTCAGTGAATCCACAGAGATGCTTTTTATAATCCAGCTTTTTATAAAGTAGAGGTCTCTCTATGTAAAATATGTATTTATATTTATATTTTCTTTGCCAGTAGTGCTCGATGCTGAAGGCTAGTATATCTGCAAGAACTTAAAGATGAGCAATTTATTTCACAAGGGATAGAATAATAACATCAAGTTTTTGAAAATCCAGGAATAATAAAGTTAATAAAATTAATGCAGGCAATGATATAGCTTTCTAAGTCATAGAGATTTAGCTTCCTAAACATGCTATCCCTTTTGTGGGGTGCATTACTGCTGTGCTAGTTTAATTCCTTTGGGGCAAGATTTCAAAATCTCTTTTCTTGTCTTAGTAGCACCTTGCTGCATGACCTGCCAGAAAATAAGATATCCAGTGAGAACAAGAATGTGAGAATCTGAGCCTTATTAATATGCTGTGTACATGGCATAACTTTGAAATAAGGTATTTATAAAATATAAGCTTATTATTTTTGCCTATGAATTTCAGGTTATTTCCCAGTAGGAAAGCACAGGAGAGCTGTGGATGCTGGTAATATTCTTGGCCCCTGTATAGCAAACATCCTGTAGTCTTTGATTTATTCGGTGACATTTACTGCCAGTTTTCCAGAAGCTGCATCACAGTTTTCAAAATATACATTTCATTTTTTGTAAATTAGATTTCACAGCCAGAATTTTACAATTTGTAACTCTTTTAGTAGCAGATATAACTAAATAAGATTAAAGAGTCTTGTAAATAATGTCGGTGGCCTGTTTTATTAACATAGTAATGCCTTAATAAGGTACAATGTGTATTTGAGGGATTTTGCAGACATTTTCTGTGCTGATGCTTCATTCATTTAAACTAGAACACTTTAAACAAGAAGAGTCTGCTTCCAATTCATTGTATTTCTGAAGTTTTTTTTATTTAGTCATGAATAATGTGCTGAGCATGTTTTGTAAATGTTTTAGGAATTCTTTTTCAGCAATGATTGTGAAGTACATAATTAGATATAATGTATACCAACAGGCAAGCTGTAACCACCGCCTATTAAATAGTTTTTCATGTTTTAGTTACACTTTTGACATTTAATTGACCTTTCCAAAAAGAAACAGTGCATGCATAAATGCACTTCAATTCTACCTCTCTAGGCAATCATTTTTCTCAGCCTTGATTGAATTGATATATTCAAAATGTGGCATTAGCAATTTTTTTCTTTAATACTTGTATTAATTAGTAGTATTTTTTTCAGTGCTTCATTTATTCATTCCTTAAAATGATGAGAAGAGAAAGACTTGTAAGAGACAGAAATTACTGTCAATTAATATGGAGGAAATGATTTTGAGCTTTTGTTGTCCTAAAATCAATATCTTGTTTAAAATATTTTACTGATACATTTAGGGCAAATGTCCTCCATCACAGTGATCTTGTGCTCTCTAACTTATGATCCCCTTTCCTCTTTTTTTCAAATGAAATATGTTCTCTTCTTCTTTTGTGCTTTCAGTGTATTCCCACTGTAGAATAACCCCATTCTCTGTGACTTGTGTTAAACCTACAAAGGTGAGTTGCTATAGGTGGAATTTGGGCAGAAAGTGTGTTGAAACACAAGGATGAGACATCCGAGAGCTTTCTGCACGTCAGTTACAAGTGAGACTGCTTTTCTCCAGGTTTTAGGGAGATTTTTGGAAGTTCTCCTCAGATCTTGATCTGTCAGCTCTCTCCTTGGATGTTTTA
Organism: Nothura maculosa; assembly: GCA_032353885.1. Lineage (NCBI taxonomy): Eukaryota > Metazoa > Chordata > Aves > Tinamiformes > Tinamidae > Nothura > Nothura maculosa. Next base: position 3,872,304 of record JAUBOD010000572.1, read on the forward strand.
TTTAAATGTTTATTTAAATGTTCTTTATTATTTTACTGCCAAGTTTTCTTCTTCACAGGAGCAATTAATAACAGCACTTGTGACTGTTTCTTCAACTTCTCTCATCCTTTATGGGAGTAATTCATGTCTATTTAGTGGATTTTACACAAGTCTCCTAGCTGCTTAGAAAAAGTTTGTCAAACTGTAACATTCAATAAATATCTTTTCTTATTCTCAGTCTAGTTTCTGCTGCTAAACCTAGCCTCTTCATTTATCAGGATTATCATACCAGAAAAGTTTGTAATTCCCTATGAATTTCTGGTTCACAAAATTATTTTCCAGACAGTGACCTTTTTCTTTTTTCCTCACTCTCTGTCTATCGCACAAATCTTACTTTAAATAAAAACTCATGGAATTACAAAATAATCATGTGAGATAAACTACATTTAATGCACACCAAGTGAATTAAGAAATCAAAAGACTGAGCTCTGTTTTTGGAGAAAACAATGTGAGAAAAATGGGAATTATGCCATAGAACAGGGTTTTTTACATTAATCCCCCTATAAGGAGTGTCAACTAATCCTCTACTGACACTCTTTCCATTTTCCTGTTGAGACTGGGAAGATATTTCAGTAACACATCTCTAGATGCAAAATATGACTCTCTGTGATGTATTTTAAACATTCATGTCATTCATATTCAGTCTAAATGTGCTTACTTTTATGGCCACCTCCTTTTTCAGAAATGTTTGTGCTGTGTATCTGAGAAATTAGTAGGAATACTAGAATTTAATAGGACATAGCAGAAGTTTGGGCTATTTTTTTCTTTTTGAGGTGGACATTTTATAGTCAGGTTCACTCAGGGATGTGGGATGTGTGTGTGTGTGTGTGTGTGCACGTTACACTAGCAAAAATTTGCAGTACTCAATTTTTCACATTTATGCAAATTACTAGATTGTTTAAGCATTTTGATGAAGCATTTGCATTTTGGTAAAAAATGGTTTGCACAGGAAAATGAAGGAGCTTGATGGTACAGTTAGTGGTCAGAGCACTGGTGAGGGAGTGGTGGAAGACCTAGGTCCTTGTCCTTGAGCCAAGGAGCATTTGTTAAAATTTGACAATTTTTGCTTATTGGGCTTAATTTTAATGGACTTGTGGTAGGATGCAGAATATTTCTTTTTCATATGTGCAGAATATGCGTGTGAAGCTTAACTGCATTTTTCACTTTACTATGAACCTGTAGGACATATTAATGTGTGGAAAATATGATTCTTCTCCCCTCTGTAGACATTTATTAAGATATTGTCCTGATTTATATTTAAAAATTAAACTGACTACCTTAAATGGATATAAATCTATTCATTTGACTTTAATCGTGACTGATTGCTGTCCCTTATTTTGCAGTGTATATGATGCAAGACTAAAGCCATCACACAATAATGTCACAGGGTAAGATGCACAGATGCTGCAGAATGTTAAGATCTTCTTTTCTAGATAGATACAATAGATATGAGAGTTATTCTAACAATATAAAATTTGGTAGTATAGAAAATGAGATTCTTGCCCTATTACAGAACTAATTGTGTATTGTGAGTCATGTGAATAAGATGCCATTTGATATACATTAAGATGGTATTTATTTTACATGTGTAATAGATATTTTAAAGCTTCTGTTATTCTAGTGGGTATCATAAGGAAATAAAAGTACTAATTTTTGAACATTCTTACATCTTTGTTTAATGCATAGCTGTATCTGTAAAGCTACAGTCAAGTCAACCAAGCAATAATGCTCTAAGATCACTTCTTAATATATGGCTTGGTTTCTTAAAATATAAGATTATATATATTTTTTTAAATGAGACGTAAATATTTAGTATGTGAGAATACAGCCACATCTACCAGAAGTTCTACTTCTACCAGCAGAAGTAGAAACTGAGGATCCGGATAAGGAATGAGTGGCCTTCCCTCAGTGTACAATGTGGATTGTCAGGGTTCTTCCCCTACAGACAGGGCAAAAGATAACCGGATAGCCAATCTGCGAGTTTTAGCAAAACTTTTACAGCTTTACAAGATCACTTCTTTTTCTACATGCCAGCTGTGCCGTTTGCTGAAATTAAGGCAAAGTAAGGATAAAATGTAAAAGTCCAGATATTTCTCTAAATACAAATTAGTTAAGTATAATATTAGTGAGATGCACAAAGGAATTGTGTACGCAGTTATGTGAAAAATTTGCATACTTAGTATTTGTGTCTTTTTCTTTTTGCAGCTGCCCATCTGTTCCACTTTGTGTGCCTGTGCTTTCAGAAACTCAATGGATTCAACAGTTTCCTTTATTTATGTGACAGCAAATATATCCCAGAATGTAATTGCAGATTAATTTATGTAATAGGCAGGTTGCTTTGGCATAGAATTGACAAACGAGTTAAAAGTAGGTCTCTTGTTAAAAGCTATGCAGCAGAATGACAGCATTCAATGACTCAACATAATTCCTGTCTGGAAATTTTGGAATATTTTCGTAAAGTAAGTAAAACATTTTTTTTTAAGTAAATGCTGTGCAAGGATGTCATATCCTTTCTCCAGTTTTCATCAGTTTTGTGATGGGAAATTTCATGTCGCTTCACCCCAGAATGACTCCAAACACTATGAAAACTTACTAACTTCTCTGTGATAAATCTTCAACTGGGTCTACATCTTAATTTTGTTGTGAAACTCCTATATGAGCAAAATCAAAATCAGACTCCCAAGAAACTATGCTCATGCCTGTAAAGCAATTTGATACAAAATTAATAAAAAAAGGTTTTTTTTTTATTCACCAACTGCATCTAGTTGCCTGGTAGCTGGTCTGAATGGGGTGAAATCACTAGGTAAAAGTCTAACCAGTGTAAGCAATAACAATATTGTCATAGTAGGTATCCTGTGTGCTTAATGAATACTAAAATTAACTTCTAAGTCATGTTCTAATAAGAGGAGACTCAAAATAAAAAGGAAAAACAACAAAGGAGAACAAAATTTAAAAAAAGAAAAAGGCTCTATTAACACTATTCAAAAGTGTCCAAGGTGTTTTTCATTTGAAATGAAATCTCTAGTTGGCCATCTCTAGTTCACTGCTGACAAGGTGAATTGCAGCTGTTTTAAAACTATAAGCAGATTTTGAAATTGTTGATTCTGTCTCAATCCCAGTCTGTTTTGTCTATAGCACTGAATATATTCATTACTTACTGTTAAAAAAACATGTAGATTGACAGTTATTCTTATCCAAGAAGACTACATCAGAGGAAATGAGTGTTACTCTTACCATCTGGCTTTATAATTTTAAAGAGAAAAGCAAGTTAGGGCTACAATAAATGCCCTAAAGGCAAAAGCAGTGAGTTTTTTAATGGCTCAAGGGATAGTAGGCACAACCTGATTTGTAGTGCAAAATGTAAGAGAAGACTTGAAGGTTTAAGTTGGGACTAGTATTTTGTGACAGTGCCTGTCTGACAGATGCTTGGGGCAAAAGAATAAAGTTGTTGATCTATAGGTAAGTTGAGTAGGAATGCCAGTATTTTCCTATCACTTGTTATGTGAGATCTGGCATTTAAATTCTTCAGTGAAGATCTTGCCTCTAATCTAGCTGTCTAGAAGATTAACATTTCCTGATTTATTTATGTATATCTCGTAAGTGTACTTAGTGTATTTGAATAAATATCACAGAAGACATTTAAATAAGTATTGCGTACTGCTCAGTGCCGAAGCACAGGATATATTGCTAGAGCCTGTCTTTCTTTGCCTCCGTTCT